>VZTJ01002241.1:745917-858837 GCA_013397795.1 Orthonyx spaldingii | reverse complement strand
CTGGGTCTTGTTCCTGAACCCCATGGGGCCTTTCCTTTTTTTTTTTTTTTTTTTTTTTTCTCTGACTTTGATAAGAAAAAATGATGCCTGTGTTTCAGTGTTTCAGTTGTCATTACACTTGGTAATGATAACCGAGGAGATAAGTGATTTACCAGTATCAGGGATGGGAAATGACTAATGGGACTCTAAGCACTCGCTGTATTAATGGCCCTGGAGTACAGGTTGGCAGGAGGAAGGGAAAGCAGATGAAACTGCCAGCTTTTTGGCTCTGGTCCACTGGTACCTGTCAATGCTCAGTTCAAAATGTACTTGGAAACTGGCCCAACCTGTATGCAATTTCTATACTAAACTCCCAGAGGAAGAAAACCACTGGCCAACCAGAGTCTCCATTTGTCCTCTGCAGTGAGCCAAGATACTTAGCTTATATTAGGAAAAAAGAAAGGGATCTTATTTACAAAGATCCACTGGACGATGGAGAGACTCCTGAAATGCTGCCCAGCAGTGAGAATATCAGGCAGGAGTGGTGATGGATGTGCAGCATGGCTGCCTCAGTGGGCAAGGAGCCATAGCTGCAGGGACTAGCCCCAGAAATTCCTGTGACGAAGCAGAAGTACAGAGCTCTTCCTGAACTTCGTGTTTGTGAAGATGAGGTAACTCTATACCCTGTCTTGCATCATATTGTGTTGCATCTTAATTCCAGGGCTGGTGGTTGCAGTGTTTGGGCAGTCCCAGGGTGAGAAGGGACACTGTGTGTGCTCACTCTCATTTCCCTGCCACACTGACACCTGCATGAGCAGCTTCCTCTGGGCTTGGGAAGTCCAGGCAGCCTGGGGTTTTGGCCTCAGTGGTGGAGAGGGATCTCCTGTGGTGGCTGGAGAAGCTGCATCTTGTCCAGAGTGCTCAGAGGCCAATGTCTCCAGAGCACAGGGGCTGCAGGCATGGGGCAAATTTGGCAATGGGGCATTTCTCCCAGCTCTCCCTTTGAGCAGAACTCGTGCTGATTCCTGCTGGCCCATCCAGACCTGCTCATCCTCTCAAGCACATGCAGGATGCACCACTCAGTCACGGAACCAGTTGTGCATCCCTAACTGAACCAGTTGTCCTCTTCCACCTCATCTCCTCTCTTGCCACACTGAACTCAGCCCTGCCATGTGAATCCTCGACGTGTTTTCCTTCCCCCCTAGTTACTTTGTGAAGATCTGAATGAACAGTCCCCCTGGACACAAAAGATTGTTGTGTCCTGCATGGTCACCAGAGGGTGTTTGGGCAGCTCTGACCCATAGCTGTAGTCAAAGTAGTAACTACAGGGGAGAGAGCTGCCAGGCAGGCAGGGATGAGAGCAGGGACTTCCTAACCCAGCGATCTTGATCCAGCCACAACACTCACAAAAGCCAACCTTAGCAGCCTGGGAAAGCAAGCGGAGACCAATCATGGTCCTGCTGTGAACCATCCCCCTCACCAGCAGCTGCTGGCTGATTTTCCTTCTCCCACCCAAAGATCCCTGCAGGTTTGGGTCTGAGTGCCCAGAGCTGACTGCTGTGAAGAGCTAGTACCCTGTGCTGGTGAAAGGATCTGCTGCATTCCATGCAAAACCCCATGCAGAGCAGCTCAGATGGGCCCCAGCAGCCAGCTGGCCATCCTTCCTGCCTGGCCCCGCCGTGCACGGCCGGCTGCAGTGGACTGGCTCCAAACTGGGCAAGAGGCAGCGCCCAGGGGCTCCAGGCTGAATGGCCCAGACAGTCTGGGAGAAGGGGCTTGGCTGGCAGTGCTGCTGGCACTGGCCTGAGTGTAGGCAACAGCTGACTGCTCCAAAATGTCCCCTCTCCCACTCCTGTGTGAGCTCAGAGGAAAACAAGCCAGGGCACTTGAAGTGAAGTACAGCATTTTGTGGCTGAAGCTGGTGGCATTGCCCTCACCCAGCTCAAAACAGGCCAAGTCCTGAGCCTTCAAACAGACATGGCTTTTTCATCTGCAGCTAAAAGACATGATGCCATTTGTATCCTGGCAGACCTTTCAGCCTTTTCCAGTGCTTCAGTATTGGACAGATTTCCCTTACTCAAGAGTAATAGAAATTCAGAGAACCTGATGGCAGGACACAGGCTATGGTCTGATGGAGCAGTGTCCAGAGGCAAAGGCTTCTTCCTGGCTGGGGGGAGACTCCACACCTTGGGGCACATGTTGCCCCAACCTCAGCTATTCCCAGTGTCATCCCCTCTTGTCCAGCCCAATGTATGGCATTGCTGGGTCCAAAACAGTTGGTGCAGAGGAGCACTGTGGGACTCCTCTTGGTGGCAACCACCCTCTGCTCTCTCTCCTGGCTTCTCATGGTTCCTGAACCAAGAGGGACACCTGGGCTACGGCCTTCAAAGCACTGCACCACCAAGGCACTGAACTTCTTAACAGGTGCCTACAGTTTGGGGGTGATGAGCTTTTTGCCATTCCACCTCCCCCATGCCTTCCCCATGGTAGCCCCTGAGTGGGACTGAGCATCCTCAGGTAAGACTGGCCAAGGACAGAGAGCTATCACAGCCACCTGCAGCAGTCAGTCATAAGTCTTGCTTTCTCTAACCTACATACATATTTAAAGACCAATTAAGTAGATGAAACCTTAAAATCCCATTTAACGTTGTCTGCCTGAGCACAGGTCCCAGTACATCGGCATAACTTAGTCCTGGAGGGCTTTCAGCTGCTGTCTGGGGAATGCTGTTAAAACCTTGAAGAGACTGAATTAGAGAAGGGAGCCTTGAGCATCACTGACTCAAAAATATTGGGAGAAACCATGACTTTCCCCTCTGCAATTTCTAAATGTAAAATTAAATGGGCTGGGCTGAATAACTTGTGTGCAGTGAATGAGTCGCCTGAGTTGATCATTTGCCAGGGTCTGTCCCAGAATTGGCAATGCTGGCTGGAGACCCAGGTGGCCACAGTTTCTTGCTGAAAAGGTTCCCATGACAGAGCTGTGCCTGCTGAGGGTTGTCCTCGGCCAGGCTGAAGCCAGAGCAGTAGCATGACCCTGACTACCTGCTGGTGATGTCTGACCCAACAAGAAGATGGTCTGGCTATGACAAGCTACTCCAAATGCCGCTGTGTGTTTCCCTTAGCTTGTGCTGAGTGAGAATTCACTACCTGACACTGCACCAAGCATAGCTTGGGCCCCTGAGTTATGTTTCGTGGGGCAAGCACAGCTCCTGGAGGTGGGAACCCATTAAGTGAGGGGACCTCTGGCACTTGTAGAATAAGGTTGAGATTTTCATGATGTACCAACATATAAATCCATTCCTGAGCTGCTGGGAGTGTGTGCAAGAGGAGAAAGAAGAAGCTGTCAAAGGAGCTTATTTTGCTTTTTCTTTTTCTTGTTTCTCTGAATGCTTTTCTGTGTTATGGAAGATAACGTCAGACTGCCTCTCCCCCTTGCAGCATCCCCATCTGTAAAACTGGGAGCTGATACTTTCCCATTTACATGGGGCACAGCAAGGGTAGCTCCTGATAACTCTGAAGTGCCTTGGAGACTGTGAGTGTAATAGGCAGCCTAATAATTAGCACTGTTGTTTGATTACAAGCCTGGGTGGCTGGCAGTGGGGCCGCACAGTAACGCTCTGCATCCCTCCATCTAGTACCTGCCCCTGAATGGAGAACTCGTGCTGGCAGCTGGTGCAGGATTCACAGCTTTCGATGGCAGCTGGGATCCAGGCTGTGACTCAGGTATTTTGTGCCCAAACCAGGCGCCCCATCAGCCCGTGATGAATCATGCACATTCAGCCCAAACACCTCTCCAAAGGTCCCACCTCAGAGCAAAGTGAATCACTCCTCTTCAGTACTTACTTTTTCTTTGATGACCTCCCTCACATTAGATCTTTTTTCCTGCTAGATCACCTGTCTTCTAAAAAAGTAATTATAGGAGGGAAGCCTTTGAAGTTGTAGGAGAGAGGCAAATATTGTTTGTATTTTCTCCTGCCTATTAAGCATGGAGCCACATCAAAGCCCTTATTTTCTCTCTGCCATGGTGTTTCTAAAGAAAACCAGTTAGGAGTTACACACTGGTGAGCCAAGCCATGGCCATCACAGGCAGCTGGCCTTTGGCCCCACACATGCACCCTCCCCTCCCCTCCCAGCCTCCAGCCCATGGCTGAGACAGCAGCTTCGTGTCATTGGTGCCTGCTATTATCTGAAAACTGTTTTCTAGGGAGGTGTATTTTGGGTACTTAAGAGCTACCCTATGCTTTCAGTGGCAAGTAACTTTTTAGTTCCTCTACAGGGAAGGAAGAGTCCAAGCAGAGTGCCTGTGCCTGCACTCTGACTGGAAAAAAAAAAGGAGAAAAAAGGGAAAAAGAGTTCAATTGGTCTTCCTAGAGGAAGAATTGTAGCTTAAGACTGTCTGGATCCACTCTGAAATCCTTCATCTTTCTCATTTTTTTGTTTTGGGACTGTTTGCCCCCCAGCAGGGATGTCCTGGCATCTTTACTTGGCACTGGGCTTTTCCTGCTGACCATGCCCTGCTCCCCCAAAATCAGCAGGCATTTCTGGGACAACTTTCACAAATGGACTTCTTTAAAGCATGATTGTAAAATGAATGTGAATAATTCAGTCACTAAGCACCCGCATGCTGGCTGAATTGGTAAAGGTTCAGCTGCTGGGAAGGGAGACAAGGAATCAGGGCACTGCATGATGAGACTAACCAGCAGGGAAATGGTTAATGGATGGATAATTGATAGTTAAGTGGGGCATGGGCTTTGGGGTTACCTGCTGCAGGAAACAGGGCTGGTCACATTTCTGCAGCCCTGCCAGGCTGCTGGGAAACTGGGGCATTAATTATCATACCCATTTTTATCAGATTTAGCTGTTGCTCAGCATTCAGGCAGATGTTTTCCTCCTTAACCAGAAGGAGCTTTAAAAAAGGGGGAAAAAAATATCCTGTGGCATCTGGACCTGGAAGCCTGCAGGCAGATATAGGGTTTGGGCTGAGACCCCAGCCCTGAGTTCTGGGAAGCTTTGCCAAGCTCTGGGAAATGCCCACGAGGGTGATGCCAGGGCCAGCCCTTGGCTCCCTGCCCACAGGGTGAGATCCTTCACTTCAGGCCAGACAGTGCCTGGTTTTCCCAACCCAGATGCATCTGCTGGGGCTTTGGCTTTGGGTCGTGCTCAGTCTTTCCTGTCGCTTTCCCAGGTGGAACAGTGAGGTTTGCTGACGCTGAGCACCACGCGTGGTTCGACCCCACACTGTGGCAGGATGTTCTTCCCAGCGGGGAGCTCAAGCCAAGCGGGCCCCTCTTTTCTGTGGACGAGGAGCGCGTCCCGTGCCACTACGATGATGTTATCTTCCAGCCCGAAACCTCCTTCCGCGTAAACATCGACTCATCGCAGCCGGTGATTCACCTCCGCAGCATCTCTGCCATGGGCCAGGTAAGGTGGGGAGGATGAGAAACTGGCTCGACACCTTCTCACCGCAGCCCCAAAGTAGGTCAGGTGAGGAGGGACCCGCTGGAGATGGGGGAGCAGTGCTGCGCAGGGAGATGGGGCACACCCGTGGGGCTGCTGCTGCTGCTGCTGCTGCTGTGGATGGCCTCGATGGCTTTTTGCATCGACCAGTTTGTTATCGCCTCCCTCGCTGCAGTGTGGGAGCACAGGCTGTCTCGCTCTTCATGCTTAAAAAAAGGGCTAATGTGCACGGGTCAAACCACCAGCAAATGGCAGCTTCTCTGGCTCCCAGGGGCCGCTCCCTTCCCAGGCACATGGCTGCAGCCATGCTGCTCAGGGACCCTCTGGGGACACCTCCCTCCTGCCCCCAACCTTAACATGGCCTGTGGCCCAGTGATCATCTCCCAGCTTTGCTTCGGCACTGCTCTTTAATTGGTTGGAGGGATAATTATAGAAGCACTGTCAGCCCGCTGTGCCTCAGCCGGGGAATCAGGCTCCCCACGAGCCCCGTCCCTCCTGGTCAGAGGAGCAGAAGATCACAGGTGCTGCAGCAACAAACACAGGCTCCTTCCAGGAGTGGGAGATGCGGCAGGCGTTTCATAAGTTATTTATTATTTCTGCTGCTGCGCTGGCTGCGATCTGCCATTTCGGGGCCAGACATTAGGTAGCTGCTTTGTTGCTTTTTGAGTAATAGGCTCAGTCAGTGCCCAGGCAGGTGCAGGCGAGCCTGAACAAGGCAGCGCCCCAGCAGAACTCACCTCAGGCACACGGAGCCCCCGGGATGCAGAGGTGAATGCTCTTGGTGCTCAGAGTGATGCTGGTCCTACTGGTGCCTGGGGACTACCCCACGGCACATCATCCCCCCCAGGGACTGCTGCTGGCTGTCCCTCAGGGCGGAGGCTGCTGCTGAGCGATGAGATGGACGGAGAAGGTGCTTTTTATGATCACAACATATTTCCTAAGAACTGACGTTATGAACTTCTTTATCTCTTTTTTAGCCAGCCTACTCTGTGCTCTGTGATGACTGTTTTCACCCCAGGGCCTGAGAAATCTGCCTGTTGTGCCAGAGCATGGAAATGCTTCCTGTGGAAGAGAGTGGGTGAGGGAATCACTGGTGACTTGGCAGGATGAGGCTGGTCAGTCCAGCTCAGCCTTTGCTAATGCCAAGCACATGGAAATGCTTCCCAAATAGAAGGAAAACAGCTCAGATCCAGCCGCCTGCCTCCCAGTAGTGAAAAGCTGATAACTTGAATTCTTTGGGCCAGAAAAAAGATGGAAAGCAAAAGAAGAAAAGGTCCAGACATCTCATTGCCATTGTTTTTGGTTTTTTAGAGTTTGTCCATTGGTCCAGGGGAAAAGCTGGAATGGGTGTATTGGCAGGGTTTTCCTGCTGCATCACTGCCTGCAGCAGGGCTGCCCAGTGACGGCCATTAGATGTGACACCAGGTGTCCCAGCAGCATGGCTGGGTGCCTGGGGACAGCACTGGGACCTGCCCTGGGATACTCACCTGCTTTGCTGCTCTTCCCTGCACAGGAGCTGAACACCCCAGCATCCTGGGCTGGGTATCTGCAGGGCCCCTCTGCCCCGCTGCAGTTCCATGGCAATGGCACTCTGCAGGTGACAGGCACTGGCTGTCCTGATAAGTCCGGCTGTGCCTGTGGGAACGCCCTGGTGAGTCTCCCCTTTCCTGTTTTGGGGTTCCAGTGCAGTTTGCGGGGCGAGGGACTGACACTACCCTGCTCTCCTTTAGGACGGCCCCCGCATCTGCGCAGCCCTGCTCAGGGCATCAGGGAGGCAGTGCCCAGAGCCAGCGTGCCAGAGCCCTTTGCAGCCCCTTGGCCACTGCTGTGGGGTCTGTGGTGAGTGGGGGACATGGCCCTATTCCTCTCTCCTGCCATGCCAGCTGCCCCAGCCTGCTTCCCCTGGCTCTGTGGGGAAAGTTGTGTGCAGGGGATGCTTGCTGCTGGCCATAAGCTGAAGTTTTGTTGTGTCACTGCTGCCAGGGGTCCCGTCTGTGGGTCCCATGTGCAGATCCCATTGTGCCACCTTCCCAGCACATCTCTCTGAAGCATCAACCTGGCTTTTGGGAGCCTGTTCTGAGTTGCAGCCCTTTGTCCCTGCCTCTGGTTTATCCTGTCAGGATGTCACAGTTCGTCAAGCTAATAGGGCTCTGCTGAGTTTATGCAGCCGAAAACACTCAGAGGAAATGCAACCTTTTCCACTGTAATGTCAGCTTCCCAACAGCCAGCTTGTTTCATTTCATTTAAAATAAAAACATGCAGACTGTCAGCATTCCCTCTGCAATGGATGCTCCTCCATTAATCTGCGTGAAAGGTTGCTACGGGGAATTTTTCATGCACATCTGTACCTGGATATTTGGTATCCAATATTTGGTATCCGATATTTGGTATATCATACCAAATTCATTAAAATGGCACCATAGGTTTCTCCAGTGTGCTCCTAAAAGCACAGTCCCTTACAGCCTTTAGGACAATTTAAAATTTCAGCTAATTCTTGGTCGCATTTTTTCCAGGGAAAACATTTGTCTCCATGACTGCAGTGCAGTGATACAGGGAGCACAGATGTTCCCTCCTCTCAGCCCAAAACCAGGGTAGCGCTGCTGAACCACTCGTGGCCCCAAAACCAGGGACATGCAGAGCTTCCCAGAGGGATAAGCGGGAGAAAGCTTTCCAGGGAAAGCTTATCTCCAGAACATGTTGGAAAGCCAAAAACCTTTCATAAACCCAGTTGGCAAAAAGACCAGCGAGGGTGGTTTCTCTCTGAACCCAGCCATAGCAGTTGCACGGGGGTACCAGAGGGTCCTAGTGCCTTTTGTGGAATCAGAGCTGTGCTGCCATGACTGCTCTCTGCCCACACTTGGTGACAGTTTGATGTTTGTCTGTTTTCTGGCTGCAGGGGCCACCATTAACCTGGATTTCACGCCTGATTTTGACCTGCAGAAGTACCAGGACAGACTGGTCCAAGAGTTGCTGAGCCAGGTACATCAGCCTGTCGGATTGGGAGGGGCTAATGAAACCACAAGCCACTGGCCACATCTGCCAGTGACTTGATGCCTGTGGGACTGTCTGGGGTGGGCATGCAGTCCCAGCAATGCCAGGGGTGTAGCTCACTCCCCACCACCCTGCAGGGCCCACCCTCCCCATGTGACCTCTTGGGTGTGCCAGTGTGTGGGGGGTGGGTCCCTTGCTCCCCTCACAGCCACAGCATCCCGCAGGAACTGCTGTGCCCACATGCAATGGGGAAGGATGCAGGGGTCTTGCTGGAAACCCTGCTCCAGGAAACACAGGAGGAGCCTGTGTAGAGTCAGGTCTAGGGGAGCTCAGCACACGCAGCTGGGATCACGCAGACCTGCAGCAGGGCATCCCCTGGCCTCTGGCCCACGCTGAGCTGCTTTTCCATTCCCCAGTAGGCAAGCACCGGTGGGTGACTGGCACTGGTCAGCTCCCAGATGCTCTACAAAGCATCACTTCATGCTGCTGCTTGTCAGACACAACATGACATCCCTCCTCCTTGCCAGGGGCTGCCGGGGTGGAGGTGCTGTGAGTTGCACTGGGAGGTTCGATACCGGAGTATTGCTCTATTGATCCTGAGCTGAAAGCTGTCTGCCTGCCCTCCTGGCTGCCACACGTCTTAATACAGCTTTTAATGGGTGTGATACACGAAATTGCTTTCTCAGCGTGCTCTCCTGCCTGGGGGCTCACTGCATGTTGGGTGCTGGTCACAGCCTGGGAGAGAGGGGACGGACAAGCCTCTCCTTTGGGAAATGCAATGGCACTGCAGTGACAGGGATGGCAGCTCTGTGATGGGGCTCACTCAAAGATCCAGGTGGATCTTGCAGCTGCATCCATCATGGCTATGTGGAGAGGTGACTGATTTGTGCCTACCCTCTGATGGGCTTTACATGTCTCCTTGTGTTTTGGAAAGCCCAAGTATGCTGGCGTGCAGATGGCCATATCCAAGGTGCACAAAGCACAGACCTTCCTGGGCATTGTGTCCCAAAGCGCCGCTCCCCTCATCCAGATCGTGCTGATCGATGACAGAGCAGGAGAGCAGGCGGGCACCGCTGCGGAGCAGCTGGCAGCAGACATCATGGAGAACGTGGCACAGCACGGTAACACCCCTGGCCTCCTCAGCAGGTCCCCTGCAGGTGCACCCAGACCCACCGCTGGCCAGAGCTTCGTATTCCCTGCCAACAGCCCACAGGTCCAGTAGGGTTTGAATGCCTCTAAGGATGGAGATTCCACAACATCTTTTGGCAGCCTGTCTCCACAATGGACCATCTTTGCAGTAAACCAGTTTTTAATATAGAAATACTTAGATAAATACAGGTATTTAAGTGGAATTTACCGTAATCAGTATCTGCCCATTGCCTCTTGCCCTGGGCACTGCTGAGAAGAGCCTGGCTCAGTGCTTCAGCTGTGGCTCACCAGGCCAGGGCAGAGCAGGGTGGAGGCGACTACCTCCCTTGACCTGCTGGCAACTCTCCTCCTGCAGCCTGGGATATACCACTGTGCTTCCATACCATGTCTGACCATGACTAGGTTGGTGCCTGCCAGGGCCCCCAGGTCCCTCTCTGCAGAGCTGCTCTGCAGCCACAATGCTGCTTGTGGAGGCAACCATGGAAGCTGGCAGATGCTGATGGGCACACAGGTCACAGCCAGGGGACCTGGTGGTCATTGTGTGGGCAGCAGACCCACACCAGCTTGTCCCCGTTGAGTCCGTTCACCTGTGTATCCCATCCCCATTCCCACGGAAAGGCAATCAGCCAGGCAAGCAGGGCCAGAGCCAACTGAAGGCTCCCTCTGCCATGGGTGTGGGATGTGTTGCCCTCTACAGTCCTCATCCCTATTTCTTCCCAGGTGAAGCTCTCGGCATTTCGAGTGGCAGAATGGAAGTGGCCACGGGCAGCACTGCCAGCGGGCAAGTGGGGAGTTACCCAGTGAGCAGGATCACAGCGGCAACAGTCATGGGACTACTCTTCAGTCTCCTGTTCCTTGGAGGGATCCTCTTTCTCTACAGGAAGGGAAAGCTGAGGTAGGAATGGGGCTTATGCCAGCGGCAAATACTCAGGCTGCCTCTGCCTGGGAGCAGCTGTGAGCCCAGGCTGTCCTTCCAGCTTGGCACATGGGGCACACAGTGCTGCCCAGAGCTCCCACAGAGAGGGACATGGCTTGGCAGCCTGCTTCCCACAACATTACTGTTCATAAAACCACAATATGGTTTGGGTTGAAAGAACCTCAGAGATCATCTAGTTCCACTCCCCTGCCATAGCCAGTGACACCTTCCACCAGACCAGGTTTCTCAGAGCCCCAGCCAGCCTGGCCTTGAACACCTCCAGGGATGAAGCATCCACAACTTCTCTGGGCGACCTGTGCCAGTGCCTCACTATGCTCACAGTAGAGTTTGTTCCCAATACCTAATCTAAACCTGCCCTCTGTCAGTTTAAAACTTGTCCTTGCTTCTCATGGTTTATTGGAGGTGAGGTGGCTGAAAGGCACTTCTATACTCTTGGACTGTTGCTTCTTTCTCCTCCATGACCAGGAGGAGTTGTCTCTTGGCATGGTGCAGTGTGCTCTGGTGGGAGCAGGCTGCTGCAGCTCAGCTGGAGCTCTGCACAGCCCAGTCATGGTGCCTGTTGACATCTCCTGTTCCTTGGCACCATTAGCTTGCAGTCCTGCTGGGGAGTGGAGGACTGAAACTGCTGGCTCTTAAATAGAAATACATCAAAATAATGCAAAACACTTGTCCCACAGCTTTGTAACCATTTAAGGGAGAGGCAGCATCCATAAGCAAGTACAGCTTCTGGTGCATTAGTTGTTCACACAGCATGGAGTGCAGGTCCCAGGGGAGGGCTGGAGGGTGCACCTGGCTGCACCACAGCTGACAGCTGGTCAAAATACCCCTTCTCCATCACCTTTTTCCCTCACAGCTTGGAGCTGGTCAGAAATACCCTGTCTCCATCACCTTTGTCCCTCACAGCTTGGAGATGGGGCCTGGCAGTGATTAGGGCATCCCAGCAGTGCCCACAGCAGGTGCTTGGGGCACCCACCTCTACTCCTCCCACATGCACCCACCTTCTCATACAGGGTTTCACTGTGGGTTGTCTCACCCAGCTGTGGGCAAGGGGGGTTAACCTCACACATTTTATAACCTGGGGCCAGGAATCGCTTAAATTTGCATGTGCAAAGTGCACCTGTGTCTGCCAGGGGGTGCTGAGCTCCCCAGTGCTGGGGCTGCTGTGTCACAGGCTCACAAATCAGGTTGTTTGTTCCCTCCCACTCCCTCCACTGGGATTTTGTCACTGTGCAGCAGTGGCCCTGGCCAGGGACACTTACTCTGCTGCTTGACACGTGCTGACATGATATTTCCTAGCAGTAAACCTGTGCCTTCATCTAATTTCTAAATAAAACTCCCAGACCCATAATTGCCACTTGATGATTTATCTTCCACTGACGCTTCTTTGGACGTTGGACAGCTCTGTCAGCAGCAGGAGGGAATTTTGTGTAGCTACAGGAGACAGAGCTGAACCTGAGCCCAGGGCCTGTCCTGGCCGATCCACTCCTGCTGCAGGTCCTCCTTATTTCCACCAAAAAGGGCCTGACAGAGCTTTCCTCAGAGCTCCTGAGGTGACATATGTGGACCTGCTGCTGAGCCCACCCGCACCAGGTGCCCAGTGCAGGGGAAGATGCTCAGTGACTGGGACCCTTAGGATAAAAGTAATCAAGAAAATAATACAAGTAATGATGGTGATTAAGATGAAAAAATGATAACGTGATAAAGTAATGATAAAAGTAATTAGTGCTTGTTGAGACTGCAGTGGGAACAGGTGTCAGCTCTGTGGCAATTCATTTTAGGCCACAGGGAAGGAGTGATTGCTCCAAAGAGAAGCCTGTGCTAGAGTTGTCTGCCTCTGCAAACTCCTCCCTCCAGAATGCAGGTCCCAGATCTCCAGGCTTAATGATTTCTGCTGGATACAGCAGCTTTTCCCTGGGAAAGGGTACAAATGTCCTGTTTCAATGACAGCCTGACACTTTGCCCCTGTATTTTCCCATCCACCTCTTAAAGATGCAGGGTTTCAGCTGGGGGAGCTGCAGGGATGGGAGGGACGTGGATGGTGATGCCCAGCTCTTCCCCAGGTTGCCTGTCCTGCGCCTGCCTCAGTCCTGGGACAGATTGGAGGAGCCGGTGGCATCCCCTGCACCAGCCAGTGACAAAGGCTTCGACAACCCGGTGTTCAATGTGGTGAGTCAGCACTGCCAGGGACACCTGCGTGCTTGGGGGGTGTGGGCAGGAGCTACTTGGGCCCCAGCCATGACACTGCTTGAAAGCACAGGGGTCCTGCTTTCCCCAGGCCAGGAGGAGTTTGTCGGACATTCTGGTTCTCCCTCAGGACACCACCTCTCAACAGCTGCAGGGACTCAGCACTGGGCAGGTTTTGCCAAGGGTTTTTCTTCTCTTCCCCATCGGTTGTTTTTCCTCCCTTGCTGTTGCAGGAGCCTCCAGTTGCTGACCTTGGAGAAGAGACACCTAAAGATCTCCAGGTCTTCTACCTCAACCCTCTGTATGATGCAAGTGAAACAGAGACCTGATGGTGTGGACTCCTGCTGGGGGCAGACACCACTCCCTTGGGGACACCACCAGCTCCCCAGCCCTCACAGCCCCTCACAGTCCCTCGCATCACTCCTGGTGGGATTGAAGCCAGAAGCAGATCCCACCTGAATAAAAGTGTCCGTGCAGTGCAGAAAACCGTAGCAAACCGTTGCCATTGGGACTCAGTCACATGGACAAGGCCTCCCTGGTGCTACTTCTGGGTTTTAAACTGTGTTTTGCAGGTGTCAGTTCTTTTTAGATAGTTAAACATTGAGATTTGGGCATTCAGGGAATTTGGGGTCTAGCTCAGCACCCCTTGCTTTAACCAGCACTGTGCTGGATTTGCCCAGGGCACACAGCAGGTCATTGAAGGAAACATCCCAGGATTCATTACAGAAATTCAGTGCTCAAACACATTTCAAAATATGACTTGGAGCCTTCAGGGCCTGGACCCATTAGCTGGAATGTTGTTCAGGTTTCTAGCAGCATGCTCAGTGCTGGGGATCTCTGCTCAGAGTCCCCATTCCTCCTCTCACTCCTGTCCGCTGGGTGCTCGTGAGGTGCAGTCCTGAGCAAACAGTTCCCTTCCCAGGGAAGCTTCTGGAGTTTGCTCCTTCCCTCTCTGCCTGGGCTGATAGGTAAGAAAGCTTCTTGGACCTTTGGGGATTTATTCTGTTATTCCTTGAGGTGAGACAGTCTTCTCATGGTTCACAGGGAAAGAAGTTTGATGCTAGGGTCGCTGGGGAGGGATGCAGGCAGGAACTGAGGGCTGGGGACAGCCACACCAGCCTGTCTCTGGTGAGGGTTGGGGCAGTGGCACTGAGGAGCCTCGTTAACGCTGGCCTGTGTCAAACACTCTCATCTGCCCACAGTGTCAGGCAGTGCATCATTATGGAGCAGGGCTGATGGGTGAGGCTGAAATTATGGATATGTATGCAAATCGATGCAAATTTGCACTCTACTGGGTGTTCAGTAGGGCTTGTTGGCATATTCCATAAGGAAGCAGCTATTTTAAGTTTATGATATTTTGTTCTAGTCTCTGGAAGACATAATCCCTTCTCAAAGGCCTGGGAATTCACAATGAAGTGCATCAGAGCCCTGACGAAGGGTAACAGGCAGCATGTGGTAGTGGGACCAGCCCTGCCCTCGGAGGTACCTTTGGAAACAGGCGGGACAAAAGCACGAGGCAGGCAGGGAACAAGACCTCTCTGAGCTCCTGGTTGCTGCAGTGAATTTGCAAGAGGGGCAAAGCCAGGAGGAGTCCTGTGCTCAGGGCACACCCACACCCGTGGGATTTGACCATGCACACCCCCTGAGAGTGCCCCTCCAGTACTGGAATGAAGAGCAACTTGCCTGGGCAGGAGTTTCCACTGCATCTATCAGGCACTTGTTGCTGAGTGAAATGGCCAGTGGCCAGGTCAAAAAGCTGAGGAAGCCATCAGACTCCAGCAGCTGACATGGGCAAGTTGGGAACACCCAATCCTCACCATCCCATAGTCCTACAACCAGCGCATCACTGTGGGGAGCAGAGACCCCGGGACAGGACCCAAAAACTCACCTCATGATGCACAGTCACTCCTGTGAGCCCAAGGGAGATCCTCCCACCCCTCCTGCTGACCCCACGAGGCTGGATAGCACCGCACGGCCAGGGCTGGGTGCAGCTCAGCAGCTGTGGTGTTACCATGGTGCCCATGAGAGCAGTCGTGTCCTCCACTGGCTACATCCCTTCTTTCTGCCTGTGAGAGCCTTTTTGTGTTCTTTTCCCCTTTCACATCTATTCATTGCAGGTGACTGAGTTTCCTCCAGCCCACAAGCCTTCAAATACACACACACAGAGGAGTTATCTTTCTGGGGCCGATGCAGAGCTGCATGCTTGAGACTGCTGCACCAGGCAGCCCATCACACCAGCACTGCCCACACACGGAAAGGGCTCAAGGGTGTCCCCCCGGGAGCCCCTTGGCCCCCACCTCAAAGCAAATTTCTTCCCTCCCTGGCTTTTTTTGGGCCTTGCTCATTATGAGTGTGAATTGTGACGTGAGGATTGGGAGGGGTCTTGATGGCTGCAGCCCCACAACATGTGCAGAAGGGGAAAGGCAAGAGCATCCCATGGCCATGGGCTAAGGGAGAGAAGAGACAACCCTCTGGCAACGGGGACCATTGCACAAGATGGTGTCAGGACGGTGTCCTTCCCCTGCAGGCAGCTGAGGACATCAGCTCTGTGTCCTGCCTGGACACAGAGGGGTTTGAGGGTGAGCCACAGGCAGGTGTGTGCTCATGGAGTGGGACACCATCCTGGGACACCTCACTGGCACAGAGGGAGGCAGACCACCGTGTGGCAGGAGTCTCCACCTGGTCACTCCTATGTGTTGGCATGTATGGATTTGCTGTTGGCGAAGCTTCATTTTTAAAATGCATTAGCAGCTCGAGGTCACTTACAATAGAGGCTTTAATTAAAGCAGAGATCAATTTTTGTCAGTGCACGAGCAGAGCACAGTCTGTACTTTTCCTTCAGGAGCCACGTCCGCTTGCTCATACAGAACGCTCCGCAGGGAGGGGGGAGCTCTGCAGGAAAAAATGAAGCACCAGAGCCAGTTTGCGATGCCGGGGACCAACAGCTGCTGGAAAAACAGCTGTATCCATGATTGTATCCATGATTGTCTCCATGATTGCTGCACACCGACACACGCAGACAGCCCACGGTGCAGGCAGGGCAGCGCAAAGGGGTTTGGTACGTAAGAGTGTCTCCTGGGATCCTGCCTAAACAAGGAATTGAATTCACAGACATCTTTGGTAAGCGGCACATTAGATGGGTGGTTTATGTCACCGAGGCAGTGCACGGCACGTCTGGGCACCTGATGGCTTTGTTTTGCTTCTGGTCCTGCGAGCCAGGGGTCCCCCACTGTGACAGACTAATTCAAAATGCATTAGTGTTAATGGCAAGATCTCAGGAGTCATTGCTTCCCAGGGTCTCAACTGAAAAAGCGACCTGCACACTATTAATGGACACCAACTCGTATCACAGTGCTTTCCTTTCACACGATACAGCCGCTCACAGAAGTTGTTCAAACCCTGATTCAGGCTGGCACAGTCCTCCAAATATTCCCGAGCCTAAGAACAGAGTTGGCTCAATGAATTATAATTTTTTATATATCTCTTTTAGCAGGAGGTAGCAGCGGCAGGAGGGCATTTGGCAGCGACGGGTCTCACCGGAGTGCAGGAGCTGGCCAAGACACTGCGGGGAAGCAGCTGAGCTCCGGCCGTGTCCATCAGCAGGCAGGGCTCTGCACCGCTCGTCCTCACGGGACCGCAGAGCAGGGACTGCGTAAGAAACAGCAAAGGAGGCGAGGCTGAAAAAAAATCTGAGGGTTTTATCTATGAGAGAGCATCAAAGAACCTGCATGAACCTGTGCAGTCAGATGACAAAAAAGTGCTGCAGCTTATTGGGGAGCAGGGAAAATATTTGCTGCAAGGACGGGGAAGGGGCTGATTCCTGAGTCCGTGTTCCTCCTCTGGCTGGAGCACAGCACTGCAGCTCCCGCTGGCTGAGCACGTCCTGCTGTCTTCTGCTCCTGTCCTCAGCTAACCCTGCCGGCAACGCTGGCCGGAGCACCAGGCACCGCTGGGACACGCTCTTGCCAGCGTTCGGCTTCTCTGGGCATCCCACACCACGCCTGCAACTGATGGCTTGTCTCGTCACCACCCCCTGTCCCCAAAAACACGTTTAGGGACATTTTGCAAGCACTGAGATCGTCCTGCCTTCCTGACGCGGTGCAGTGCCCACGGAACCCCCTCCCCTCAAGCAGAGCCCGTCCGGCCCCATGTGCTGCCCCAGGCCACGAACAGCGCTCACCCCACAGGAACGGGCTGCCCTGCACTGGGCGAGGCCGGCAGCGGCCACAGCTCAGGCCCCATGAGCTGCCAGGAGCCCCAAGGCTGCCAAGGAGGGATGTTGAGGTGAAAGTGAGAGGGGAGTCACATTTACAGGGGTGCAAGCAGGCAGGAAAAGGCCGGCCAGAACTGCTGCCACAGCAGTGGAAGGCAAGGGCTGGGCAGGTGAACGCTGATTTTTGGATTGTCCTCGCCCCTTCTGCCTGCCAGAGCTGCTCCATACAGAGCAGATGGTGCAAACTGGAACACAAGATGCTCCAGTAGCCTGGCATGCAAGAATGCCATGTGTCCTTTTTCTTTTAAAATAAGCTAAACTCAGCAAGACAAGGTTTTTGGTCATGATGTGACACCTTCCTCTGACTAATACTTGGCTTAACTGCACCTCAAGGTGCAGTTCAGTTCCCACAGTCATCTCTTCCTTCGAACACTTTCCTGCTTCTCAGTGCTTCAGGCTACCAGTGCCAGCTCTCAAGGTTTTTACACATCTGCTTTCTCCCAGGGGTGCCAATCTGGCACTGTGCAGAACCAGCGTGCCTGTACCTCCGGCATTTCCACACTGAAGTCCCCTCCCTGTGACTTAGCTGTGTTAAGCACTTCCCCTGCAAAGATAAAGCAAGTTTTTATGCACACCCCCCTCCAGCAGATTGCATTTATTTAGGAAGCTGTTTATTCTCAGCACACCTGTTCTGTAGAGAGAGATTGGGGCAGGTGAGTTTAGTTCTTGGGTGGCAAGTGACACCATGATGCATTCCAAAATGCTCAGCTTTTTGGGGCAAAGAGCTGTGCTAGAAGTGACCAACTGTTCCAGTGAGTGGTACACCTACCACTCCAGCTTCAGGACCTGATGTCATGTCTCTGTGAAAATGGAACAGAGAAAGAGGCAGAGACCAAATTACCCTCATTCCCTGCATAGCTCAATTCCTCACTTTCAATCCTAGACTGGTAGCCTCCAGGGATAAGAAAGTGCATTGTCAGAGAATTGTTTCACATCTTGAACTTCTGCATTTCTGAAAATTTTCCCGAGGGCTCAAGAGGACTCTTTAGCTAACCAGAATCAAAATCCATAAAGGAAAAGATGATCTGCAAAGGGCTGTGGTGGAGGACTAGGTGAGGAATTCTGCTTGGCCAGACTTAAGCAGGAAAAAAAAAAGAATAATGTATTCATATGAGCAATTAATTTATTTTTCTAGAAACGTTCTCCTGCTTAAATTATAACCAAGCGCTGGCACTGCTGAGTGCTATGATTTAATACCCCCATAATTAAAGACTTTGTTGTCATCCCAAGTCCTCACTGTGCAGAGAAAAATCAGCTCAAGAGCAGGAGAAATGTTTTTTAAAAGTCAAAGGCTGATGAGCATGAATACTTGTGAGAAGGCTTCCGGAACACAGCCCTCCTGTCAGCTATCACCCCATCCCCAGGGCAGAGTGTGGGCTTTCCCAAGCCAACCCATCCCAGCCTGCCCAGGCAGGTTTGGTCAGGCAAGGAGCAGCAGGGTCTGAAACACCCACCTCTGCCTTTTCTGTAAGGGGCAAGACAAACCAAGCAGCAATTCAGGAACACTTGGCACTCCATAAGGGATGGGGGATGCTTACCCAGGACACCCTAAAGGAGATGTTGGCACTGTCTAGCTACACTGGGCTCTATGGTGCTCAAATACCAGAGAATGAGGAGAGCATTAAAAAAAAAACCTGTATGAGGAGCTGCACCATTCACATACCAATCCTTGAAGTGTTCCTAAGCCTCTCTTTGGGAGTTCTGCTTTGACAACAAGTCAAATACATTTACTGTTTTATGATACTTAAGATGCATGAATAGATCCTGCAGCTTCCTAATGATGCTTTGGCCATAAGGAACGAGTCATATAAGTAATTTAAAAAGGAATTAACATGGCTAGCAAATCAATGAAATGACAACTCTAAAACAAACCGAGAACACAAAATTTCAGCACTGTATTCCACTAAAAGGACTTTCATTGCTCCTGAACATATTCACCTTTCTTGCAGTGCTTGGGTACAGAGCTCCAAAATATCTTCAGTTTATGTAAAATGTCCATGTGAACAAAGTGAGTTTACCACGAGACTGAAGCAAGTGTCAGTGGTAGATTGTTTTCAGATGTCAAGACAGACAACTATAAACTTTAAAACCTCCCTCTTCTGCTTTATTGACATGTAAATTGTTCAAAAATGTTCTCACAATTCAATAATTACAAAGACTTAGACTTACATTAAAAAAGTAAAAACCAGAAAACCCCCAAAGCAGTAGTGTCCAGCTCTAACTGAGCGCATTATCAAGAATCTGAGAAAAAGAGCAAGTACTGTCGAACACTTAACGTAACAGGATTAAATGTTGACTAGAACACTCAGTTTAAACTAAAGATAAGTGCACGTCCTATACAGTGTTTCAGAAAAGAACATTAGCCATTGGTATATCATTAGCCCATTTAAACTGAATTTTAAATAAGTGACATCCAACTGTCATAAAATTGGCACAGAAGGCACACTAGTGTGACAATGACAAACTGGATATGCCAGCCACTGAATTAATTACAAGCTTTTAATGAAACATGGTCACAAATCTTTGAGTACTAAATGTATAATACATGGAAGCATGAGATTAAATATACACGCAAAACATCACCGCACGTGGGCCATCGCAAAATATACAGGAGTGTGTTGTGCATTTTTCTACATGATCAATACTTGATTAATAATCATGGGGTCTTCATGCAGGTGAGGATATAATTAATGAGAAAAGCAGCACCCCCAGTTACACATCCTTCACGTTCCACTTTGGTAACCAATAAACAGACTGATGTTTTAGTGCGATACAGTCCCTTAGGTCAAGCAGACTCCGAGGGCAATGCGTCCACGAGAAGGCTTGCTAGCTAAACAGCGTAGTGTGTCCTTACACCAAAAACCCAGGAGAAACAACTTCTCAGGAGGAGAACGGCAGGAACTAGGAGTAAAATTTCTTCACAGCAGTAATTACCAGTATTTTAAAAGCCCTGACTAATGACTGATCGATGAGGACTAAAAAGCATGGAATGAATAAACAGATAACTGGCAGTAGTCCTATGTACAAGACTAAAAAGTTGGTAGAAAGAGAGAAAGACAGTTATGCAGCTGTATATGTAATGGCTAAATGAATTAAAAGGCCACAAAACTATAACCAACTTTTCTTTGACTTCCTGGTGATTCTACTGATGTTGGAAAAGACCTACAACTTCCTACCATTCTCCTTAAGATTTAGGAAAAAAACAGTTACAGGAAAAAGGGAAAAGTGTATTCATCTGAGGATGTAACTAGACCTGCTCACATTTCCTATTTAGAAGTCCAAATTCAGTCTAAAAGGATTTCCTGCTAATCAGACATTACATCATTCTATAGAAAAATAATATTCCTGATACTGTAGCAACATTATCAGTAACTCTCTCTATTTCTCTTTCGCCATAAGAATAAGACTATTTACTGGTGGCCTTAAATGCTCCTATGCAATAAAACTGTGTCACAGCTGTGCAGAAAGGAATCAACCGTAACTGAGCAGTGAACAATTCTGCATAAAAAGCTCAATTGCTATTAGTAAAGAATTTTCTTCATTTCCATAGTTTGTATCTACAATCTGGATATATAATTATTCTTGTACAACACTAGAGAGTCTGTGTCAGTCTTGGCACTAGCATCTGAGACAGCTTTGCCCTGCTGTTTGAACACCATGGAGCAGTGGCTGACCGGAGCTGGAATGGTGAGAGCGGCGGTGTTACGCATCACAGGTCGACTGGTCCAGTCCATCTAGTGTAAGCTGGTTCCTATGAGGAGAGTTGGGACTTGGGGGACCACTTGGATTTGAGCTGTTAGATGGAGTAGAGTGTTTGGTGGAGTCTGAATCAGGCTGTTAATGAGAAACATTAAAAAAATTATGTTTACTTGAAGTGAACTCTTTACGCTCAAAAGCTTTCAAAGGCACTCCAAAATGAGGGTGAGCAACACCTACAAAGCAGTGTGCATTAGATTAATACCACAGTTAAACATTCAAGCAAGTACTTCCATTACCATCAACAGACTCTAGTGCAGTCCCAAAGGTGACCTTCTGACGTAACAGAAATTACAGTAAAGTATGTGGAAATTGCTACATCTCTGGCTCCTCTCCTTTAGCCACTGCTAAGCTTTCCTGACGGAATGCATCTATCTGTTCACTGTTCAGAATTTACCACCCTGCAATTTTTAGACAATTTTTATAGCCCGGGAGTAGGTTTATCTGCCTATGCAAACATGTAAGAAATTATGGTCAAATCATCTTCATTTTGGTGAGGAGGAAGGAAACAAGCACATGAACTGTTTACAAAATAGCAACAAGCCTGTGAAGTGCCTGACAAATGAGTGAAGGCTGCCAAGAATCAGGCTGGAGATCTGGAAACAGAATATACTTAGTGGCTAAGTCCTACGTCAATATCTAATAAAGACTATCCACAGTTATTTCCCCAGCGTTAGATCAGTTGTTGGATATTTGCCTTCACAGGCTGGTCTCACTTCAACAGGATGGCTGGCAAGTTTCCCCACTGTTTTGGTGTGTTACAACTCAGCACTGCACACATTCACAGCTAATGAAATACTGCACAAAAAAACCTGGTACCATTGCAGCAAGTTATTTTTGAGAAAGGGAAATATATACTTAGCAAATAGATTGAAAGGTAACATCCTTCAAGAATGCTGTTCAAAAAGATTTTGCACGGCTCAAACAATAATAAGATAATCTATAACAAGATTATCCTAACACGATCCAGTTCACAAAGCCAAAAACCATGGGGAAAACAGTATAAAGCCAAAAGGTGTTACTAGAGCCTTTTTCCAGTTTCAAACTACTATTTTTTTTAAATTTAAGAAGTAATAAGAAATTGTAAGAGCTACCAAAAAGAGAAAAGATTGTTAAAAACTCCTTTAGAATCTATCATTACTTGTGCCTACAAACAACAATTACCATTACAGCACATAATACAATGGAGCTTGGAAAGGGTGTGCAGAATAACTAAAATAGTCCATCATAATCACTTTTGAAAACCAAGACTATTTCAAAAATACCTGTGTTTCGAGATCCCCACTTTCATGTGCTTTTAATGGCTAACTGAAGGTGACAAAGGAAGTCAGATCACGGGTCTGATCAGAACTCTGAAGTTGTGCTAAGGCATCCTGCAAAAGTCTGGCTTCACAAAAACATGCTTCAAAATTCAGAGCATTACATAGGCCTGCAACTGGGTACCAAAAAGCACTAAAAAAGATCTTAATCAGGGAGTCTGCTTCCCAGAAACAATTCCTAACACTTTCCTTGCACAACAGTGCTTCAGCAAAGCTTGGAAGAACACACATGATAAATCATGGAAACAAAAATCATGTATCTTCTCTATTTAGATTCAAGAACACCTATTTTGTAGAGCCACATTTTAAGTTTGGTGACTACTGGCACATACTCTTACTCTTGCTAAAAGCAGTTTTATGTATTATAAATATGATTCCTTCTCAAGTTACATGATTAAAATCTTCCTTAAGGCAGCACAGAAAATTACTTAACTAGTCATATCACTTTGCTATTCTATGCTAATATCCTAGAGAACATTTTTAGGAGCTTTCAGGACATTTCACCAATTAGTCAAATTTCTGTTGCCTATGAAGCTTAATCGAAGACATAATACTTCTTAAAATATCACCATAAGATGATCTTTCACAGCTTTGTTTTTGTGCTGGCATATCTAACTTGCAAACATATATTACAGGCTGGAAAAAACACTTGTGGAAAGAAAACGTGTCCATAAACGTCTTTATGACGTATTTCCTTGGGAACGTAATTTATTGGAAGAAGTAAACAATCTAGGTCAATAGGATATTGTCAGTCTCCATTTAACAGAAGCTGTTTTACCTCTTTGTCAAACTCCTGGTCAGGGTCAGACATACTTCGGGAAGGCATGGCTGCTCCCACATCACTGCCACCTGCAGAGAGTGAAGGACAAAAGGCAGTTTACACCTCCTGTTGACACTGTGGATTACAGCTCAGAAGTGACCAGCTTGCTCCCAGCCTTACTTGATGACGGCCATGAGATGTAGGTTTTGTTTCTCTGCTGCTGCTGCTGCCGTGACAGGTTAGCTGAAGATGGGCAGGTTTTTTCATCCTGTGCAGGAGGCAGGACACTCTACAGTTGAAATGAAACACCTCATTAACCAGCAACAAAAGCTATCCAACGAGAAGTTGTTACTCATGAAAACTTTACTGTGCTTTTGAAGCTATTACAACCCAGTGTTGGTAGAAAAACTGAACTTACTTGACCACATCCACATATTTTCAGTAACAGACACAAACCCTGAGAAAGACAGAGAAAGAACTAAGCCCCGTAGCAGCCACTGGAACCTGTCAGCCAGTAAACCCTCTATGAAGGGGCAGGGACTGTACTAACAGCTCTGCTTTCCTTCCTCCTCCTGTTGGAATGACAAATGCCTGATCCATATCTGGGCTATCTGAGAAAGACAAGAGAAAGCCTGACTAATAGCTCTAGAATGGAGGGTACATACAGAACATGAAAGTACCTTCACATCTTCCTCTTGTGGATTTAACACTAAAATAGTTCACAAAATGCTGTATTAGTTAAATACAAGATAAAATTAATGCTATAAAGCACTGCAAGTCGCATGCATTTTAGTTACCTCCACAGTGTTAGTTTTTTTTCCCCTTGTTATTGCTCTAGAACTGGTGAAGTGCCACGAGCATACCATATTCCAGTTCCTAACAGTTTGTAGCTACTCCTACCCTTGCTAGGGAACCGGAGGAGGGACAGGAAGAGGAAGAAAGCAGAGGGGAGCCTTGCAGTGAGGAATGGTCACTCTGGAGAGAGATTTCAGCAGAGATAGGGCTCATGTGATAGACGTGCTCAAAGCCTGTTGGAGGTGATATCAAGAGCAGAATGTTGAG
The DNA here is from genome assembly GCA_013397795.1 of Orthonyx spaldingii. NCBI lineage: Eukaryota > Metazoa > Chordata > Aves > Passeriformes > Orthonychidae > Orthonyx > Orthonyx spaldingii. The sequence continues at coordinate 834,970 of VZTJ01002241.1, read as the reverse complement.
AGGATGAGGGGAAAGGAAATTCGTTCCATTATTTTAAGAAGATAAACAAGAAAAAGGAAAGAGGAGAGACTGATTATTTACAAAACTACTAACAAGCTCCTGGCAGTGGTATCTGTCTTTCAGTGTCTCATTCATAAATCAGCTAACAGTATTTCCTTGCATAGGATTTAGAAGCATTGCACAGCAGGAAGGCTCACCTTTCTCAAAGGGATTTAAAGAATTCGGTACAGAGATAATACTTGAGCCCATCCAGCTCATCTTCACAGTTTTTGTGAGCAAGAACAAATGCACATACATATCCCTCCCTTATAAATGTATTTTACCAGTGGGAGGTCCATGAGGACCTGCATTCCATCTCCTGGTCCCATATGAGCCACGTGGTTGAAATTCGTTGGGTTAGAAATCATCTTTGACCTTAGCTCAGGGTCTCTAAGCATTTCCCTAAAAACACAGAGTGATTTTTACTATTAGCATTCCCAGTCTCTGCATGTCATCATGTATATTCAGTTATGTACCACAAATAAATTCTTACCGCCTTTGTTGTAACCGCTCTTCCTCAGGAACCTTAAATACAAATCTTCTTTTGCTCCTGGTTCGAAGCATTTGCTTCTTGCTGTTGTCAGACGTTTCTGGTACACTGAGGCCAGCTCCTGCTGCAATAGCACAAAGCAATTTCACATGCACAGGTACACAGTGACCCAGACACATTCAATACAAACTTCATCTAGTGCAAAGGTAAAATTACCCAGTTAGAATGAGTTCCCCATTTCTCCCCTTGCTCAGGACTCACCTGCAAACTTATTCTTGAAATATATTAACCTTGGCGGCTCGCAGTTGAGGAGGTTCAATGTGCCATCCATGTTTAATGGTCTGATCTGTTTTGAGGAAGGAGACAGAGAATCACCTCAAGTCTAGCATACACTGAAGAAACACCTCATTTGAAAGCAACCCAATTAAGTTCAATATTTAAAGAAAATTACTTACCCTTCGCAGGCCAATAGTCTGGACCCATTCCATAGTGTTAACATCAAACACATCAACACCATACTCGCTATACACTGTTACATATGAAGAATTGCAACCTGCATTGATTGAAAACAAACAGAAAACCCTCATGTCATTTCAGTGGTCCAGAACTGATAAATATTTGAGCAGAGTTCAATAGTTACAAGTTTTCCACTATGTGCAAGATACATTTTAAAAAACATTTTCAAAGCCCCAGTTTCAAACAGATTATTTTTTTGTGAGAATAAATTTGCTAATAACAACTGCCAGCATCATGGAAAGATTTAAATTTGACTCTTTTAGTACTTTTTAAAACTTCACATTGACATTTCATGAAATTGCAAAATGGCATCTGAAGTTTTCAAATGCATACAAATTTGCTACGTGGTAGGAACTGAGCAGCTAGCTTTGCTATGGACTACTTCATTTCAGAAGCAGCAAACTAACTATACATCTGCTGTGTGCAGAGGAGATGAGAGAGCCACCATCTGTGAGCTGGGTCATGAACTCATGATGCAGATCTGCTTTCAATTTCCTTCCTCTTTTGCTTACAATTTTCTAGCTTTAGATATTCATGTATGGGTTACTTTCATCAAGCTGACAGAAAAACGTCACAATGCTTAAAGCCCGTAACTCATTTTCTCTTTTCAACTTTTTTTTAAAAAGCATAAAAGGCATCAGCAGACAGGTTTATTTCAGGTCAAACGAAAAGCGGAGATCTCTAGAGCTTTGTATCAACATGCTTCTGTTCATTTAAAGACTGTCTCCTGATGTAAAAAGCAGTTACTAGAAACTTAAGGGATTTAATAGAGAGAAGATGCTTCAATAAACAAAATGAAAATAACCCAGTAGGACACTAAACACATCACAGAATCTTCTTAGAAGAACTGAAGTACAGTTGTGGTGCTATTTTTTAAATTCATTCAAAGAATGCCTTGGACAGCTATCATAAAAATGTAACACAAAAGTGATTTATGATCAAGTATTTATTACGTGTGGTCTTAGTTGGCTTGGATGTTCAGATCAAGAGGGAGAACCTAGCATCAGGCAGAAACACCATCTGTAGCCAAGGCTGGCACTTGCCAGTCAGAGCTGATGAGCTTGACCAGATCTCGAGTGGTTCCCAGGGAGCCGTGTCAGTGTCTGTGCTGGGCTTGCCCATGCTACAGCCTCGAGGCCAGCTGGCTCCAAGGCTTGGCACCAGGCTGCACTGGGGCCAAGCAGCCCTAGGACACCTACACTGGCTCAGCACAGAACACTGGGACCAGGCTGGTGTAGGGGCAACCCTGAGAGGGTAACAGAGCCGTGATAGCGCTCACCCTGCCCTCTCCTGGGGCCAGGGCACTGAATGGCCCAGACACAAATTCTGTTTTATGCTAAAACCTCTTCACAACATGGTGCTTCACCACAGCAGAATCACTTCCACTTTGTTGGTCTCTCCTACAAAGACTGGCTGAGAGAGCTGGGGTTGTTCTCAGCCTGGAGAAGACTCTGGGGAGAACTTACAGCACTTCTGAGTACCTGAAGAGGCTACAACGGAGCTGGAGAGGGACTTTTTACAAGGGCATGGAGTGATAGGAAAAGGAGAAATGGCTTTCAACTGAGAGTGGCTTTAGACTAGATATTAGGAAGAAAGTCTTTATTGTGAGGCATTGGAACAAGTTGCTCACAGAAGCTGTGGAAGAAGTTGCCCCATCCATGCTAGTGTTCAAGGTCAGGCTGGATCGAGCTTTGAGAAAATTGGTTTAGTAGAAGGTGTCCCTGCCCAAGGCAGGGGAGTTGGAAGTAGGTGATCTTTAAGAACCCTTCCAACCCAAACCATTCTGTAATTTTACAGCCTCTTGATGGGGTAGTTTAAAAAAGCCACCATTGCTAGTGACAGACACTAGGACTGAGGAAGGAGGACAAGCCTAATGAAAAGAGAAGTAATTCAGTTTCCTTTGGCAGCAGAAAATGTTGCTCTTTCTACAGAAACAGCCCTAGGCCAGCATCACTCAGGATTGCACATACAAGAATATTATAAAATAGTTTACAGTAAGAACACTTCTAATAGTAACAGACAAAACCACTAACTAGCAAGTCTAGTTTGCTGAAATGCAAAAAAACTGTAAAGCTGATTAAGGAAAAGGAAACATTAGTTTTAGCTAATGGTGTTTTAAAGTAAATTTGCCACTACATTGTTTCCTTGGGACTTTGCTTCAGACTTCTGTACAGAACTAGGTCAGAGTAAAGCAAGCAAACAATTTCAGCTCAGGTCAAATAAAATTAAACAAATTCCTATTAGGGCCTGGCCTGATCAAACCGACATGCACCTAACTCCTTGTTGTACTACTTAAACAAAAAGCTACTTCTTACCTTCAACCATTCAAAAAATTTTAATTGCTATTTGAGCTTCAAATAGAAATACCAGATTTATCATCAACTGCCTTTGACTACCGAATACTGAAAAATGCTCTGCATGTGTCTCTGTTCTACCAAGCTGATAACCAACGCTCCTGAAACAAGCAGAATGGTTCAAAAATTACCTTCCACCTATACTATTTTTGGAAATTGTCCCCCTAAAATTAAAACCAAAAGGAGAAAAAAATGCTACCATTTCTGCCAAAATTTTTATCTATTATCTTTATGAACCTTTAGACTTGCAGTTATATTTCTTCTTCAGTTTTTTACTGTACTTTGAGTACAGGACACAGAAGACACCCTACAGACATTTACACTCTCTAGGTGATCAAAAATCTTTATAGAATTTCACAGACAGGTAGTCTTGCACTGTCCTGCATCCAGGACTACTCTCTGTAGAAATTATTCTGCATTCCACTATTTATTCTTCAGTTTCCTGTAATAAGACAGAACATTTCTTGCAGCATCCAGGATCTTCAAGTCCAAAACTACCACCAGGAAGAACCATGTCTGCTAACTCAACAAAACTTAAACTCGATATTCAAAGACAAACCGAAGCAAAATTGAATACAATGCTGAGTATTTTTAGACAAGTAAAGCAGCAACAGGGATATGGCAACAGAAAAACATATACATACTACAGGCAACAGGAGTTGCAGGCCACATTAGTTCCTGCATGCGTGACCTTCGACCTTGCGAATCGACGTAAACTCCCATATGGCTGAAGCAAAGCAGGTATTCCTCATTACTGAGCTCCACAGCACAAAGGGCATCAAAAGACTGCTGTGAGAGGAAGATAAGCGAGGGGTCATTAGGATTTACCAGGTTTATAGATTGTCCATCTCCCTGGATGGTCAACAGAGAGAACCCAGACTGGTAGCCAACACAGAGCTTGTCCTTGAACACTGTCATCCACTGTACAATTCCTGGAGCCTGAATTTCACTGAATTTTTTGTGGAAAGGTTTAGTTCTGTGAATTTCATAGCAAAAAACCTGTCGTTTGACAGCCACAAACAAACAAGTAGAAGAACTCTTCTTTAGTGTTCCAGTTGTAATCAATTGGCAGCCTTTAGTTTCTGCAAGCTTAATGTCAAAGTTCCCTTCTGACCCATCCAGAGAAGCCCAGGGGTAAAGGTGGACGTGATGGTTCCGACCACAGGTGAGGATGATAATTTTCTCTTTGGGAGCAAGCTCTATCTGGTACACCTTCTTGCAGTCAGCAGCTCGGACTATCACTGCAAAGGAAACAAGAGCTGCCATAAGTTAAACAGGAAAACCACCAGGCCTGGAAACGGCAGTGCTACAGTGATGCCTGAAAATTAATCTAAACACAGACATGTACCAGGTGAGGAAGAACACTTAATTACACATGTTCGATTCTCTGTTCTTAATTCTCAGAGCAAACAATGAAACAGAGCATTCCTGTAACATTCTCTATTCATAAAGTCTCAACAACACTCTGTGGGAAAATGCTGCTTAACATGCACGATAAACGGAGAAATTTTTTTTTTATATAATTATATCTGTACCATCTGTACAGTGCAAGATGCTGCATCCTGAGAAATGGGTCCCACCTTCAGGAAAATATCAGCATCTTCAGTAAATTTTGGAGGAAGACCAAGTTAGCAGAATACAAAGACAAGAAATATAAAGTAGTTAATCCTGGTAAGTGAGGATACAAAATGCTGTACTGTTGGCAGATCTCTAAGCCAGATACAAAAGCAGTACAGTAGGTGGATGTAAAACACATATATGGAACGGCAAAAAAGTGCTGTGTGTGATGGGGAAAGGATAAGAAGGAATGGGCTTAGGCTACAGGAAGAGAGGTTTAGGACAGGCACCAGGAAAACCCTTCTCAGAGCAAGGACTACTCAGACTACCCATGGAGAGTTTTGCTGTTTGATGCATTTTATTTAAAGCAGGGTTAGAGGCAGCTAAGGGGGTTAGGTACAATGTGAGCTCTTTGGTGATCCTGGCTATACAAGAATCTTCAAGAATGCAGTGAGTATTTAATGGGGTACAAATAGAAGAGGAATTCTAAACTAGAAAACTTAATAAGCATAAACCAATTAAATTAAATTGTAACTTTAATTTTTCTGCTAGCTGAAGGCCTCAAAAATATTTGTGAATCATAGTTAAAAAAAAAAAAAGGAACTATTAATTAGAAATTCTATGCCTTTTTTCAGTAACAGTTGAGTAATGTAGCCAAGTCAACAAATTCTGTAAATTTGGTATTAAGACTTTCGCTGTTTAAATCACAAAGTGCTGCTGTGGTGTTCCTCCACTTGCATAAATGGATGAATTGTCTGAAAAAATGTTCTATGAAATAACCAGCTTTGCCACAGAGAAATGATTTTCTTCCTAGCTCCAATTCCAGCTTATTTGTCAAGAATTAAGCAATATTCTAACCAAAGACCTTTGCTATAAACAGCTGGCAGTTAATTAACAGTAAAAGTCACAACTGCCATAAAATGAAAAACAGATTACAATTTATAAAAATGCTATTAACACACAGAATTGGCCACAGAAAACTCCTGCTAAACATCTCTTAACTTAAAACCAAAACTGACAATTAATTTTCACATTTACATGAGACATGGTGATGCAGATAATCCCTCCTTTATGAAATGACCTTTCAAATTAAATTTACAACTTTCTTTTATGCAAGAAGCTGTACTGGAATCCCTGGAATTATGTGCATCTCAAGTTATGTTTATATCTAACTACTTAAAGAATGGTGACCACTGGAGGTTTACTCAAAGGAATGGCATTCATTATTGCTAAAAAGAATTTCAAATATCTGCTGTCTCCATGTATAAAGCAGTTTCTCCTGGAATTGGGTAATGTCTTACTCTAAACAAGAAGCAGTAACATTTTTCTTTTGACCCAAAACCACTTCCCTGATGTCATTTCTTTTGAAAGTCACGTAAGTCTTTAAAAGCCTGTATTCACTGCTTTATTTTACATTGAAATGCAAGCGTTAGCATGACTAAAATCCAACTTTCAAATAGCCACAAACTAAATTACACAGAAAAAGGAATCAAGGAAATCACTGACAAGACCAGCACTCAGGAATCTCTGACCCAGGATACGGGGGAAAAGGAATGGTGGAAAGAAGACTTTCCATTGGTGAAGCAGGATTGGATTAGGGATCACCTAAGCAGACTTGGCATCTACAAGTCCATGGGCCCTGAAGAGATGCATCAGGAGCCCTTGTGAGGCTGCACGTGAAGTTCTGAGTCCAGTTCTGGGCTGCTCTGTTCAAGAAAGACACAGAGCTCCTGGAGTGGGTCCCACAGAGGGTGACAAAGATGACTAAGGAACTGGAGCATCTCTCTTACAAGGAAAGGCTGAGGGAGCTGGGCCTGTCCAGCCTCAAGAAGAGACAACAGAGGGGGGAGCTCATCAGTGTGTCCAAGTATCTGAAGGGAGGGTGGCAAGAGGATGGAGCCAGGCTCTGCTCGGTGGTGCCCAGCAACAGAACAAGAGGCAAGGGGCAGAAATTGATGCACAGGAAGTTCCACCTGAACATGAGGAAGAACTTCACTGTGCAGTGACCGTGCACTGGAACAGGTTGCCCAGAGAGTGCAATCTGCCTTGCTGGAGATATCCAAGAATTGTCTGGATGAAATTCTGTACAATGTGTTCTAGAATGACCCTAAATGAACCAGACCACCTCATTGGTGGTCCCTTCCAACCTGATCCACTCTGGGATTCTGTGAAATTCTAATACCTCCACCATGGGCAAATTTAAAGAAATACCTTTGTGAAAATGTGAATGACAAATACTAAAAACAGGGATATTTCAGGAGAGTCTCAGTGATGTTTCCAAAGTTGGAAAAGATGCCTTTCAGTTTCACAAATCTTTGTAACTATTCTCAACTCCCAGACAGTTAAAGGCACCAGAAGAACCTAAAGTCAGAAGTTGTAAGAATAGGTGAAAAAAGCATTAGGTATTTTGTTAGAAATAATCAGAGAGAGACTCTTATACCACGAAAAGTATGGTTTTACAGTGTTATCTAAGTTTTGAATGCCTCAGTTATCAGAAAGCATAGATTTTTCACAAGGTATGTTTGGTGCTTTTAAAGTCAGAAAGAAAGAAAAATAACCTACAAGAAAGCTGGTGAGGTACTTTTTATAAGGGCATGTAGTGATAGGACAGGGGGGAATGGCTTCAGACTGAAAGGGCTGATTTAGGTTAGATATCAGGAAGAAATTCTTCACTGTGAGGGTAGTGAAAGACTGGAGCAGGCTGTTCAGAGAAGCTGTGGGTGCCCCATCCCTGGAAGAGTTCAAGGCCAGGCTGGAGGGGACTTTGAGCAACCTGTCTAGTTGGAGGTGTCCCTGTCCACGGCACAGGGCTAGAACTAGGTGATCATAAAGGTCCCTTCCAACCCAAACCATTCTGTGATTCAATGAATATTTCCTACAGTAACTTGGAAAAGGATAAAAAGTAGTAGATTATTGTATTTTAAATAAAATAACTGTAATATAAGTACAACAGCTGCTTCTTAGACATATATAACTTCTATAAATTCAAAGAATTCAGTTTACCTCAACTGTTTTTTCCATTTCTTCATTCATTTGTTCAAAATAAGAATATCTCATTTGGGAAGCAAACTGCAATATTAACCAGACTTGTTCTTTGCTTTTTCACGTTTAAAACTGCATTTTGTATGGATTGACCTTGAATGATCCCCACGTCCTAGTAATCCTTCTGGGCTCCATGCTTTCCCTACCACACCAAGGCAAGTCTTCCGTTGTTATTTGTGTTTGTGCTCAGTATATCCAAATAAAGAGAAAAATGCTTCCCTTATTCCTTAACTGTGATGCCTAATAATTCAACAGAAGAGGGGTATGTCTGTGCTGTCCATTGACTATGCAGCATATGCTTTGCTGTGGTGCCTGAAATAGGCTTTGTATGATTTTCTGGAATGGACACAGTAAGACTTCAGGAAGAACAGACTATACTGATGCCACTTTTCCCTAGGCAGAGAACTAAGTACATTAAGAACAGGAAGGAAAAAGCAGGTTCAGGACGAAGCACAGAGTCAAGGAATTAGATGATGGGAAGAAGCAAGCAATCACTTGCTTTGGACATGATTGGTCTAAAAGAGAATGTGAGTGGTTGTCAAATTTCTGGCAGAAACAGACGAGACATGGAGGCTTTAAAGGAAAGTCTACAAACTCTGTGTGTGCTGTGCATGCTCTGTGTGCTGAAGCATTTTGCTACCTGCTGTGGGAACACAGCTACAGTGAGAATGTGTCAGAATATGCCCAGTAACTCATCCCTTTAATTTCAGCCAGTCAACTGAATGTAACGATAATAACCAAATTAGTGCTTATATCTCACATTCACTTTTCCTTCTCATCAATTAACTGAGTGCCTAATACTTACTATACATGAAAGGCTGTTGTGCAACCTATATTATAGCAGCACTAAAAGTTATGGAGCTCATTATTCTGTATGTAATTACTGCATACGTTATGGTCTAACTTACCGTCACGGGTCACCTCTATCACATACAGTCCTTCTTCTGAACCAATTGCTATTCTATCTCGATCTAAACCAAGAGGGAAAAAAAAGGGCCATTAATTCAGCTACACTTAGTCTTATCTTTAAAACAGGCTGTTTGCTTTGAACAGTTGAAAAAATTCCTGTACAAACAGATTTTCACCAGCAAAACAATTCTGCTTAAGTTCACACAGCCTGTCAAAAGCATGCTATATACCATATTGCTAGAACAACCTGCTGAACAACTCAACAGTATTATTTACCCCAAGTGGATGAAGAAGCCTGAATATCAATGCAAGATTAGCATTTTTTGCCCATTATTAAATTCCTATGAAGGAATTCAGCCAAGGAATTTATTTCAAGGTATCAGTCCTCTCATTATAGAAGCCCATCTAAAAGTTCCAACAACCTTCACACACTTATAAAAGTTAAAACAAACATACCTATAATAGCAGCAGCTAAACTTGCTTTAATAAGAGGCAGTGTACTGTCATAGGCTTCTTGTGGAATATGCACAACCTGGTTTCTCAGCCTGTTTTTGTGCAGGATAGACTGCAACCCTTCCAGGATTCCAACCCACTTTCTCTTTTCATTCTCATTTTCCGTCAGGATCAGTAGAGAACAAGACTTTGAAGGCAAACCTAAGAGAGAAGCTGTCACCTTTAAACAGACAGAGACAGTGAAATTAGTTAGAGCAATAAAAACTCTTTTTATCACCAAGAACTGTGAAAATAAAGTATACTTTCTCATGACAATGGAATGATGTACCTGAGCGGCACGTACAACACAGCTAACACAGCCACAGTGCTTCAAAAAGACAACCAACCACTGCAAAAGCCACAGTGGTTTTGTTTAGAAGTATTCAGTCTTGCTTAAATACTCTCAATCCTGAAATATGGGCAAGGAATGCTACAATAATCAATACATGGCAGTAAAAAACTCCTCCTTCCTGCGCTGAACTGGAATTTCAGTAGCATCCCACAGTTTGTCCTGATCCCTCCCACCTGTCCACAACTTACTGAAAGTGACACACATGCTTTGTGAACCAGATACACTTAAATCCAAAGGCATTGCTATCATCAGTTCTTCTAGATTTTTATTTTGTTACCTAATTTTCCTAATACTTATCCAGGGAAGAGCACATCATATCTGCATTCAAAGCTCTGGAGGAATACAATATTTGAGACTTAAGTACTGCATTCTCCCACATCCCCATGTTAAAAGAAAATCACTACGGCTTCACTTAATTTTCAGTTACATCATCCCATAGATCTCAAAGCACAATATGTTCTAAACAGAAAAACTATCCAGGAACTTCTGTTGCCTGAAGAAGGCATGCAGTAATTCTTAATATTTTGGTTTGTTGTACTGCATGAAGAGACTGAAGGGTTTGTGGTATCAGGGGAACTGTACTTTCAGCCACAGACAAACAGGCCAACAGCCAGGATCGGCCCTCACCACAGACTCTGAGTAACAACTGTTAAACAGAAAAAAGCCAACAAAAGGTGTAAAAGTGCAAATCTGAAGGCTGTAACATGGAATATCAGACCTTCAGCCTACGTGCCTTGACAAGAAAATCATCATAAGGATGGATGTTGTGGTAATGCAACACACACACACACACACACACACACACACACACACACACACTTCCTGGAAGAGTGAATTAAACAGTAACACTCATCTTAAAGATAAAATATATCTGAAAGTAAACTTGGTAGAATAGGATGTCAAAGACAGAATTTCAGAAGCAAGATGAAGGTGAAGGGAGGTAGGGAAAGAACTGAGTAGTTGCAATTGCTCATAGCTCTTACTATTCTGCATAAAGCTTTGTTCATGTCTAAACTGTAACAAAGCATTAATGTTTTAAAGACAGATGGGGGCATAATGGATAATATGTTTAAAAATCAAAACAAAACCGGATTCCAGCAATGGTTTTCCCTTTGAAGTACTACCATGTATTACTCCTCAGTCTTTTGAAGGTAGCAACTTACATATAGTCAAATGCAGGGAAAAAAAGGGAGCAGTTAGTTGTAATATATATTGCATTATTCATCATACAAAAATCCATTATTTTCTACAAAACTCAAGGCTTCTTAACTTGAACTGCTAAGCTGTGGAAGCACTACACTACAACCAACTCTTACACTATTATTAAAAATGTGTATTGATGGCAACACTTAAGACTGTAGTGTCTGAATGTCAGCGTGGCCTAACATCCAGGTTTAAAAACTGGTTACCGAGGAGAAATGTTTGAATCTGAGACAAATTCTTACTGTGGGAACATTTCAGTGTTTGGCTGCATTCTAGCACTGTTTTCTGCTGGTGGAAGATTCAGAAGAAATGAAAATCTGTCTTTTGTAGGCCACCAGTATCATCATGTGTTATGTGCAATGACACAGGAAACAAGGACCACATTTTTACACAGATGATGTGAATTAACAGTTTTAAGTGTTGTGTACAAGCTACTCTATGTGACTGTGTCAGCGAGATGCAGATCTAGAACAGAATAAAATTGAGAAAAGAGACTCTCCCATCAGGTATTAATGGTTTTCAGTTTTAGAAATTCCTGTTTTTGAAGGAGGACATAGAACTGAGAAAAGAGATGTAATTCAACAGCTTCTCTGGTCCCATAGCTAAATGGATATATTCACACATCAAACTTCCAGTTAATTAATCACATCACTTTAGCAGGGGATAATCTGATCAAGCCATGGAGATATTTGGTCACGTCTATCCACACAGGTATTTTTACACAGGGGTATTTGACAAAAATGGTTTTTATTATTTAGATACCCTTTCAGTTAAAAACTGCAGGCAGAAACTAGAGCAGCAAATCAGGCAGGCTAAACTGTATGGATGCCTTGTTCTTAAATGAATGAACCATCATTCTGCACAGCATATTTTCTCTCCACAGAAGTCCTTTCCTACAGTATTCCATGTCTGCTAATTTAAGAAGAGAACAAGCAGATGGGAATTAAAAAACCCAAAAACCAAAACAGAAACAAGAGGAAACTTTAGGTAAAGGCAGTAGTAAACCAAAGCATGAAAATTCACTGCAGAAAATATTTTTACAAAAAAGCAGAAAAGCAGAGACACAGAGGCAGTCAAATAGCAAAGACAACTCCCAAGTAAAATCCTAAAGGACCAAATTATACGGACTGCAATTGACTGACAGCTCTTTGCTTTCCATGTTTGACTGACTTGATTCTAAATGGATAAAGATAAGAGATGCCAAAACCAGTGAATTTCTGTATTCAAATGCATGGGACTATAGATACTGGCTACTAAAGTATTCTATTCTAAATTTTAGAATTCCAGATTTAATATGATTCACATAAAACACAGGAATTAAGTTCCTGTTGTTAAAAACTAAATATAGCATTCAGATAGAACATACACTAAAGGGGATATTATAACTCAACTAATTATTTTCTGTTATTTTATTTTCTTCTCCCATACTTAAATATAAAATTAAGGAAACTAAAGTTTGAAATGTATTTCTTATATACAAGATAATACATGGCAAACTAGATCAATTTCAGAATATTCTGCTACAGTATCAGTTCCTAAAGCAAGTCCAAAGACAAGCAAGAAAAAACAATCTGGTAATAGCAATGGAAAAAGAGAGAAATTATACTGAATTATAATCAAGAAAATTAAAAAAGCTTCAAACTTTATATACAAGGAAGCAGCTAAAGAAGGAGAACTTTGTTCTTTACAATTCAGTTTTAAGAGAAGTACCATATTGTTCTACATATCTCAGTAGCCCTTGTAAATTCTTACACTTCTACATAACTTAATCACCATTAGATATGGATAGCATGAACCATTATCAAAACAAAACACTGGTATTTAACTTGTATTTTCTGTAAGAGTTGATAGCCATACCCTGAATATACAAGGGATGTCTTTACGAGTTGCGTGTATTACATCCGATGCTAGGACAGAGCTCACACAAAAATCTTCATCTCTAGGGAGAAAAGAGAACGAGAGCATCACATACAAGCACACACCAGGATTATTCAGCAAAATCTAATTGGTATCACCACTGTTTCAACAGGCTGCACTCGCCTAACACTGCACAGAGGTCACAACTGCTTTGTTATGCTCTAACCATCCTTGACCCAAACGACTCACAAGCCTCACTTATGCCTCTACAGCATCTGGTACCTGTAACTCAGTCCACCTGAAGTTAAGCAGGGTGGCTTTGTGTAGTTTTGGTGTCCCAACCACACCTATTCTACAATTAGAAGCAAGAATATTGCTCTTCCAGCTCAGCAGACACATTAGAAATGAATAATTCATACCTCAATGTGTAGCAAGAGAGGGGCCTTTGGAAAAAAAGAAAAATCACATAAAAAGCTCTTGGCAACATAATTATAGTTTGTGGGTTTCAAAGAAGGGTTTTCAAAACAGCTAGATTTTATTCTCTATTACAGTAAAATAAACAGACATCAGAACAACTTTTGCATTTCTGAGTGCTCCACCCCAGAGGGCTTGTCTATACTAGCTTTTTTAAACTGAATTTGACCAAGTTGATCACCATAATTGCCAATTTTAGTGCAAAGATGACACTAATGTCTGAAACTTGCCCGTGCTAGAATTCATAGCTGTGGTGGTTAACATCTATTAAAAACATCTAAGAATCCTCAGATGACAGCCTCAAAGAGGGAGCTACGAAAAGCAGACAGAGCATGGGACAGTTGGTATATGGTATCTGCCTGAGTTGCACTGTACTGATGTGAATGCTGCTATTTGCAATACTTCCACGTTCCTGCTCGCACTGCCAGCACGTCAGAGAGCTGACACTGACAGTTCCCAGTGAGTGTGAGAACAGCACAGCAGTACTGCTGCAAACCCACAGTAACACTGTCTGGAAAACATATAAATCAAAGTGCTTGTGACTGCAAACTTCATATTCAACACAGGTACAAAGGTGCTGTACCATTGAAAGGCATTACATTTTCTTGGTATTTCCATAAATTGAAATAAAAAAACCTCCTTGGTAACTCTGATCAACATAAGTCTCAGATCTTTGGTAGACAAGAGTTCACTGGTTCAGATGGTTCCCCATGAAATAACTCCTGTGAGAAGGCAGGGTCAGAGCCATTTGCAGTGTAAATCAGTTGGTGCTTTTCTGCAGATTACTTCAATTTTTCCAACAATACTGAACTTATTTGCTATGGGATGATCTGCCACTCAATGTTGAGGTCAGAGTGCATGGAAAAAGCAATCTACCAAAATACACTTGCTTTTTATAGGGGCATATGGAATTCTAGGAAGAAGCATGCTAATGCTGTAAATTCTGGTGATTGCAGTGTGAGTGACTATAGTCACTTACGTAATTTCTTGTTGAGCCAACCTGATCAGCCTAAACTTAGCTGCAGTTTATGTACAGAACACATGAATCTTTTTACACCAGAGCTCTCAAAATCTTATCACTTCTTGTGTACTAGAAATTAATACTCCTGTTAAAAAAAAAGTAGAGAGGATTTTTACTCTGCCATAACGATACAAACCTGAGATCCAAGACTTGACTTGCCACAACTCCAGGCTGGGTGGATTTTCCTTCAGGCACATCATATAAGAACAGTTTGCAGTCACAGACAACTGCATAAGCCCTCTGCCACCCTTTCTTAACTCCTGTAGGCTTTGGGACCTGTGGGTAAATAATTGATGGCTTATTACACGTAAGCACATGTAGGAGACACAGAAAGCAGGACATTTAGAAAAGCTTATACTGAGATCAATGGAATTAGAACACACTCTACTTGTCCTTCAAAACAGGATGAAAAATATCAAGTAATCAAGCAATCATTTTTCCTCTTTTAAGTTCAACCATTCCTTGTTACAGCTTAAAAAATATATTAAGACTTGTATAAAGATATTAGGCTTGGATATTGCACCAATGCCAAAACGGTAGGACAATTTACCTTTTATATTATGCTTAAATCAACAATGACAAAAACTGTTTCTTAAACCATTCTTTTTTTTTTCCCCCTGCTGCTTGTGAACATTGTAGCTACTAATCTACTGACCTTCAGCTCTTGTAGTAAAACCGAGCGTTTCTCCCACATCTAAAGCAACGAAGGTTAAATAAGTTACATAGATGGCACACAAACCCTTAAGCACTATTTAGGAGATGTGTTTAAACATACTTAGAGGTTCCAAGCTGTAGAGCTGTAAGTGAAGTTAAGTATTCTTCTCTTGTCCAAGAACAAAAGACTGTTACCTTGACATAACCTTTATAGGCTGTTCCTATTCCTCTTTGCACATCTACTCCAAGAGGCCTTTTGGCTTGTTCAGGGGGTATAGGGCAGACCTGAGGTGCACTATCCTTGCAGGAAACATGGCATGCAAATGAACACACTAAGTACAAAAGAGAAAATTCACAGTGAAATGTGTGTATGAGTCAATCATAACAGGTGATTACCATAGTCTACACTCAGCAAATTAATTCATCACACTGAAACTGCCAGTCAAATATTGCAATAGCTCACTGAAGGAGTGAACACACCTATATATTGTATGAGAGTCTCCAAGGTGCTTTTATTTCCTCTTTTTAGCATATTACATTCATAAAGGACAGGAACTGAGTTCACATTTCAAGGAAAATGAGTTGGGCAGCCTTGCTGGTGTTAAGCACCAACTAACCCAGTCACAGAAGAAAAATACTATTAATAAAGGAGGAATAAAAATTACAGGGTAGTGGTAATAGGTGTTTAATTTGATCCACGTATGGAAGAATACTGCAAAGACAATGTAAAACTAAATTTATCAAAAAAATAGCAAGGGTTAAACTATTAAATGTAAGATACAGACATAAATAAAGCATAAATAAAGTAGAAACCAGGGAGAAGGACTGAAATACTGCATGATGAAAGAGGCACATATATCTATTGCCCAGAGTTCAAGTAAGTTCAAATAAGGAGCAAACTAGCATTGCATGCTTTCTTACCATTTGCACCACTTTGTACCACTTTGTGCTGCACCAGCAAGGGACAGAGGTCTCTAGGTCTCATCTACAGAGCACTTCACCCAGAAGCAGTACACAGAAAAGATTCATATTCCACTTCACATGAGACAGACTACAAGAACTGTGGAATGAGTTAATGTGTTTATCTCACCCACATCTGACCCACAGCTCAGAGGCCAGATATTTCCACAGAGATTTTGCTTGGTTTGTCCCAGCTACCCTGTTTCTACCAGTAGGCTTGGGAAGGCAGGAAGAGAGGGGCATGACACTCTGATTGATCCTTTGTCTCCTCCTAAACATATTCTCAGAAGTGGGAATCTGGCAGATATCCTAGGTACATCTAGTCCTGTAATTACGAAGTGTCAAAGGATTCCAAAAAACCTGGGAACAGCCTGCTTCTGCTACAGCCACAGACTGGGCAACAAACCTCCTCCTCATAACGTCTGAGGGAAGAGACAGCAAAGGGGACAGCCCAGAGCAGGCTGCCTGGCTTGTTCTTTGAGCTACTGTCTGCTCCCAGGAGGGCAGGGTTACCAAAAAGTCATGCACACAAAGTAGGTCCTCCCCAAGACCAGGTAACAAATTCAGCTCTTTGAGCAGGCATCATGATTATTTGGGACTGTGGGTATCAAGGTACACCAGTTACAGAACAGTGAAAATTCACAGGATAGCGACAGTTCCAGTCTTCTGTAAGTGTAGCTGTATTTTACCATAGTTTCCAGCATTAGAAAGAACAGGAATTGGGAAAGGCAAGTGATTGAGAGGGGAACATGGCAAAGTTCTGTTCTATTGGAGTCATCTCTATTTTTATATCAATGTGATTTTAGTTTTTTCTGTAGCAATTGAGAACTGTCGTAGATTAGGCAAAATGGAAAACTAACAATGTAGAGCTTAATCAAAATACACAAGACAAAAAGAAGAGTGAAGCCCATAGCTACAGTAAAGGAAAAAGACAGTTTCAAGCTCGCAGGAAGAGATGCAAAACAAGAGTTCAGAACTGTCAGCAACAGGAGACAAAAGGTAGCCCCAGGGCAAGTGCTGGCAGAGTGATAGGTCCTCCTGGAGAAGAACTGCCACCAGAAGATCTGCCAGGAGAAAAGCCCTGAAGGGCAGATGAGGCAACCTAAATGTGATACTGAGAGTGTCAGTGAAGAGGCTGCCACTAGCAAGAACTAAGCTGGGCACAGAAATAAGTTTATTTATACTGTAGTGTCTTCAACAGATTTGTGGCCTATTTAACTGAATTCATGTGTCTAATCAATACACAGTTAGTATTTTCAGATGGAAATACCCCCATATACTCGAACATGGAATTCCACAGTGATACGTGCATCAGAGAAAGCATTTTAAATAAAACTAATGGACAGCAAGACAGGCTACAGGCCAAATAAATGAGCAAACAGTCCTCCTAACATATGGGGTATATGACCAGAATAGCATAAAATAGACATAATCAGATTCATATCAACAGATCATTCCTGTAGTTTTCTCTACTACAGCAACAGAAACCAATCCTGCCCTTCCCACCCCCTCCCTTGCACTACAACAGCACTAATGGCAGTAGAATTAATTAACAATATGCAAGGAAACCATACTTGATCATACTTCTAAAGCGACTTCAGGAGTATGCTGATGATGTAAAAGAAAGGAAAATCATCCAGTGGCAGCCACCCCTCTCTTTCATTCCCTCCACAAAGAAATGGTTGCCTTAAAATACATTGGGATGCTTTTTTGATGGGCTTGCTGAAAATTTATAAAGTTTCACTGACTCACCGTCACAGGCATAACCTTGTCGAACTAATCCCACCATAAGAGAGGTGCAATGACTACACTGAGTGGGGCTTGTGAACGACTTGATATTGAGCTGGTGAGCTTTAGGCTGAAAGATACATTCAGGATAAAAAATAACTTCATTTTCTGGACTTAAGTAAGGCAAGCACCACCCTCCACCACCCTCCAGTGTATCAGTGTGTATATTATGAAGCCTGGGCTTCTTTTATCTAAGTGCAGCTTGTAAAAGGTGCTGCAATAGAACAGTGACAGTTTTATTTCCACCTCCAAAAGACACTCAAACCCAAAACTACAACCATGTTTTGCCATCCCTTCCAACAAAACAAAACCCATGGATATGCATTTGGAAACATTTGATTAAAAACACAGACCTAACAAAAACACACACATGACAAACCCAAACAGGACAAGAAAACACAAAGGGCTAGTTTATAAATGGTAATTTTTTTCCTTTGTTCTTTAGAATAAGGTTAGCACAGTCCCCCTACCTTTGGTACAGCTAGAGAAATGGACTGAATGGTGGGGGAAGGAGCAGCAGGCATCCTCTGAAGCGAAATTGGTTCCTGAATCACAAAAAACTGTAATTGAGCAAAATAAGGCTTCAAGAATTTGTTTCAAGATTGGGGTGGCAAAGCTTATTGTTCTCTGATTTTTTTTTCCTTTTTTGAAAATTATCAAAAATGTAATCATTGTAAACATTGCCATTCTGATTTAATAGAAACAGATTGTGTTTTAAAGCACTCACAGGAAAGCCTGCACACTAACAAACAAGCAGCAATACAGAAAACATGAAAATGAGGTACATCAACATATACAAAGTAAGTGAAAAGGTTTCATTTGCAACTGTCCTCAAAGCAGGTGCAATTAACACTGAGACATTGCAAATAAGCAGCATTCAATCCTGATTCTTCATAATGAATGCTGCAATATGTATTTATCGTGAACAAGACAGAGAGACTTTCTGCTGAATTATTCTTCAGGGTAAAATAACGGATCTCTTACTTCTTGTTGTTGCTCTGCAGTTACAACTGAAGTAGATGGTGAAACTTCTGACTTGGGACCCTGCATTTCCTGCTCACTAATAGAGCTGGTCTGCAAAAGTGACAGCAAACATGTTAGATTAGATAGCACATATCTGATGAAGTGTCCTTGTGTCAACAAAATGGAAACAAGACCCAGTGCTGATTTCTATACGAAGTACACATACATTTAACATCCACTCTGAATACAGATCTTTCCTCAAAACAAACCCTGGCACCTGATGGAAAAGCTGGAAGTACTAAAATATAAAATCTCAGAGTAGACAGCATAAATGCTCTAACAGTCGCATTCTCCCAGCAAGGCTGTGTCTAATCTCTTGCTTGCAGGTGTGGAATGATGTTTGAGTAGCTTGGCAATCATCCTTAAAATAGCTGATTTCTCATGGTAGCTTACTATGCTAGGATTTTTCTAGCATACAGAAGCCAGCAAGTCTGCCACAAGAAAAAATCTTAAAGTAGAAATACTCAATTGTTAAAAAAGTTGTTTAGAAATGATTGGCCCCTGTCATTAAAAGAATCATGTCTACTTAATCAGTGTCTTATATTTCACCAGAATTTAAAACTAGCATCCATTACAAGCCATCTATTAATTTCACACTTAAATTAGCAACTACTAATTGCCAGCACAAGGGGGAAGTATGCTACAATTCCAGAGCAAAAGCAGTTGGGTGTGGAAGTAGGATTCTGTATTACGGTACTCTCAGGACATCATGAAAACTATGATTAACAAACATGAGATTAGACTTCACATCAATGATGTAATTAGCACTAAAGGCAACAAGTAATGAATCACTCATTCCCAGCCAGTTTGGACAGGAAGACGTCTCAAGTTCAGTTAGCTCACTAAATATGTTCAGATACTTGTTATTTTTGTTTTGTTCTGAATTAATTGGAAGGGTTGGGCCATTTAAGATCAAATTGTATAATTATGCAATATAAACAATTTCAAAATACTAAGTGTGATTCAGCTTTAGCTATATAGATAGTCAAACTATAAAACAGTAAGCCTCCAAGAGGTTTAGTGGATTAAGTTACAGAGAAATTAAGGAAGCAAAATATCTAGTTTTAGAGGGCCATTTTTACTATGACAGGTCACAACAAAATAAGGACACAAAACTACTAGCAAAAACTTACTTCTTCCCAAAAGGCTAGCAGAGAAGATGTAGACGAAGAAGAAACAGAATCCTTTGTTGTAACGGATATGAGGGATAAAAACGATCGCTTATCACCCACAGGAAAACTTCAGATAGAATATTAGTTGGCTAGCTATATAAAATATTTTATATGGCCAAATGATACTCATTCAAACTAAATTAACCCCAAAGCAGATGATACAAAGTATCTTTATAAGTACATGTGGAAAAAAATTGTTAATGTATTAAGGCATTAAGCACAGTGTCAGCAATTTAATGTAATTAATCAGAAAATGCCACCTGCATTTCCCTAGAGAATATGTATTTATTTCAGGATCTGTAGAAAGGAACCTTGTTTAGTTATGGGCTTGATATTCTACGTATCTATCTGGTAATTTTTAAAGCAATGTTTTAAAATATCAAGGTCAGTAGATAAAAGTTAGTATTGAGAAAGTAGCATATATTATGCTTCTCTCTCTTCCCTCCATGTCACCCATACAGCACATCTTGCTGCTTCAACAGAAAGGCAGCACAGACATTTTGTGACTGGAAACAGCAAATACACAAACTGTATGAAAATAAAATATCACAGCATGTCCATAAGCTTTTTTTGTTTTTAGCAACGGTGACAATTAAAAAACAAACCAAAAAAAAAAAAAAAAAAGGAAAAAAGAAAAGAAAAAAGAGAGACTACAGATCTCAGATAGAAAATCTAACCAGACTGATGAGGTTTTAACCTGAGTCCCTTTAACTCCACTTCAAAAACAGATTATTTATTCCAGTTCAAGCTCTTGGTTTTATCCTAAACTGTCTATGCTTTGCAAAACAAAATCTTAAAAAACCCCAGAAAAATCTTCAAGGATCAAGAGTTCATGAAGTAAGGAAATGTGATTCAATGTTGCATTTAACAGCTGCTTCCTCGGGGAATGCACAAATCATTTAAAGCGCAACGCCTACTTGGAGCTGTGATTTGTATGATTAGTTTTCTAAGGATCACGGGGTGTGTCACGATAAACTTATTATACCAACATCTGTGGGTCCTCTGATTCTCTTCCCAGCTCCTTCTCCTCTAACCACTCCATTAAGATCTGGAGCCAACAATTTTACATATCTGTTTAAGCACTCCTTGAACTGTGAGAACACTTTTCCTTGTAATAATCAGCATCTTCCAACTGCAAAGCATTTAATTCCTCATTTGTAACAGGGTGTGCCAGCATTTCAAAAAACCCTGAATATGTTTCACTTAGCCAAATGTTTGAGACTAACCTAAACAAAGAAGCTGGAACGGGAAATAATTAATGTGAACCTCTGAGAATATTTCCCAGAGGTGCCAGTTTCTCTACAAAATGCCAAGCAATCTGACATCTACTGGGCATCCAATCCTGTGCCACGCTGATTTGGCTAATATGCAAGATACCACTGTGCCATATAGTGCCTAAGAGTTACTTTTAGATAATAAAAATAGAATTCAGTTATTTCATTTTTATAGCTATTTTATGTAATAACTTACTCTGAAAGTCAAATCACGTGCAAGAGGAGAGGTGTTGAAATAGTCAAAAATGGAATCTTGAAAATCTGGAAGTTTGAGACCTAAAACCAAAAGCAGAACAGGCTTAGTTAAAAGGCAGCATCATAAGTGGTGTTAGAACTCTGTTAGAACACAGTAACTTTAATTACCTGAATCTGTTCTGTATTTTTCTTCCATTTTTTTCTTCAAACCTTCCACCTCTTCCAATAGTTCTCTATTTTTTGCTTCTGATTCCTTTAATTTACTAAAGTAAAAAAGTATGATTAAAATGTAATCTGAAATGTCTCAAAGGCAAGAGTGCCAGTACACAAGCTTGCTAATTTCTGGTCATATATCTCACACTTTCAGAAAGTGCCTTTTTTTTTTTTCTTTTTTCTTTTTTTTTCCCTCTGAGGGGCATTGGCCTTTTTTAAGTGTTTTTTTTAAGGATGATTAATTTTACTTTTCCCCTGAACAGACACCTCGTTACTTGACTTGATATTTAAAACTGTACTTAAGACTTCTGCTATCATTGCAGGTATCTGCCAAACAAAATTATTCTAATAGTACTTTGACTTTTAATTGCCAAGAACATGTCTAACTCTCCAGTTTGTTGAAGAAATGGCAGTGAATTTTCATTGAATTTGCTCTTACGCTTTTTCTTCCTCAGATGCCCAAGATTTGTAACTTTACTATTGCAGTGGAATGTTATTTGAAGAAATTAAGTTTTACAGTTCTCATCTGACTATGTAAGAAATGTGTAGTCTGTAGAATGGGATCCTTCTGGCAAAGTCCAATATCCCAGGCACAAGGGGCCGTTTTAAGAAAGTTGCTGCTATTCTAATCAGCAGTTTAGATCAGTACATTAATCCCCAAACAGAACCAAAGCCCTCATTACCTTTCCAAAGATATGTTTGCATCTTTAACCTTCCGTAGCTCTTCTTGAACTAGTTGTTTGGCACGAATTTCTGCATCAAGTGCAGACTGTAACTCCAGCCTTGCTGACATATCCAACTTCTGACTGCGTCGCACTTTCCAAAGTGGATCCTGTTGCAGTAAGTTACTGAGTATTACTATCAACGGTCTGAGGATATTTCTGTTCTTGTCCAAAGACATAAATTAGCTTTCACTCTGGTTCAGAGAATGCTCTTTTAATTAGTTATGGACAGCATATCTGCTGCATGAAAATTAGTCAATAGTCAGACTTCATTACAAGAAAATGAAGTAATGAGCAATTTTAATATTGGTTACACCATTAACACAATATGCTGGATCACTGAGCATGGAAGTCAAACAGACAGAACCCACTGAAAATGGTGAGTTTTCACTGTCCAATCTAGAACCGAGTGTAAAACTTACACAGTGATATAACTGACTTTCAAACATGAGATGTCACCATTTAATGTAAACCATACTAACATAAAACATACCAAGAGTAGCAAAACCATGAGAAAAAAAAGGAAGAATCTGCATCTTGAGATGCCCAAGGTACCTGAAACATTTGCCTAAGCAATTCTTATGCTTGCTAAGTAGCATAGTCCGTACCTCAGTATACACCACAAAATTCCTCCCTACTACCCTAAAAGCTAATATTCTGAGCTTTTCCAGGCATTTTTCAGTGGGGACTATGTTTCTGATATTCCCTAATGAATACCTCTCCAGTCACAGATGAACTTGCAAATAACAGTCATTGAAACTGAGATGCACTTTTTAGGTTGAGAAGTAATTGCCTTACAGCAGGTTCTGTAGAAGTTACAAAACCAGTTATAATATAAAGAACAGACAGCCTTCTTTATTCTGGCAGTAGCAAAGACAAAAATGCAAACTGCACTTGATCCAGTCTTTCTTCCCGTTAAACTTCTCAATATTATAATTGTCTCCTGATGATGCGGATGAATGTTAGCTCACAGAAATAAAACTTTCTCTTATTCTGTCATATTCATAGGTTTGGAAGGGGTGAGTAACTTCTCATGTGTATAAACCAGTAGCAGATGGACTCTGCATGGCAGACAGCTGACTGGCATTGGTAGGGATGTGGGCTCCCATGCCAAAATGCAAATGGCTCTCTTCCTTTCCTTATGCAGGTGTTTTTCTCTTGGAAACCATACTCCTTTACGAGAGCTCATCTATTCAGTTTTGTGGAATTCATGTTACTACTGTATGGGAAAATTATGGCACAAGGTCTCACTGTTCTGCATGTAAATAAAGCCACATGCTCTCAGTGTGTCCCTGTTTGTACTGGTATCAGTCAGATAGCACTTTTTCACAGAAGAAGACTTACTTTGTTATCTCACTGTAACAGCAATTAAAATGATTCAATTGCACATAACATGGTAAGGTATATTTCTGTACTCCCCTTGGATGGTTTAAGTGATTGTTTCTTTCCTCTGTAGTGTTTAACATCTGTGATGGCAGATATTAGTATGAAACAACTGCCCCCTGTAATTACCCCATTCTGATCAGATTACCTAGTTGGATTTGCAAGAAGCTAAAAACTAGAAAGTAGAGCAGAGGATTAATTCTTTTTAGGTACAAAAATGCAGCTTCTCAGACATGCCCAGAACATCTTGAATGTGTCCTA
Source organism: Orthonyx spaldingii (assembly GCA_013397795.1). Lineage (NCBI taxonomy): Eukaryota > Metazoa > Chordata > Aves > Passeriformes > Orthonychidae > Orthonyx > Orthonyx spaldingii. The sequence continues at coordinate 811,019 of VZTJ01002241.1, read as the reverse complement.
TTTCCTTACCAGTGTTCGTGACCCCAGACTGGAACTTCTCAATGATTCTAGTTCTTCTGTCATCTTGGAAGCTAATGCTTGGAGATAGCCACGAGCATCCTTCTCATCACTTACCCTGTTGTGCAATTACAAAAACCTGTAACTTAGCAGTTTCATGGCTCATAGCACCAAATACTGTACCACCAAATCAGAGTGTCTGCATTGGGTTTAGGGACATAACAGGAATGAACAGAGCAGGGAAAACTCTCCCAGCAATAGAAAACTGAATACATCTCAGATTGCCTGCTTTAGATTTTTCTTTTATCTGATTTTCTTGATTGTGACAGTTGCTAGGGAAACTGAATCTTTCCTTTTGCCATTAGCAAGAGTACTGCAAAGATTCGCTGTTATAGTTTGGAATACGATCTGCATACTACTTGGTCAATTTTTATAAGGGCTACCTTCCTTTTTGTTTTGCACACTGAAATTCTTGCACACAGCTTGCTAGAACAGTGAATTATAGAAGGAAGAACAGTGCAAGTACTAAGTGCTTGTCCAGTAGAGCTAGTGAGGTTCTATATGTTAAGATTGACCTGTTAAATCATGACCAACTTCCGGAATGAATTTATCAAAATATTCCAAATTAGATGACTTAACAATCACTTTAGAGACTGAAGAAAGTTGACACCAGGACTCTGCTTTGTACTTGCTTCAGTGGCATCTGACAACTTTAACAAAATCAACCCTCAGAAGTACCATGCTTTTGTTGATCTCAGACATAGAGACAAGGCCTAGCTATATGTTAAAAAAAAAAAAGCCGATCAGTATTTCAGAAGTTGAAAGTGGACATATCTGGATCTCTAACCAGCACATACCATTGAATAATTTCTGCAATCTGAGCTTCCCAGTGAGCAACAGACTCCTTCTTTGCTGCTAGATCTTGGAGCTCATCTTCCAGCTGTCTGTTCTGTGCTGTCAGTTTGTCCACAAAGGAGCAGAGCTGAAACAAAAGATCAGCTTCACTTGTGACTTAGGTCAGTTTCAGACTTTTTGTATATGTGTATGCCTACACACCTTTAGAATCTGAACAAACAACACCACCCTGGGCTATCTGGATGGGCTTCTTTTTTCTGGAACTATCAGTTTACACAAAATAATATAAAACGAAGGAAAACAAAAAAGCAAGTGTAGAGGTCAGACAGGAGTAAGGTTTAACTGTAAGCCATCAGGAAGGCAGGCAGTGTGTCAGTGGTCAATGATTCCCTCTCTTTGCAGCCTTCATGAAGAATCAAAGGGTGGTGTCCTCTGAATTGTGGGAATCAATCCCCCAAAGAGTAAAACCAAGATGCTAAAGTTACCATGTAGCCAAGTCTCTAATATTTATATGGCAAAAATGACATTTTAAAAATTCAGATAGGACCTGAACATTCACAGATCCTGATCAGTGAGTAGACTACTCCAACATCAGAGACTAATGAAGCAAGAATTATGTTTCCTAAAATAATTACCCTCTCATTTTCTGTTGTTAGTTTCTTGTTGTCTTCCAAGAGCATAGATCTTTCACGCTCATATTTCTCCTTCATTGTTCCTACTGCTTCCTCCATTTCACTGTGCCTAAGGAGAAGGGCGAGAAATAGAAACACTTAGACTGTCACATTGCTGAACCTGTAGACTGGGATTTTCAAAAAGGAATAAACAGTTAAGGTGAAATACCAGCCTGCAGAGGCACCCATGCAATACAATACATACACACAACAAAAAGAAACCCATAGTGAGGGAAGCATGCCCAAAAGCTTACCTCTCTCGTTTTGTTTTCTCTAATTTATCCTTTAATATCATGATCTCTTTCTGGAGTGCAAGCTGATGGCTCTCTGAATCATGTACTTCCTTTTTCACATTTTTAACTTCCAAAACATGTGATGCTTCTCGTCGGACCAACTCCTCTTCATAAAATAAGATTTTCTTTTCCAGCTCAGACCTAACTTTGGAAAGCTCCTGCTGATGTTCTAGTGTGGCACCAGCTGCCCGGCCTCCCTGCTTCAACTGCAGAACAAGAGGAAAAACCATCAGGGAGAAGCTATGATCTTTTGATGATCAAATATGATATTGCGAGAATATTCTTGAAAGTCAGAATTATTCAGTTGGTGGCACTATGGAAAAATTTTTATGTGGGCACTGAGTGATTTAAAAGGTGCTTGTCCCCAGGCATTAAACCCATAAGTGACTGCTCTGCTTACATGACCTGAATAAGGGGTTGAAATGGGTTGCAGAGATAACAGATTTGGATCACATTGGTTTAGTAGCTGCTTAGAATTTATATAAACTGGGCATTTTCAAGACATTAGTGTCCAGCAATTAAAATCTTTCAAGCAAAAAAGGCAAATAAATCTGCATGGGTTAGGTCAGGTTTCTGGTAATGCTGTAGTTTTTAAGTGTCCCACTAGTATCAACAGCTGAGTAAGCCAAACTATTGCAGCTTCTGGGCCATGAGTAAATATTTGTCAAAAACCATGTAACCTTTAGAGCTTCCAGTTCATTTTCCAGTTGTTTGGAGAAAACCTCGCTGTGCTCACGGAGCTTGCGTTCTTTTGATGCTTCTGCTACGACTTCTTCAAGTTGGGCTTCCAGCTGTAACGAGTCATTTTAGGTCATTTCAACACAAGATAGCACTATCTGTATCATTAATTTCCTTTCCTCCATATGGCCTAGCAGCAAGTCTTACTTATTTCTATTTTAAGTTACACCACTATAACAACCACCTCAGAATGTCATGATAATTGTTTTGCCTTCAGTGATTCAGGCATCCATCTGTCACATGCAGAGAACTATTATTTTATGACTCTCTGTACTGATGTGAACTACATCAAGCCCATTCAGGGATAACTGCACAGCTTCTGTTAAAGAAAAGAGGAGGAAATGGCACTAGGAAGTCACTGGAGCTGAGAAAGAAGAGAGTCTCCCACATCTACAGGTCAGCTCCATGTCTCAGTATCTAAGTGAGGCAGCTTAAAAATCTCAACCTTTGAGCCAAATTACTGCAAAACACCTTAAATATGAACAATGAATATTTTTACTTTGCAATTATGGAACAAAATAAGCTTGATCATCCATTTATTGACTTCAGAAAGCTTATGAGAAAGACAATTACGATTTAGTGGCAACTAAGGCAACTGATGGAATTCAAGCAATAGCGGCACAGTTTCAAACCCTGACAGGAAGAGTAAGATTTGTTTTTCTGTGTTCAAATTAAACTGGCAAAGTTGTTCTTAAAAGGATTGTACTTAGAACTGTGGGACAAGATAATGAACTTCTAGACTGTGTTCTGAACAGAAGATTGATACAAGTGTTATAAAAGGGACTACAATGGAATTTTTAAGAACAAAGACAGATTTTTGAAGTTCTGCATGTAAGTTATTTAAACCGAATAAGCAACAACACTTGAATGCCTGCTGCACTCTGCTCTAGAGATGAGATGTCACAGCAATTCACGAGTTTCCAGTTAACTATCACTTCTTTATCATGGATAAAAGCCTTAGAAACTTCATCATCTACTACATTTTCATAGACTGTGCTACAATTTGCCAGAAGTTTTCTAGCAATGCTTATAGAGCTCTTGAATTTCTCTTCTACACTTCACCCACAGAATACAGAAAACATGATGATTTCTCAGTGATTAAAACACTCCAGATTAACCACAGTAGTTTTTTCTTATGCCCTCTTCTGGCTATCCACTTCATCTCAAGTAAAACTATAAACTGCCTAGAATACTAATTGGAAATTAACTGGCTCAAAGATATTACAGATACTCTCAGAATGACTTAACTACAGAGGAAGGAAAACCACATGTTTAGTTTGTGTCACTATTCCTCCCTTCAGCTGAAGAGAAATATTCAGTTAAAAAAACCCAATGAAGTCAGAATACTCCAACCTCAGAGTATATGAAGACACTCACTGAGCTTTATAGATTTCAAGCTGACTGTGAATCAAGACTCTACAAGAATCAAAACACCAGAACTAATAAACTGGGCAGATGGCAAGAATACTCTCCCCAAGATTCAAATCAGTCTGAGTGAAAATTTAAAAAAAAACAAAATCCCCAGAAGACAGTTCCAGTTTTTCAATACAATCACACATGAGGTACTGGGCAACCAGCAGCTGAAACATGAGTGGTAGCTATTTTATCAAGCTACCTCTTTTCTTATCTTCTCCGATTTCCGGACGTCCTGTCGCAGAGCATCGATTTTCTGCATGCTCACTTCCAACTCCTCCTCTTTGTCGCGCAGTTGCCGGGACAGCTTCTGCTTTTGGGAGCGCAGGTCCCCCATCCTCTCACTCAGCTCAGAGAACTCCTGCACAGCCAGCTTCCTCTGTTGGTGGGCATCCCTCAATTCTTTGGACTGCATCTTTAATCTCTCTGAGGCTTCTACAAGTTGCTGGTTTAAATTAAAAATACAGTAAGAAGAGTTATTTGTACTCCATATATTCTTTCCAAGAAGAAAGAAACTGCACCTACACAAGCTTGTCTTGACCACCTCACATAACTACTAAAGATAATTTCTAAATCTTAATTTACACAATTGTTTGGCTAAGCAGCTGCAGTGACATACAAAGACAACCATTACTCTGTTTCTAGTGTGGCAGCTCCAGAACTACCTTTGGTGTCCCAGAAGTCTTTCTTATAAATGCGCCTACACAAGGCCACCTCACTTCTAAATGACTTAATTTTAGATTGCCACCGTGTACCTGCACATTTGTAACCTTGTCTACAGCAATGCTTTAGCAGAGAGCAGATTCAGGAGAGACATCAAATACATTGTACCAGCACTGAGAGGCTGCAGTAAATGTGAAATTTTTCAGAAAACGGAAGAAGATTCCTTAAAACAAACTGTGAAGCTCTTAATACTTTAATTGAAAGTATAAAAACTATTTCCTTTACAGTGAGTATTTAACAAAAATTAATAATTAACTAAAATACAAATGGAATGTTCAACATAAAATCATCTGAGAGTAGGGGGAAAAAATAAGAAAAAGAGCAGAACTACACAATGAAATAGATGTATACTGGCCAAGGGAATTTAAAAAATTTCTGCCATTAGTAGGGCCATTGCAGGAGGATTAACTTCCAAAAAAACATGTGTTCAGACCAGAAGCAGCAGATCCACCTTCTCTGCTAGTCATACGCTCTGACAAATAACCCCTATCTGTGGTCAACAGACAGAAGAGAGACTGTTAAATTCTAGTATACAAACAGCCCAGAGATTTTGGCCCATGGATTACTTTTGGATACATATGAATGTTCAGGAGCAATATGTCTGGCAGACTTTTGAAAAACTAGTTATTCCAATACAGGTAGCTTTTTTTAATTATTATTGAAAGTCGTATGTAGTATATGCAAATCCCTATTTATTTTACTGCAAAATATGTTGCTGACTTAAAACTGAAATACTGCTAAATTTTAGGAAGCAAACGAAAAGATAATTTACACAGCAGCAAATAAACTCAGTGATTACATAAAAGTCATCATCAGCCTTAGGCAATAATTAACCTTTCAGTATAAAAAAGAGTAAATAGGCTCTTTCAATGAGCGCTGCTAACTTCTGTGGAAAGATCCTTTTCCCCTGAATAGGCAGGTTTACTCCAGTTGTCACCAGCAGGCCTGGTGTCATGTAAACTGACCCATGGTCAAAACCCCCAGAATTCTGCCAGGGATACCAGCCAGGTATCTGCTGGGTCTGCTTCCTCCCTCATCATTCCCTGAAACTGAAAGAATGGAGGAGAACAATACTTGTGTTCCTGATCCCTTAGCAAGTCATCCCAAGGCTCTGAAGTCTCTCTTGATTGCCCTCAGACTTCCATTGAAACAGTTAAGGATAATTAAACAGCTTAATTAAAACCATTCTTTAGGTGTTTGTTTCATCTAACAGAACACGTTTAAAATAAGAAGCCCATCAACTTCCAAAATAGAAAGTGTGATACTTTGGAAAGCTACTGTACTGCTGAACAGGTTCCCTAATTCCTCAGCATAGTTTTAAAAAGCAGCATTTAAAACATTAAAACGGCAATCACAACATAACTGTTTTAGAACTACTTCACATTTTTAAAAGTATCTGTCTTTGGATCAATACCTTATGAAGGTCCTCCTTTTCTTGCCTCAGTACTCTGCACTGCTTCTCTAGTCCTTTCAACTTGTGTATAGAGTCTTCATGTTCTTGTCGAAAAGCCACTGCATCTGCAAGCTGTGCTTCCAGTTTACTTATATCTGTAGATTAATACATATTAAAGGTAACTGGTCCCAAATTAACACAAATAAAACAAGCCACATTACTCATGAAAATTGGCATCACTTTGCTTGGAAAATCAACTTCTTTTCCATTCCCATAATTTTAGACTGTGTAAAGTAACTTTGGGGCATTGATATCTCAAAATAATTTTATTTTTCTCAGCTCCCAAAGAGTGTGATCTCAAAGCGAAAAAGCCTTAGCACAAGGCTTTGTTTTGTTTTTGAGGAACACAACTTCTAGACCTTGAAAATATTAAAATAAACTTGATATGTTCCAATTCCAGTTCTAGTAATGTGTTTCCTAAACAGTTTTCATCATGCAACAAAAAGGCTACAGTCACTAGTGCATCTAGCAAGACAGGCATGGACTATTTATTTTCTAGACTAGATAAGAACTAATAAATAGTTTGCAAAGGAAATACCATCCTGCACAAGGCAAGCTGGAGACCTGACTGCCCATATTCATGGCAGCTTGTTCTCTCTTTACTTTCAAGGACAAATAAACAAATGTGATTTGAAATTATTGGTTTTAAGTGCAAAAAACCCAACATAGCCACCTTTATATACTTCTCCTCAGTCTTACCAATTCTAGGAAAATTAACTGCCATTCTCTGTTTGGTTTTAATTACTACTTCTATTAAACAAATAAATAAGAAATTTTACAGGGAATAACTGTCTTACTCAAGTTCCACTGATGTCTGTGGCAGAACAGGAAAATGGATCTATGTATTCAGGATCGCAAGCACTGCTGTAATGCTTGAAGTATTATTCCTTTCCTCACTTCAGAACAAACTTCCTCCCACCCTACATGAACCAATGCTACTTCTTTTTAAATAGGAACATACTGCAGAATTTATATTTAACAGGACATCACTGGTTGAAGAACTAGATAAACCTGAACCCTTGGCTAAAGTAGAACCTTAATCTAACTACTGTGATTGAAACCTAATTTGAGAATACATAAGAATAGTTTTTTTTTGGACAGATGATCTATGTAGGAGAGCAGAGCTGATTTATGCAGTGCAAACACCTACAAAAAAGGTATATTGTCAAATGAAACGGGGAAAAATATTTTTAAAAAGTCAGCATCAGCAACTCAGCATCTGAACTCACACTATACAGGCCTCTATAATCTCAGCCAAGTCATTAGGATTCAAAACTACCACTTTGTTTCTCACTGATTTCCACTTAAAAATTGGGTGCTAACAGGAGGTTTGCATGGATAAACTAATAGCATTGTCAAGCAACAGATTTTCAGTGATATGAGTGAGTCAGTCTTCCCTCAGGACAGATGCCAGTATTTGTTTTTCTGCAAGGCTCAGTGCTTCCTAATTAAGGCATGGCCAAACACAGAAACACAAAGGGAGCAGGAGCTCAGAAATATTTAAATGTGAACTACTATTACACATGCCCCCATCTAGTCCTTATGTTACTAAAGAGCAACCAGACTTCTATCTCCCATCTCTTACACCTGCCTCCAAGTAAAACCTCTCCAACAAAATACTCCTTTCCAAATGGAGGAGTAAGAGAACAGGATCTCCTGAGATTTTTAGGGAAACAAATATCCCACAAAATATTTAACTAAATTCATCCCCACAATTCATCACACTCTGCACTTCCCATGCTAGCATCTGCTATCAAGCCAAGCAAGTGGAAGAATTAGTTAAGTGATCATCTGGAAAAAACTGAAATGCCTTTTAATATTGAACGAGGCTTTAAAAAACCCTTTGTTTTTTTAATTACCTCAAGAACATTAATTCTACTTATTGTAAAATAAATTGCATTACTGTAATTACCATGCCAGAGGCTTACCTGTTAATTTGTTCTTCAACCGTTCAATTTCTTCATTTAATTTTTTAATCTCCTTATCACGGCTTGTATTTGCTGTAACACACACTGGACCTTGGAGGTTCTGCACTGTCTGTGTAGATTCTTAAAATCCGAAAAGAAAGGAAAAGATTTTCAATCAAATATATTCCAATGAGCAGAACTAAGAATCCAAACAAATATAAACCACTAACCTTGCAGTTTCCTGTTCAAATCCTGCTTTTCTTGCTCTAATTTCCGTATTTTCTTTTCATAGCCTTCTATTTGTGAAGTGTTCTTTAAGTCTCGCTGTACATCCGTATCTTTGGTTACAGTGTCAGACTGCAGCACACTCTTTAAAGTGCCTCTATCAGATAAAGAGCTGAAAAGAAATACATAAGTTAGGACATTTTAATAAATACTCGCAGCAGTCTATAGCTGGGACATGCTGGGATTCCACTAAATATGCACCTTAAATTTAGAAGTACAATTAGTGCAGTAATTGTTACTGTAGAGACAATTCTCAGGGTAAAGTTATCATTCTCTAGCTACTGTGCATGTTGCTGTAGAATTAAGACACCTGCATGTAGGACTTTGATAATGCAGATATACGTTCACAAATTGCCTAAATGATTGAAAATGTTAACTCTCCCATGCCAAAGGTTACAGGTATGTGGCAGAAAAGGAAGCAGGTAAGTGCACCTGCACTGAGATAGCTGAGGGACAAGCCCAAAATTTAGTTTAAAGCATGGCAAAGATGGATTTAAGTTAAGGCAATGATCTCATTGTGAAAAGGATGACATGCATGTTTCGGGTTCATAGGGTGACAAATCCCAGCAAAAAGAAATAACGGAATAACAAACAGGCCAGAATACCTTAAGATCAGAGACAAGCATATGTTTGAGACATCTCTGAGGTCACATGGAGGACATTTCAAAGATAAGCAAAGTGAGCCACTTTGTCCCTGCTCAGAACCCTCTATGTTAACTTGATCTACCAGCAGGACAGTGGAGCAATGAGACAATCCTGAACAGTTCCTGGCAGATGTTCAGCGTGGACAAGACTTGCTTTCAGCCTCTCAATGAAGGAAATTAAATTGACACACCTAGTCCCTTAACTTTCTTTCATTTCAAATAGATAAAATATTAAATACAAAAGCATCTAATCTTGGCAGACAGGATGAAAATACATTCAGACATTTGAAAAAAAAACCACAGGGGATGAAAGTTTCACCACAGGTATATCTATGGACATCAACCTTTCTACGTGTTTATAAAAATGAGAATTCCCAGGAATTAGCTGCACTTGTGAAACAAGTTTAATGAAGAACATATCCTTTGCTTACCTATCAGTTGTGTATGTAAACCCCACGAATGGTAAATGCAATCCAGAAAAGCCTGTATGAGAACTTGGTGGCACCACTTCCTGCATGAAAACAATGTGCATGAAAACCCAAGAGAGAACCCATACAGAGCGACAGGCATTTGATTGAGCCTCAGCAGCTAAAAGAGAGACAGCTAATGGAAAGATTTTTCTTAATACACCAAATGACAATTGGCAGTTATGCTTCACTGCCCCTGGACAAGCTTTTTCAGATTAGGTCGCCTAAGAGAATGACTTGAATTTCAGAGCCTCTTGAACTGGCACTTGAAAGGGCAGCATTTCAACAAGTTCAAAGCACAATGCAGCCAGTAAAAGGAAACCCGAAATTTCAAGTTCCTAATTAAAAGTGACCTGGCACCAAAACGCATGCTGTGAGTTTTAGTGTACTAGTTACTGTCAGACATGTAATCAAAAAACGTGCCAAAAGCTCTTCATGTCTTGGAATACAAGCTGGTGAACAAATCACCACAAAAGCTCTCTACTCCTCCTGACCCATTTGTAAGCTACAACAGAAATGGGGGAGCTGAACACCAACACTGTCTACTCCAGGAACCAACCTCCGGGTTCTTAAGTGAGTGGAGAAGTGAGTCCTCTCACTTGGACAGCTGTTCTTGCAAGCTGCATGGAGAATGTATGGATCTTTCTAAAGACAGATTTTTTTGTTCACCTTTGAAAAAGAATAAATCCAAATACTAGCTCTCTGCAAAGGAAAATTTAAAGGTCAACTAAGGGGTCTTTGTCCCCACCTAAATGTGTTTTAACTTTGACCATGTAACAGTAATGCAGTTTGGCAAGTGCTACCACTTAAAAAAGCAGCTCACGATTTCTGATAACACAAAATGCCCAAGAGATGAAAAACTTGAATTTTTCACATTTGAAGTGACTTAGTTTTCATCTCTTACTTTATTTATTTTGAAATAAGTTCTCACTACTACCTTACAGTGCAGCAAGGACGCATACTTCCATTAGCAATATTTAAAAACAAAGACTCACTGGATTTCTTAGTACATCATCATCTACATCAAAGTTCGAGGTGTCAGAAGGACTGCTAACTTCTGGAATGTAAGGTGCTTCTAGGTTTCGGATGTTATCCCAATTAAGTCCTTCAAAAAATGCATGAGACTTAAAATCCTCTATTCCATTCTGTCCCAGTCTACGCTCCCTGCTGCAGATAAGTCGCTGAATAAGATCTTTTGCTTCTTCAGATACATCTGTAACATGGGATGGAAACTGAAATCGTTCCTAGAAAACAAAACAAACAGAGAAATTTTTAGAGAAGGAATAAATTCCAAAACTTTCAGTTGTAGTTTCAAAAACACCATTAAATTACACCAATAAAACTGGAAATAAACAGTCAAATACTGTTCTAGTTACACTGAGCAATGACAGAGCACAATTCAGTACATTCAGTGACAGACTTTTTGTCTTAAATTAGATTTCAAGGACAGTAAGTCATTTTTCAATTTCTTTAAAACAGATCTGTTTGATCTGTGATTACAGTAACTCTGTTAGAAAAAGCACACTTTTTTTTAAGACATACCAGAATTTTTACACACTACGACAGATTAAAGACCACATAATAAAGACAGACTCTTGTTGGTATTCTTAGTCCACTGATCTCCTGGAGATGTACTCCTTGAGATTAAATTAATTTCAACTCTCAAAACCCCATGATGTTACTCAATTCTTTACATTATCATATTTAAGCAAGTATTTTTCTAATTTATGGGTTAAATACCTGGTTTTCTTACCAAAATATTATCTACATTTAGAAAATATTTCTATTACCACAAACAAACATAAGATCTAAAAATTGTAATTACCACTAACAACTGAAATTATGCTAGTTTGGAAAAATTCGGAAAACTTGATTTATATTTTAGCCTGTTACTACTACCAGTGTATAGTTAGGAAGGGTTTTTGGGTTTTTTTGTTGTTGTTGTTGTTGGTTTGTTTGTTTTCCAATAAAAGATAACAGCATATTTACACATATCATAGAATCATAGAACGGTTTGGGTTGGAAGGGACCACAAAGATCATGCTAGTTTCAACCTCCCTTGCTTGGGCAGAGATGCCACCCACTAGATCAGGTTGCAGATGCATATGTATATAAAATAAATATATGTATATATAATAATACAACTTTTCAAGTTTAAAAATGAAATCATTAAGGACCAAACCCTCATAAATGAAATTAAACTTTAAAACTTCCAATGAAAACCATACAATCATATTGATTGTGTGTCCAAATGAGATTAAAATACTAAGTCTGTAGGACAGCAGCTTCAAATTTCCTCCCAAGTATCTGAAGAACCAGCTAGCCAGAGTTTACACTGCTTACAGTTGCAATCAGCTAGTTCATTGAAGGAATTAAAGCAAGAGAGAGATTAATATTCATCACAGCAAGGCTGTCAGCTCTGGCAAGGATTTCATGTCCCATCCATCACTGCTTCACTGGGAGAGCCCAGCACTGCAAACCCCGGGGAAAAGAAAATGGAGTAACACACCCTATGCATCAGCTTCTGGCTGCCTGGGGTAAGTATGCACATAAATATATCCTTCTAATACAGCTCCTGAAAGGACACCATGGACTGATTTATTCACACTCTCTAATGTTCAAAACGCACCCCTCAAGTTCCAACACTTCCCTACCACTCTGACCCTGGACAAATTCCTGACCTCATGTTCTTCATGCAGCTCAGGTTCACGTTTTTCTACCCACTGCCACTCCAGGCAACTCCTCCCAAACTCAGGTTCTTCATGCAGCTCATGTCTACACTAGTTGACTTGACTGTTGCCTGTTTGGTACTGTTATGAGTGTGACAGAAAATGTGCACAGCTGTGTAAATAATGCATTACTTCATTTCTCCTGCACAATCCGGAGGAGGCTTTGACTGGGCTTAACACAAGAGTAGATTTTAATTTTGATTTTGTGATGGTTGCTTAGATTTTCCAACAAGAACATCAGCAGTTAAGAGAAAAATTTCAATTTATCCAAGAATTAAAGTTCTGCAGTTCAGAGAAGCAAGCATTCCTAAAACCTGAACCAACAAACCTACACAACATGACTCTAAAACATTGTGAAAAAGCAGAGAACTACCATCACTTCAATATCTTTAAGTGGTATGTTTCTCTGTAAACATTATAAACTCAGAACACAAGAGATTTAATATAGCTCTTACTTCATGATTCATAATCTTCCCATAGGTTTCCACTAGTGACTCTGCATAGAAGGGTGTTTCACCATACAGCATTTCATACATGCAGACACCCAGTGACCACCAGTCACATTCAGGCCCATATTTCCCCATTCCATCTTCCATCGCTTGCAGTATCTCAGGAGAGATATAGTCAGGAGTACCCACTGCTACTGATGACTGGACCTTAAAAATAAGGCAAACATAATTCTCATAAGTTTTCAGTTTTGCTCAGTAACTTTTTTACTCAAATATTTGTATTTCTGACAAACAGAGACACCACGACATGATTCTGGAGAATTAAGAGATTTATAAATTCACAGCAACATAACAAAGAAAATACTAAGAAAGTAACAAAGACTGCAAAGCTTAAGTTCCATTCTACTGCTACATAAAATCAGTTGATATGTTTTATTCTGAACACAGTAGAAACCCAAGTAATCACAGATATTATGAATGCAGACAGACAAAATACATTTTGCCTTTGTGTATGTTTATACTTCAAAACTGCCAGAAGTTGAAATGAAAAATGAGTAAGTAGGCAGAGCAAGTCCTACCCCTGAATTTTACAGTTTCATTTGAAGATCACAGAACAAATTTCCTGGGTAAGTTTTATTATATCAGAAAGCAGTCAAATGTTTATTGCCTAAAGTGCAACTGGATGCATTACAGGAATAAGGTGGGGAAATTACTCTGTGCACAAGTAGTAGGGAAGCCCTGACCATCAGGGCAGCACAGCTCTAATCTCTAGGAATATGTTCTCAATTCTAATGGCTCCTTCATCTTGCATTTTTTATGGTAAAGCTTTGACAGGCATTTTATGACTAGAGCACATCACCAAGAATAGAGTTTGTGCCAAGACCAGTGAACGATGCTGCCTGCCATACTTTGGCAGGACTGGCACCCCTGGAAGTGCCCTAAATGAGGCAAAACAAACAAAACCTGCCACGAGCAATTTGGCTTTTAGAGGTATATCCAATCTGCTGCACAAGATGGCAAATTACCATTATGTTGCTGTTCCATTTGTCAAAGGCATATAAAACAAACTGCTTATTAATTACAGAATTAAGACAATCATTTAGCTTGGAAAAGACCTTTAAGATCATCATGTCCAGCTGTTAACTGAGCACTGCCAAGTCCACCTAAATCGTGTCCCCAAGTGCCACATCTGCACATCTTTTTGATACCTACAGGGATGGTGACTCCACATTTGCATGTGCCTAACTGGTGTAGCAGGTCACTGACCCTTTCCCCTTGGACTCAAATGGTCATTAGAAGAAAAAGGTGAAAACCAGAAAAATACAGCAAAGGATAACTGTAAAAGTTAGCAGCCTATAAAACAAGGAGATGAAGATTTCAAAAGTGCATTTAAGTATGTTGAATTATACTGTACCCTCAGCTTTTAGTGTGTCAGAAAGTTCACAATCTATCACATCCCTGATGCACACTGATGATGTCTAATCTCTTTAAAACCTGCAACTCACTTACAAGGTCCAACTACCATTGACCCAAATAAATTTTGCTTCATACATACTGTGCCATCTTCACTCATTTTCAAACAGGAGCCAAAGTCTGCCAGTCGTATGTGGCCATTCATGTCCAAAAGAACATTATCAGGCTTTATGTCCCTGTTATAATGGAAAGAAGTGAAAAAATTTAAACATACAGTATTAACTCTGCTTGTAAAGATTAATCTTGCATCAAAATAACATACAATTTTACCTACTGATGTAAACTCTTTTTATGGTACTATTTATGACTCTCTCCTCCTGATGAACCTTAAACTTAACAGTTTTGTTGCATCATAAAATCTGTATTTCTTTTCAAATGTCAAGTTCCAAATGCCACTACATGTGTCGAAAAACTTAAAAATTGTACAACCCCTTCAGTTTAATCTTTGAGAAGGAGACTAGAATTACTAGGAGTAAACAAAAATAAGGTGCTCTAATACACCTTGCTACATAGATGCGGAAGCAGACAATGTCTGATTTCTAAGGTGCTGAATTCCAGTTTCACACTTCAGGAGATTTGTGAGAAAAACCATGACAGATTTAATGAAAGGTCCTCATATGTGCAAAAATCCCACCAACTTGACACATTTTTCCAACACAAATTTGAATTAACCTTTTTTAACCAAGGACTAATGCTTTGAAATTAATTACTGAAATGTCACTAACACTGTAGCTCATTAGCAGTATTAATGCAAAATAATAAATGCTAATCTATGTCTGTCTACATAAATTTAAATGCATATTTACTTGTGATAATACACAAAAATATGTGCTGAGAGAATTGGACTATGTCACCATGCTTCCCCAATAAATTAATTAGTAATTCTGTATTGTTAAACTTATTCCATACATTTCAGTTCCAGATATTGTCAACGTTCCCTTACAGTCCCACAACCACAAGTCAAGCACAGTAGTTGCAGGGGACTATGAAAACTAATATACAGCTATACACTAATTTGTTTGTTTGTTTTTCAAAGAACGCTGCTCACAGTGCCACTTGCAGCATGAGCCAATCTCTGCTTGGCATGCAGCTCTCACTCGCCTCAGGGAGCAGCACTGCTGTTCAGAAAGGCTTAATGCCTCCTCTCTGAGCTCCACTGTCTCCTATCTACAGCTAACAGGTCGTATAAGCCCTTAAAGGGTCCTTGAAACCCTCTCCAGAGCAATCACGCTTCCTCCTAATCCATTCCAGCTGCCAAGCAGTAATTTCTTGGGCATTGGCACGTGTCCTGTTCAAAGCACATGTCTTGGCCACAGAGCCACATACTCCTATTGCCACAACAGACCTTCACTCAGCCCCATGAAAAGATGTAGCTGCTCAGTAAGTCAGGCCACCTTCCTTGGAAATTGGTGTAATGGTGCCTCTGGTTAACTTCTCTGAGGCTGTAACATTTTTAAATCCCCAAATATTGCCCACACTTACTCACAGGAGCTTTACAGAATTTAAATATATTTTCTTTTTAATTTTTAAAACAACAATCAAAGTGCAAACAGAAGAATTCAAAGCATTCTAGCTGAGAATTCCCTATGGTTTTTAAACTTTAACTGTGCAGCTACTATCAACCACAACCTAAGTTTACTTGATGGTAGCCACTGATTCAGCATACACATCTTGTGTGCAAAAACAATTAGAACAGCACATGCCCATTGATTACAAAACCTGTTTGAGAATGACCTCAGGTAAGCAGATGCACTGATGTTATCATGGGCTTACTGTGCATAAAGTTTGCTGAATGTCTAAACATCTGTAGAAAGTTCAAACCATTTCAAACCGCTTCAAACTTCTAGGTTGCTTAGACAAAGGCAGATAAATATTTATTAAGTGAATTGAGAATAAGTCAAGAGCCCTGATTAAAAATAGAAGAGACTTTAAAAGGTTAGTCAGATAAATGTCACTGCTTCTGATACCAATCCATCAAAACTTGATATTTAAAATGAAGTACCTTATACAGCTACTATACATCATAAAGTAAGCATGTATCTGCAGTAGTTTGCCCTTGGCTACTGTGCCCATTTGTATACATAGCAGTATCTTTGGGATTAACTTCATATAACTGTATATGTCTTTTTTGCCAAATGAGAAGGTATTTTACCTGTGCACATAATGAAGCTCATGTATGGAATGTATAGCAAGCACCATTTCACCAATGTAGAACCTAGCCATATCTTCAGGAAGCTTGTCTTCAAACTTACTGAGAAGTGTCAGCAAGTCACCACCAACATAGTAGTCCATCACTAGATACTGAAAATGGAGAAATAAAACAGTCAAGTACTGAGAGACAGCTGGTAAGAAAAAAAAAATTCATCAGTCAATCCCTGAAAAAAACCTTCCACTATTTTTTCTATGCCTGTGGAAAGTAGTCAGAATTGGTGGTCTTCTGTTTTACTTTTATTTACTTACTTAGTATAAATAGGTATTATTTTCCTTTAATAATCACAGTAAGAATGACACCTCAGCATTTAGTTCCTACAATAAAAAAAAATGCAAAATATGGCAACAACAAAGAAGTTTATGTCTGTCTTAATTACTATCACAAAAAAAATCATCTAATATCACCAGAGCTAATGTTGGTTATCAACTCGCAAACTGAAAACTTCCAGAGGATGGTGAAAGGAAAAAAAAGCATAGTTAAAATCAATATTTGATGCAGCTTAGTCTAAAATATACATTTCATTACTACTTTTAGTTTTGGCACCATTTCAATACTACTCGTTGTTTCTAAAGTGGCACTTATCACATCAACATCTTCAAATATTCATCTTGGCACATTCCACACCATGGATGCATAACACAGCTGGCAGGAGCTTGATGACACTATACATTACATTACTATACTATACATGGATGCCCATGACAAGCCAAAAGCATTGTCAAGCCAGAGGCACTAAAGTGGGAAATTTAAAAGTCAAAGATTAACGTTCTTTTGAATATATTTCAATGAAAAAGTAAACAGCCTCCTAGGCCAATCAGCCATCACCCTTTTTTCATGGGCAGGACCAATACAGCTGATAGGGTGACATGAAAGAAAAGGACTCAGGCATGCTACTTGATTCTCATACCACAAAACAAGGATTATGTTTCAGGTATTTCCTAGCAATATCCACCTAAATCCAGACCATCACTTCAAGTATAATAACTTCATCTAGTACTACCAGTCTTGAGCCATTTTGTTCCATGTTTCCCAAGATTATTTGATATGTGGTTCTAGGACTAACTTTGCTCATTTTGGAATTAAGTTTCCAAAGCAGTCATCTTATTTTTCTCCTCAAAGCAAAGCAACCTAGAATCCACTGTCCCCACCACAGATTCATCTTCCACAAAGGAAGCAAATTAAAGAAGATACAGGTGCAAAGAAGATCAAGTGCAACACTAACCATTTCCTCACTATCTTTTGGCTTAAAAGAGTGACTCCAAAAGCCACAAGTTTTGATATTTTTCCCTATTTTATTTAAATTATAGCTTAATCTGATAGGTAAATTGCATCACTTATATTGAAATCAATCTGTGGGTATTGCTCCAAGGAATTTTAAACACGTACTGAACACTGTACACACGCAACAATTACGTCTGAAAACAAAATGCTACAGACAGAAACCATCAGTCTTCTAAAAGGGATATTATCTTGAAATATTTTCTCTCAAATTCAAGGCAAAGAAACCTTATAGAGTTTTCTGTGGGAAGTGAAATATCCTCCCTGTCAGAGACAAGGTAATGCACTTCTGTCAGCTCCCAAAGCATTTATAACTCAATGAGAACTCAGGTGACCCATGAAGGAAGGCATTTGGATCACAGAAAGATGGTGAGATCTATTCTATGAGGAAGTAGAACTTTATTAATCTTTCAATTCAAAATGATCTGCTTGCCAGGAGGTGCTTCTCCCTTCTTACGGGGTTAAAGGCTATTCTGATGCTGAAAACTAGAGGTATCGCATTTTTTCCAAGTAAGTGACTACATCAAACAGGGTGAGAGTAGTTAGAAATCAAAGGAAGAAAGGATATCAAAATACTCTCATGAGTACTCAGAAGACTTTGAGAGGCTGACAGCAGTCAGATACACATATGCCCTTCTTCATGAATGAGAATGGGAAAGAAAATTAAGAGATTTGAATCTGGAAGAGATGGAGAACTTCAAATCTATGTAAGTTTTCAAAATTCATGGACTGTGTTTCGCTTACATTGTATCTGCTTCAGCTAAATAACCAAAAGCTTATTTAACCCATCCTGACTTAGGCTGTCTCTTATGAAACCTTTTCAAGACCAGAAAAAAGTTATGCTAGCATTGCCATGTAATGTCATTTAAGAATTGGCTGTTTAGAGAACAGTAATGCACAGTGTATTTGCTTGAATGGTTTTAAAACTACAAGAGCAGAACCAGAAAATGAATTCCAGAATATATATATTTCATAGCATTTTGTAATTCTTGCTTAAATGTAAGTTCTGCATTATCAAATGCTTTGTTAATATTAAATAGAGAGAATAAAACCCTAAGCACTTTTAGAATCTCCAAAGGCAGCTACTACTTTTCTACATTAGTATCTTACTTTGTCTTTGTCTTGTTCTGCACCCTTTACCATACAGCTGGAGGAGGCAAAGCCCTAGGTGGGGGTAGACACAAGGCGCTCTCTCTCTGCTCAGGGTTAGCTTGTGTGGTTCTGCATTTAAGAATCACTTGATATAATGCACAAACCTCCCAGTGAGGAAATACTGGAACCTGGAGCTTTCTCTTGCAGAGGACCAGGTTGGAAAACCAAGCTCTGTTATCTGTTCTTTTTTCGTTCCCAGCTTTGTATTCCATTCTACAAGGATCATGGATGAATAGCACAGCTAAAAAGCAAACCAAATCTGCCCAGGCTCTAACAAGGCAGCACAAGGATGAGGAAAAATGCAGCTATAAACTTCTTCAGGCTCCAAAGAGAATTGAAGGGAGATCTCTTAGCCCCTGGACAAGTGAAAGAGAACCTTCTGTCCAGGTTTTTGGATGAATTGATTTCTTGATGTGTTTCACCTTTTCTTCATGCATCATTTACAACGGTGACTGAGCTGCAGATCCACTCCATCTGTGAGCACCAGACATTTACAGGAGATGGTTTCTGAGCAACAGACCAAATTGGAAGGCAGCGTCTCAGCACATGCGGGAGCAGACCCCAGGCAAGCTGGGAATCTGCTGACTTTGGCTGCCGGGCAGAACTGTTGCCTTCTTAGATACTGGATCTTAAATTAGATGCTAGATGTCTACATTCTGCTGTCAAGTGAAACTTCAATATCTAAACGCCTTTGGGAACTTTGGGAAAAGATTTCCCCTTGGTGCTGTCTTTACTATTACTTGTTATCTCACAGAGATAACAATTTTTCCTTAGGTAGCTCCAGTCTTACAAGCTACTTGGAAATACAATACAGGATGTTTTTTATGCAAGTCTGAAGGTTGGTTCTGTAGGAATTTCAAATTATGAGCTGATTTGAAATCATGAAGCAGTGCCAGAGATAACTAAACTCTAAGAGATTGAAAATCTGGACCCATCACAAACCATTAAATGGAAATAGTCTGTACATGAGGACCTAAGATGTGACTACCTGTTTTCTTACTATGTGCTTGTTATTCTAAAAATACTTCAAACATGACAAAGTAATGTGTTTTGTCTCAGCATCTGTGGAAATGTCTCAGTGTTTTCTAACTCTTGCTTAGTTCCTGAACTCTTTGGCAGCCTTTTATCACTACATTTTTTCTTATTTATATTCATGACTTGCTACTGTGCTACTAAAGTGTTAAGAAGGTGAAAACTTGCACACTACAACTATGTCAGGTGTTACAGAAATAGCAGGTTTGGAAACCCAGCCTGAAGTAGCCACAGGGAAGCTGTATGGTTCAGTATATTGTAGAATACTGGGGCTTTACTGACTTTGCTCCTAACCTGTACTCTGCTGTATTCTGTGACTAAAGTAAACAGGACTTGTATGACACAGTTCTAGTAACCAATCATGAAGAAATGTCATAGGAGTATAGATTTTCTTTATGTTTGCTAAGTCTCTCAAATTACTGAGATGACCAATCTGCTGCTTTAAAAACATACTTTATAGAAATACTTATAAGAAATAGGCTCTTTTTTCCCGTAAGGATTTCAAAATATCAAACACTGAAATTACCTTTGCCAGTTTAAAACAAAATCTTGCTTCAAAATACATTCTGAAAGTTTAAAATAAAATAAAAATATTTCTTACTTTCACAGAGTTAACACCTCTCAGATTACTTAATTGCAACCTTATCCAAAATACTAATTTTGAACATGGTATTTTTATGCAAGGGGAGATTAGTTAATTTAAGATGCTTAACTAAATCTCTATATACTACAGTTCTACATAACTTTCTCACTCTCCTGGAGTTACAGTCAGTCCCTTTGAAGTTTTGCTTCAAGGAGAAAACAAGAATGTTGAAACTCTGCTGTGAGGCATGAGGTGGACTGATTTAATGCACTAATGTTTTTAAAATATATCAAAAATAAAGTTCTTTCACAACCCAAAGCTTTTATTTACTGATGAATCAAGCATACCAAATAGTTCTCATCTTGAAAGGCATAGTGCAATGTAGTAATCCACTGACAATCTCCATTCACCAAGACATTTCTCTCCTCTCGGAAGCAAGCTGTCTAAAGGAAGAGAGAAGGGGAAAAGCCATTGTCAATATCAACAAGCAGTTTTCACAGGATGAATATATATGGATGTTTTATGGGATTATTTCAAATTACTGAACAGAGGTCTCTATTCATTGGAATTCAGTCTACACAAGTGACGTGCCAGGGAATCTCTGCAGGTTTTAGTCAGGCATTCAGTCACGCTAATCCTGACTGCGACTTTAAAAAACAAGACAAAACAAAGAAACCCCAAACCAAACCAAAAAACTCCACCAACCCTCCCCCCCACCCCAAATCCCAAAAAACTCCACACCAACACACAACACCCCCCCAACACCAAACAGCCCACAAGCCAATTCAAGTCAAGGCTAAATCTTTGTTTTACAAAACATTTTTAAAAGTCAGAAAATGGTAACTTGTCTCTATCATCTGTAGCAGAAAGATAATGGCTCTAGGAAAGTAAGTCTGATTCTTCTGATAAAGACCTTTATGAAAACTGTTTCATGTATACTTTTATTGCATTGCAGTCCCAGTTCCAGACACTGCTAACACACTATGGGAAATAAGCAGATTTTACTATTACTGTCTTATCTTTGCCCAGTATAATACGTTTTCATTGTCAATAATCTTTCCGCTACTTCAAACAGCACACTGCAATACTTCAGAGAAACAATCTCTGTGTAACAGGTTTTCTCAGCATCTTTACATAAAACCAACTTTCATAAACTTTAAGCGAGTTCTCCCCAATAAAAATATATTGATGTTTTTATTGGATCAGAACTATCAAGAAACAGACCTTGGGACTCTTCCACTACTCTAAATCCAGAGAGGCATTATCAGGATATTTGGTAGCTGCAGATTGAAGTGTTTGGGTTCTAGATGTGAACTGTTGTTTTTTGTTGGTTTTTTTTTTTTTTTTTTGGTCATTGCCACTTCTTCAGATGTCTTAGAAAATGTACTATGGAAATGGCCCTGGGAAGCCCAAGCCTTACCATATACTAACTGCACTGCACAAATGTATCTCCAACTATTTTTCCCCCAAAGGAAGCAAAATTCAATCTACATTTTTACTGAAGAAGACCATGCTGTGGTCACATTGTAACTTAGTAATCACTAGTGCAAAGAGAAGTAAATTGTAATTAAATGCCAACTGAGTGGTTTAACAGTTTATGAATGCAAGGCCAAAGCAGTGCTCTGCAAAAAGGGCTGGCAGCTCCAGCAGCTCCAAGTAATCCTATCCCCTTCCCACAGCACCAGAGCACAGCACTTCTCAGATCTCCTGGCACCACGATGTGAGGAGGCTGCCAACACAGAAAACTACTTTGTTTATTTTCGAAGACATCAGTCCCTTGATCCAGTTCACTGTGCAACCTCAAACAGCAAGGGAATGTTATGAACACTGAAAACCCAGTAATGCTGCTGAACACTGCATCATGAATTCAGAGCATAACATTCTCCTTCTCTGCTTACACTAGCTTAAAAGGCCTTGAGACGTGACTTGAAAAAGCATGACAGGCTACCTAATCAGCCAGTCAGGACTTATTTGGAACTGTCAACAGTAATACACTAATGACTATGTATTTTGCTGTCAGAACAACGAATACAAATGGTCCTTATCAACATAAATGGCATGCCTATTTTTGCTTCCAACCCATTTATGGATGTCAGGTGATATTCACTAACCTTTCCTTTACTTTAGTGGCTTCCAAACAGATGTCTTTTTTTTCTTGCAGCTAGTACATGAGTAAGCAGTATTTTGCTAACTTCTTGCTATGCTTTATGTCATACACAAGAAACATAAACCAGTGTAACAACATGTTTCTTAGACCACTCATAATAATGATGATAATATTTTTATATAATAATAGATGAGGCGGATTAATAAAATACCTGAAGTCTGCTTTTTCAGTGGAACTCGCCATTTAAGAGGCTACTGTATTCTTGCAGGCGTCATTTTAAAAACTAAACAGTTTTACCACATTTGGGAAATTTTCAACACCCAGATGTTGAATGAACTTGATAAGCAGGTTGTAACATCCTGCTTATCCAGAAAAGCCAAATCAAGCGAGCAAACTAAACAGAAAAAGACAAAGTGATCCTGCAGAGAAGACAGTTCCTTTATTGTCCTCTGTAGATGGGGATAATCAGCAGAAAGACAACTTTTTTTGACTGTGACTTTTACTATGTGTGTATTGGGTAAACTATTGCTCATTATACATCCTTCATGCCTGCCTGAGAGGATGAGTTAGTTGCACGATTAGAATACAATTTGTAAACAGCTGTCTTCTCTACATGCAAAAGCTGCATCTACTTAGGCCACTTACGGAAATCACTTTAAAAATGACTGAAGTGAGCCAGCATAGCTGTATTTCCATTAGAGTTTGGGAGACCCCTGCAAACATTTCTGTTTAAAATCATTCTGTACTGACCAATGAATTAACAGCTGAAATCTGTGTAGAAAGGGCACCAAATTTCCCTCATACAGGGAAAGGCTTAATGCAGAACCGCTGATGCAGCACAGCCCAGGGTGTGAAATCTCCTGACAGCTCAAAGGAGAGCCGGGTAGCAGCGGCTGCTGCCGCCTCTAAAGAAGTGCATGGATGGATGGATGGATGGATGGACAGACTGTGACTAAATCAGGCAAAGGCAAGAGGGGCTTAACAAGAGGGAGGAGATTTTTGTCAGAGGAAAAGGCCTGGCACTGACTCACTGAAAGGAAGGGAGGGACGAGGAAGGGCAGGCTGGGGGGAGGAGGTGTCAGGAAGGGGACAGAAGAATGGGACAGTGAAGGGTCAGCAAGCTCAGACCTCAGCAAAGCAGCTATAGCTTGCCCCTTAACAGAACTGCTGCAAGTCCTGATGCACTACATGTCTTTTCTCCTCAAATCTATTGCTCATTCATCTGCTAACTTACATAATATTATATATCTGCCACAAGGTTTTCCTCTACCATGCAGGAGTATGTATCCTAGAAACATCTATCCTGAGAAGCTGTTTCCCACTGTGTATTCTTAGTATTCTTTTCCTAATGTATGAAGTACCCATTCACCTTTACAATTTACACAATTTGTTATGACAGTGTACACCTCCTTATGCCATAAAAACCCTTCTTAAACAGATTTACCTTAACACATTTTGTTTTACAATCCGAATCTCTGATTCCAAAATATTTAGTTATAGTTTTACTAGTTATACAAATCCTGTTACAAACTGTAGAATGCAAAGCTCCTTAACGCATGCTTTCTGAATGGAAGAGAAGACCTTTTCATAACATCTTTGTATACATTTGTGAATGTCATAGTAGCACCATCTCAGCTTTCATGTAGTCTTTAACTTGCCTTTACTGTAAACAAAAATCTGGCCAATAAATTCAGGGTAAGAACTAGGGCAGACTGTCTGGTAAACGAATACACAGTAATGCTGAGAACAACAGATGCCTGGAAGGGACTGTCAGACTTGATTGCATTAAAACAGCTTAAGGAAAAAAAAAAAAGAGACAAGAATGAAGCTCCCATGCTCATGAAATAATTCTTCCTAATCTGGAAGAGCTTCAATGTAATCTTCCTAATGTCATTTTAAAAATTCTCTGTGTTAAAAAACCATATTACTTACCTCTGCCCTTTTAAGCATTTCCCATTTATTTAGAATTTTCATTGCATAAATACGCTCTGTACACTTCATTTTAACAACTGCAACCTGAAATAATAAGATATCTTTATTTAACAGAAGCATGGTCAGAAAAATACAATATTTAAAGAGATCAATGCTCACAGAAAAACATGGTCAGAGAAATACAGTTTTCAAACAGCTTAATGTTCACAAATCAATAAAATAAATTACTAAGGAGTCATCAGTGATCAACTGACACATCGATAAAATACAGTCTGAGTCTTTGCTCCTTCTATATTCCCCCAACATGACTACTATGTGCCTGATGCACCATGTGTGGTCAAGAGCTCATGATGAAGTACATGGGGGATGATACAGGAGGAGCATGAAGCTTTTCATATGAAGATGTGTTGTAAAGCTGCATTGTTTCCCAAGAACAAGCGGGGCTTGTAGTCATGCCTGCAGCCAATGGGGCAACGTTTAAAAGGGCAGCCTGAGAAAACAAGAATGGCTGCTGTCAATAGAAATACACTACATTTGACTAATTTGTTTTCACATTTCAGGTCTCAGCAACTTGAAAGATATTTGCAAATTAGCATGCTTTTATGTACCGTATGCAGATATTTTAAAAGCAAAAAAATTTCATTTATTTATTCACCATTTTGCTTGAAGAATTTTACTATGCATCCTGTATATTAGACCTGCTTACACTGATCTATTATGAACAGTAGCTCTGCACACAGCTGTAACAGTGGAAGAAAAAACTAGAAGAATACAAATACTTCAAGGCTTAGGAATGCAAAGACTTTATTTTGACCAAGACTTGTATTCTCAAGGACCAAAACTAATTCTTCTTGTGGTAAAGCCATCATTTCCACAAAGTTCTTCCAGTTGGCAAAAGAAAAACAAGCATCATGACTAAGACAGCAACATTTTCACAGGACTATACATGGGCTGCTTGAATATTTCTACTGCTATTTCAACTGCTTCTCAGCTCATCTCTATTTCAGAAGCAGAAAACCAACCAGCTTTCATTGCTTCTAACAGAGCTCTGAATAGCCATGTGAAAAATAACAGGAATGACATCACCTCGCCTCTTCTGTTGCTTAAAAACTCTTATCTAGAAAGGATTCAGCTACAGCAGCTTTAAGAAGATGCTGACTATAAAAAAAAGATTGGAATAATGCATCAGGAAGAGTAGCATTTTAAGTATTGAGGAGGGAAGAGAGAAATGTAGTACCACCCTGCACCTTACGAGTAGAGAAGTTCCCAGTGAGGAGCAGGGAGACTACTGCTTCTCCAGTAACACAAGAACAGGATAGTCACATTTAGATAGAAATCTCACCCTGCAGGTGCACAGCTCAGCCTTCCACCCCTCCGTGACTGAAGCTCCACTCACCAGCTCACATAGTGGATGACAACACCTTGTACACACCTGCACAGTCATGTCACAGACACACAGCTCTGAAAGAAGGTACCCACCACAGGAAAGGCATGGGAATCTGGCCCTGGACACAGCAGGGAAAGGCACAGCACTAAAGCAGCAGCTTCTCTAAGTGATGTAGAATATCCAGAGCTACATTAAACCCCAGTGTCTCCCAGCCTACAAACACCTCCCACAGACACTGCTCATGCTGCGGGGGAGGATGAGCAAGACAAGAAGGTCTCAACCAAACACACGAGGTTCCCTGGCACGTATGAAACTGTTCAGCTGACCTTCAGTAATGGTCTAAAATGTAAACAGCCTTGCTCCTGTCCTCATCACAGTTAAAACTCATTGTAAAAACCTCTCTCCATACACTTAATTGGGTCATTACCCTGATCCAACTGAAGGCACACTCTAAGTCAAACAGCACATTAAAAGCTTTGGGAAACTGCAAGATGCTGACATTACCCACTACACTTCTTAAACTGTTCCAGACAGAACACGGTGACTCAGGAAATGCCCCCCAGTGCAGGGACAGGGACAGAGCAGCAGTAAGGTTACCTGCTGCAGAGGAGAGGTTACCTGCTCCAGAGGAATGAACCAAGGCTCTGGGGCGGATGCAACTTGCAAGTGTAGCTCTGCGAGCCCTGGAGTAGCAACATTCAAGTTTCATAACACCACAACTCTAGAACTGCTCAGCCATTTAAGTACAAATACAGTGCACAAATCAGAACCCAGACAGGCATGTGCTGCACTTCATCTAAGGCCATCACTGTCCAAAAGCATTGCAGGATAGCACAAGTTTGGAGTGTGCTCAACTGCTGAGGAACGATGGAAGCCTGGCATCACAGAAGGCAGGCACAGCTGAGGAGCTGTGCAAATGTTAGAACAAAGTGGCAAATAAAGGAGGCCTGGAAAAAGAAAAAAGGAAAAGAAGAAAGGATGTCAAATCTGTAGAACCTATTTAGCAATTCCCCAGTCACTAACTATATTAGTGCTATTTATTTTTAACTGAAAAGACTGCTTTAAGAAGACCAATTTAAACTTTCTGGAAGAAGATAATTGTTTTCTGTGGAAGAAAAAGTATAGTTCATAAAAAGAAAGCTGACTCATATTTTCACATTAAGTGGTTATCACATTATGGCACCAGTAAACACACTGCTGCTTTTGTTATAAGGGCAACAGTGGGACAGCTTCTCATGTCAGCAGAAAAATTCATTGAACTACACAGCAAATTAGGTAATTCCCTATGAATTTTATATCTGGAAAGAAATCTTAGGGCTGCTGAAAATATCTCACAGAAATGACAGAATTTTTGCCTGACTAGACCTGACTCTTTAATAATTCAAATAATTAGGATTTTTTTTAAGAAAACAAACAGAAAAGCATAACCCAAACTTCATGAATGTCTGAACTGAAACAGGGAAGCACAAACAAAATTATGCCCCGATAAACTCAGTGCTATTATAAGGAAAAGTACTGTTACAATATTGGAAAAGATCCTTTCTTCCATAAAATACCTCAGCGTTTCCGTGAGTTACCTTTCTTTTACTTTCTTCATCAGGTGGCAGCATTTCTAAGTTTACTTTTGTCATATAATGCGTTGTCTGCTTCTGAGATGTTGCAGTGGAGTTGTTTTTTCTTACTTTTGTATTAATTCCTCCTTCTCTGGCATATATCAAATTCAATTAAAATAACCTCACTGACTACTTTGCGAGATCAAACAGAGGCCTCTTATACTGCAATTGTGTTAACCACGCAAATATGCAAATAGTCTGGTTTTAAATATGATGATTCTTATCCTGCATAGTGATCCACCACATCTACCAATGTAAGGAAAAAACATCCAGTCGGTGTTCAGAAGTACTCTGAAGAACACAGATTGGTACACTGCTGCAAATGGCTGCTTTAAGAACAAAAGCATTGTTTGTATCTTCAGAGTTTAAAAGTCTACTGCCTGAACAAGTGCTCACGTTATGCACAGACCAGCATTTAATATTGGTGTTCACTCTTCATTTTCAAGGCTAATATAGCTTACACTGTAATAGAAGTTTAAAAAAAAGAAAGAACTGTGCTAAAGATAATGAAAGGAAAAAGAAATGTACAAGCAGAGGTATAATAAAACAGCTTGTGAAGAAAAAGATTTAATAACCTAAAATATTCCAGCCTGGAAGAGATAACAGCTATGACAGACACAGGAAACCATGAATGTCATGGAGAAGATGAACAGAGAACAGTAATTTGCTGTTTGTCATAACACAGACACTGAAAAGCATCCAATAAAATTAAAAGGTAACAAGATTAAGGAAGTATTATTGTCACACAAAAGTTCTGGAACACAGCCACAGGCTGCTGTGGCCACCTAAGTATTCAGAAAGTATTTAAATACATACGTGCTTAACACCTGAGCAACACACACTGCAGTGTGGGCCTCAGTGACTACTGACCCCTGAGTTAGAGATGTAGGCTGGGGAGTCCCTGAATCCTCAGCCACTGGAAACTGTGAGGATTCAGCTCTGCTCTGTTCTTGGATTTTTTCCTACACCTCTTTACCTGGTCAAAGGGGTGGGACATGGGCTAACTAATCCACACAAACAAATCCTATGTCAAACTAAGGAAATCAAAACTTACTCCCAACTTGCATCTCACAATACCAGGTTGGAATGTAGAATCAGAGGGGCCAAATACTCAGCAACCACAGAGTAGTTTAATAGATGTTTAGGTGATTCTATTTTATTAAGTCTTAAAAAAGTGACAAGGAAAAACTGCAGATGCAAGGGTTCTGCCACCACTGCAACCCCCCTTCCAGTCATGTCTGTATGGACTGATTACCATCTGATTTGATTAGCATCACTATGACTTGTCATGCTTAAGGCTGAGGCAACAGGAAAACTGCAATAAAGCTCAAGTATGCTTCCTCAAGGATTTCAGAAAGCCTAATGAATCCTAGTGCCTACACTTCAACTAACTTTAGACATATTCATGTCAAAAAAATGTATGACAAGTGGGACTAAAGCATAAGTGAGATCCAGCTATGGTAACTACAAGCCACAACACTCTATCAGATTTGTATGGCTTCTGTCATCCATTTTCTTCCCATATTTTGTGCCTCAAAGCTCTGTTTCACTGGTACTGCAATAAAATAAAATAAAGAACCAATATAGCTAAAGTAGCTTTTCTAGACTTCAACAAGAGTTAGTATTTTGCTTCTTGAATTGTTTTATAGGAGTATTTTGCTATGTTTTGATCTTCAAAAGCCACTCAATACTGACATTTAGGGCTGCACTGTGCAAAGCCACCCCAGGTCAAGTTCCACCTTTCCTAAAGTTCCAATGAAATCTACGGGGTGGGAATCTGAGCCAAATCAGCCTCTACAGACATGATAGAACTTTCCACCACTGTACTCTGCCCTTCGAGTGACATGATCAGCATTAGTAAGCAGCATCAAGTTACAAATTTTCTTTTATGTAAACAATAAGTATGGTGCAATAAAGTGGAAAAATCATTTAAATACAAGACTGGCTTTCCAGAAAACCATTAAGACAGCTAACAAATACTGCTTGGAAATCATGCTGGCATTAATTTCAAAGCCAAGACAAAAAAAGCTCACTAGGAGCTCACATTCATGTTCATGGCATCTTAAACTTTCAGGTAAAACTTATCCTCAAGGACTGGACTCACAGGAATAAGGTGAAACTTGACTGCAAAATGTTCTCAGCCAAAGAAGAAGAACACAGACATACAGGTGATAGTACTTGTGCAAACAGCTCATAATGGCAGGTAGTTAAGAAAAAAGGCAAACTCGAGTCTGGAATTCACAGGCAGACACACACCACTGGGGATGGGCAAACATTACTGCCTTGCAATGCAAACTCACTGGAAACTCTACACACAGTCACACCTCAGAAAAATAAACTTCATCTGGAGCAGGTGTGAAAGAGGACAATTGAGGTGAACAAGGAACTAAAGAGCCTCTCATACTATTGTGGGAATAGAAAAAGCCTTACTTCTAAGAAAAGGGGGGAAAAGGAAAAAAAAGCATACATTATTGTTATTATTCAAGGCCAGGGTGGATGGGGTTCTGACCAGCCTGGTCCAGTGAAAGGTGTCCCTGCCCATGGCAGGCGGGTTGGAATGAGATGATTTTCGAAATTCCTTCCAACCAAAACCATTCCATGATTCTATCTAAAAATAAAATTGGAAGGAAGGGCATCAGTAAATGTGGATGATAAAAGATCTCCTTAGCCAAATGGACAATAAAATTAAATGGATAAAACAGTGTAAAATACCATGAATTAACCTTTGACAGGAACTTGGAAAGGCTTTAGACATTTGAGGAGAGATTTTAGTCAAGCCTTTCAGCTTGGAGAAGAGACAAAATGTCATTTCAGATGTAAACAATTTATCCATAATATCTTACTACCAGATTCATAATTGAATATTACATTAATTTCCTTTGGTTAAAGCTTGTTTATGCCACTTTTACTCTACTATTTTTGTCTCATGCTATTGATACCTTGCACACCAACTACTACAAAAACACTGCAGGAACTACTCTTGGATAGGAAAAGTCTTTGACATAGAACTCATTAGTTGATAGTTTTAATACTGCGTCTTTGAGGAAAAACTGGTCTGGGCTGCTCTATCAGTTTTTTTATATCTATTTTACACATATAAATTTAAAAACCAGAGTGTCTTTTGATAGAGTTCATATGCCATGGTGCAGATTTCCATAGCAAAATCAGTTTTTTGAGGATGCAGTGTTTATCTTCGTGTTGTGCAAATAAGAAATCCCTTACAAGTACCAGCCAGAAAGATTCTGCAGAATAAGAATAAAGACCCCAAACAGCACCTAAGCTGTTCCTCAAGACCGGGGGGGTTTGCAGAGACAAATGGCTGCTCTCACAGCAGCACCACAATGAACTGTGTCTCTCCGGCTCCTTGCAACCTGCCTGTCTCCATAGTTACTTGGTGCTGCCACACAAACACACACGGAGCTGGGGAGGACTGAGATAGCAACTAGCTCTTTTGAAGCATTTTCAAAACAAAGCAGCTTTTTTCTTCATCCATTTCCACAGCAGAAAATAGCTTGCTTTGATTTAATTTTATTTTTTCATGAAGAACATACTGAAGAAAAGCAAAGCTAATTAAATACTTCTGCATCGTATTCTGAATGCTTTGACTCTTTGAATAGCTAAATAGAAAGTGTAATATGTGGTGTGCAATACTTTGGAATTCTGTTAATCTACACTGTAGGAAGGTACAGTTCCTGCTGGGCACCTAACACCAACTACCAAAGCTTCTGAATAGGTGAGACAGCCTTAATTGCAGTCCATAGGCTTGCTGTGCCCCGGGTTAATTTCCAGAAGTACATCAAAACACTGAACTCAGTACCCTACAGCTGTGATTACAAGGTGGAAGGGGCACAAAGAGCTCTGCCTCTCACTGCCAAGCACGACTGACCGCAGCAAGCTTAGGTTTTACATATCCACTTCTGATTCTCACTGCAAACTCAGCCAGTATCTCTCTCATTAGAAAACACATCACTGATCAGAACCTGTGGTACGCAGGGCATCGATCTTATTCTCTCTCACCCATTATTTTCTTCTGGAAACACATTTTTCTGTCTGTTGATCCCAGTTGAGACACTGACTAAGCATCCCGAGTTGAGGTGACGTATTATTACTGAACACTACACAGCTCAAGTCTGTACACAACAGCACTTACATGAAAAGGTATTTCTAATCCATCCAGAGCAGTAATACTTAGGTGGGGCACATTAAGAGTTTTAGTTATTTTTGTGCTAAGCAAGACCAAGCAGTTCCACCCTTCTGCTGGAACCACAGTAACCATTGCTCATTCAAGAAATCTTTGCTAACAAACAAGGGAAGGAAAACAATTGTTTCAGTCCCACGCTGCCAAATTTCCAGGAGGTGTCAGCCACGTTATACAATCCAAGTTCTCAAACAAGGTACATTTTGATTCATTCTTCCTTCAAGAACTGCTCTTTGACTGGAATGTGTTGATCTACAGCAGTGTGCCTCAATGGTCTTTTACACAAAATGAGGACATGTGACCTTAAAGAACATTACTGAGGGCAGATGAATCTTGCAAAGCAGCACATACAAGTGTTCAAAGCTGCAGTCCCCACACACAGTGTCCTCTTCCTGTCCCTCTCACCCTGCTGTAAAAAGGCAGTTACTCCCAGTTCCTCTGGCATGCACAGCCAAACACCAAGCACACAGAAGCACTTCTTAAGCTGCCCTAAGTTTCCCAGGTAAGCACAATCCCACCAAGCATAGGTTCTCAGGACATCGTTTCATTTCAAGTAATAGTGTTTCTAGATTAAAGGAGTAGTCAGGCACAAGCAAACGTCAAACCACAGGTGGATTGCTTTTTTGTTTGTTTGTTGTTTTGGTGTGGTTTTCTAAAGGTTGAAAATCTGGAAGAGTTTTGCATTCTATGCTGATATTCCTTAAATCTTCTCCTAAAGACTTTATTTTCACTTTTGTGTAATTTACAAAAGTGATTTTCACTCTTGTGTACTTCGTGTGTTTTATGTGTAGTTCACAAAAACCTTCATGCTACACAAAATACTCTTTCTTGTCTACAAACACAGACTTCTACAGTCATTTTATTCCTAGAAACCAGAATTAAGATAACTGAAAACCATTTTACTTCTGATTTTATTTCAGAGGGGTTTTCACTTAGTTTTATTCCTTGTGGAGGTTGTTCCCTCTGTACATGAGCTACCTGGAAAAAGAAAAGAATGAAAGTAACACTGGGACACTCATGAAAATGTTCCACCCAGCTGGGTATATACCCAGGTGAATACAGCCTAGGAGATGAGGAAGAATCATGATTAGTTTATCCTCCTTCCAGCTAGCATTTCAAATTATAACCTATTCTAACTGTCATGCACTCAAATAACATTTCAAACTTTTCTTCCTAACTGTGAAACTTCTGAAAAAAAGAAATTATGTTCTCAAGCCAGTGACTTCCTGAGTCAGAGCCTTACATGCTACTGTAAGGGATATTCAGACGTTCAGTTCACTCTGCTTGCAAAGTGGCTGGCTTCCTTTATGTGAAAGGAGAAGTCCAGGTGGCTAGGGAGGAAGTCTCTAGGCTCTAAGCGAGGCTGTTTCTCTCCTAGCACAATGATGAGAATTTAAGAAACAATTTTCCTCTTGCTTTCTCAGACATCCCATGCTACAAGAACTTTCATTCAGGTGGTTTTGCATTGGGTTTTGTTCTCATACTGCTGGAAAAAGTGTAAAGAACCAAGCTGAGTTCTGCTGGTCTGCAGAGGAGAAAGAAAGAAAAAGGTACTGACACACCAGTACAGATGTGTACTGGTGATTCTATCAATCTGCCTTAGATACTGATTTTCCAGTTGTGTTCACAGGGATAAGCTCACATGTGGTCTCAATCCTCTCTTTGCTCAAATACCACGTTTCCTTGGATTACATGTTTTCTGGCAAAAATTGACCAC
Source organism: Orthonyx spaldingii (assembly GCA_013397795.1). Classification (NCBI taxonomy): domain Eukaryota; kingdom Metazoa; phylum Chordata; class Aves; order Passeriformes; family Orthonychidae; genus Orthonyx; species Orthonyx spaldingii. The sequence goes on along the minus strand of VZTJ01002241.1, from coordinate 777,711 downwards.
TGATCCTGACTAATAACTAATACCATGCTTTTATTTTGTTTAAACTATATTTCTTCAAAGTTACTGATTTATGCAAAAGTTCTTTGGTAAGAATAAAGCCCCTGGCATTCTCCAAAAAATCCAAAGGAACTAAACTGAGAAGAATGGAATGTAATTTTCATCCTTTTTGAAGTCTACCTTGTTTAACTGTTCATATTTAAATTAAACTACTTAATTCTAATAGGAATAGTCAGTTTCATTCTCATTAATTTCTTTATGCATTTAAACAAATATTTCATAGGTATTTTTACAATGTATTTTTAGCAGATAAAGTCCATCAACTAATTTCCAACATAGTTCCCATGTATGTATGAAACTACTCTGGAAAAGTTACTCATAGCTCCTACATTCATTTTTCTCAAGGGTTGTTTTATACAAGTCAAATGCCACAAGTTCTTTTCAAGAAACGATATTTCACTTTCTTATTATGGAATGTCAACCTTTACATAATTACTATTTTATAATACCTATAAAATCTGGCAGTTATAGCAGTGTGGTAGACACAAAGGTCAAAGGATTCTTTCATAAGCAAAAATCACAAAATACTCTGTGGCAACAGGGATTAAAGTCTAGTGAACTTAAAATCAATGATTCCTGTATAATTTAAACTGATCAAAAGTTTCAAGCTGCTGCAACTATAAACTAAAACTTCTAGATAAGAGATGAACAAGATGTGATATTGACAGGTAACTGACACCACTGACTCCGTGAGCACTCACAGCTCTAACAGAAGGATGCAATTAAGATACTTTCTCATTTCACTTCTGTGAAATTTCATTTCCATGGGGGAGGATAGGATGTGTGAATTGTGTTTGTAAAGTTCCATGCTTTTTCCAAATGAAAGAGTATGAAACACATTGTTGATTCTGGCACTCCAAATACTATTAACACAAGTTTCCACCCAGAATTTTTATCTTTCATGCACCTTAAAGAGTTTTGATCCAAAGCTAAGAAAGGTCATCTTAAACCCCCTCGCAAATATAAACTGAAGTCTCTTGAAGTGCATATAAATACTTCATCTGCTGTTGTACTGAGATTTCCAGCTGGCCAATTCCTTAAATAGAGAAGAGCATCTTTTGAAAAAGAACAGAACAAGTACTATGGAAAACAGGCCTTCCTTGAATATTGTACTGTGAGAAGGCATTCCCAACACTGACTCCATCTGCAAGTCACTATAAAGGGTTCCCATTTTTGATAGCTATAGCATTCACAAGCCTAGTTCTGAAAAGATCCAGAAACCACTTCTAATCCTGCCAAAAGACAAACTGCCAAAACGCTAATCTAAAATTCTTTAGATATCAGTGGTCACAGCCACTATAGCAAGTCATTTGGCACAGCAAGCCCAGAACAACATCAAAGTATCCTGTGCCGAGCCTTCCCATCTATATTGTAAGCAGTTCAGGAATTTGGTTTCAGACTGTATCTAGTCTGATTTCCTGGACCAAACATGCTTTGAAGCTGTTAGGAGAGTCAGACCCAGTGATTGATTCTTACGCACTCCTTGGATCCCAAAGGCCCTTTGGTGCACACCTGGAAATGAGGTTCTGGTCAGCTTCCTCCAGAAAAAAACCCAGCTCACGCAGAGTAAAACCCTTATGCAGTAGGTGGGGGCATTGTCTTCAAAATTGTGCCACTGCTTTGAATCAAAACACTAACAGAGAGGCAGACAGGCACCTAGTACTGCCTTGATTCTTTAGGTCTTTTATTTACTTATAAACCTCCCTTCTTAGACTGCTTTTCTGGACTAAGTTTGTAGCTCTCAGTTCTTCCTTAGACTTATAAATTTTTTTCCAATTTTTGCTTTTTTCCTATTTAACTTTTTACATTAACTTTTTTTCTCTAAAAGTCATGTTCAAATAATACTTAAGTGAATCACTCAAGTGAAATAACTGATTTTCATGTGATTTTCATGCAGTATTTCCACTACTCTAAGATAATACTTCATTTTTTTGTAACAAATGTTGCACTCATCATGTTCAACATCCACTTCCACTAGAAAGTGAACTTTTGTCTTACAGGGCAAGGTGTTACTGCTTATCCAGACATTTTATTAAAGTGCTCCACTTCGTTCAGCAGCTGTGTTCATGATGATTACATGTGAAATACATGTTACCTCATCACATCATCAGATGATGGTACAGATGAAGAGATATTCTTGAAACATTGATTTCTGTCTTAGGTGCCCACTTTTCTCAAAAGCAGTTTCTGAAGCAGCTTAAAATTACATGCATATGAAGTAATTACATCACCCATTACCAAGTCCATATGCACATGGAAACCTTGTTGCTTTCTGAACTCAGGTCAAGTAGGATCCTGGTGTTTCTCCAGCTGAGTTTCTGGTTGGCCTGTGATACCCCTGTCACACAACAAACCTATGTGAAAGAGTTTGAGGTGTCCAGGGCTCACCACGCTTGGAAGGAATGCCTGGCATGGCAGCCAGTCCTGCTCTCTGTGGAGACACCAGGACATGGGGATCAGGAAGTTTATCCTTAGCCACCGGCAGCAGAAGCCGCAACCCAGTGCTAATGGGCTGAAGTGAGCCACTGATGGCAGTCTCTACATTTCACTAGTGTGGCACTACTTCAAAGAAGTCTCTTGAAAGAAATAAGGGGTATTTTACTTCTAGAGATTCTCTAGTTAATAACCTTTTTTGCTGACAGCTATGACTTTAGTTACCTGTTCTTAAATGTTGAAAAGATTGTCTTTGAGGTTCTCCAGAAGTCTCAGGTATCCTATGCCTGCTGCCCATGAATGCTTTTGCCAGTGGCAAGCCCTACCAAGCTTGTGTGATTGATGAGACTTTGATCAAACATGTTAAGAAGTAAAGCTTCAGTCAAGGGTCCTGGGACTGGCGAGTCCTCAAAACACAAGGCGTTCCTATCATCCCAGCATGACTCAACTTGCTGTCCAAAAAACAGATCCAGCAGCCTTTGATCTTCAAAGATGACAGGCAACAGCCTTTGAGGCAGCCAAATGCGTCTTTCTGAATTACCAGATTGCTACAGAGACAGGCAGATGGGTGGAGCAGCCTCCCTGCTCCTACCATGGAAGCAGCCCAGCTCTGTGTTAAATTAGAGCAGCACCGAGCAGTACATATGGCAAATGGGAGAAGAGATCCCAAATTCAGCTGTGCAGCTGCTAGGTGGGACCACCCTGCTCATACACACATCCCAGAGACACTTGTTGGGCTACAATGAAGTCAGAAAGCCAATCACAGAAATGGCACACCTGGACACCGAATAATCTGCTTCAAAGGGACCTTGCACTAGGTACCTAGCTACATCCCACATTTGGAAGTATATTAACACATCTGTGTGAACCTCTTGTCCTCAGGTCAACTGTAACAAGAAACTGGATGTACAAATGATGAAAGTTTTATTACTACAACTGGAAGTAAAAATCTCTTACCTCTCCAAATGCACCTCTTCCGATCACTTTTATAATTTCAAAGTCATCTCGATGGAGTTGCATTTCCTTTACCAATTTTGTAAATGGTTTTGCTGTTTAACAAGAAAGAAAACAGAAAATTCAATTACAAAGAGAAACATTGCAAGCCAACCATAAACTGAAGGCCAAAAGTACTCATTGAATACTCAGAGCAATAGCAGATTTTCAACTATTAAAACTACAGAAGGAAAAAACTAATTACACTAGTTAATTAACAATTAAAATTTTTTAAAAGTTCAGTTGCATGAATGGTTCTGCCTTGTTGCTAGTAAGAAAATAGAGCAAAGTGGTCTTTCAGAAGGATTTCCCCCCCTTTCTTTAGGGTTTTGTGAATCAGTGAAGGACCACGTGAAAGGGAGAGCTCATTCATTACTGGTAAACCCTACGGACAATCTGTCCTACCCTGCAGGCACTAGATTAATTCTCTTCTTAAGTGGAGTGCAGCTTTACTTTTTATTATTTCAGCTAGTACCAGCTAAGGCTTTAACAACCCAGTCTCAAGAGATAGCTGTCTCTACTCAACAGCAGTGAAACCATTTCCCACAAGATCTGTGGCTAATTTAAGGTTTTTACTTTGAACTGTCTTTGCTGTTAAGCAACATTCACCAGATCTCAATTAGACCAAGTACTGAAGGGCTGCAGTCTAAAAAGATATCCAAAAAGATGTCCAGCACTTAACTGACTTAGACTTACTTTGTTCTGGTGGTCCCACATTTCTCAAAATATCTGGTGGATAAATTCCACTATACCTGCAGATCCATCAGTTTTCTCCTCTCCAGATCCCATTCAGAATACTGTATTTATTTCTAGCACCTCACAGCATGTGCATCACTATTTAGACAGAACATCTGTTACAAGTCACTACTCTGAAGACCAGATCAATAAGGAAAAACAGCAGTGCAAGTGCAAGCAAACTGCACAAGGATGAGTTTGCACAAGCACAGCAGCAGTTTACTCTTCAAAATAAGCACAAAAAGATTGCTGCTCTTCACCTCATCACAAACACTATTCCACTAAAAAGACCAAAGTTTTCTAACACATGTATTTTTTCCCATCTGCAACTGAATAAAACACCACAGAACTACTACTTGTAATTCAGCCCAGACTCCTGTTTTACCTCACCTTACATTATGATTAAGCTAATAAGTTATAAGCCAAACAGAATTCCTACAAGAGGGGTCACTGCCTTGATGGTGTATTTCAGATGCTAACACAAGCAAACCAAACCTTACAACCACACAGAGATACAGAAGTCTGAACTGGAGACTGAAAATTTCATTATGAAGTCTAACCAAGAATGCCTGAAAACCTCTCAGCAAAAAACCATAACTGCTAAAATAATGAAGAAACAGCTGTAATGAAGACCAGCCATATTGCTTCTTTGTACTTAGGAGGGTGTTACTGAAAAGGCTTCCTCCAGAAGTGATACCCCTTTCATTGAGAGTTTTTTGTCTATCCAAAGTATGACATTTAAAGAATGAGACTCTACGAGATTTTCTGCTAGACTCCCTATTTCAGCTGGGCAGAAAAGCCTACCACACTTTTCCTCACCACAAGGCCACTGAGACTATCACCTCAAACCTAAAATTGCTTCCACCCAACTTCCCCAGCACCACCACCCCAAACCAGTTAGAGACCTATAGCAGTCCAATCAGACACCTGTGGAAGTAATATATCACAGCCATCAGCAGTGCTGTTACCAACTATTTTGCATGGTTTTCTCACCTCCTTACCATCAAATGAACAAAGATTGAGGAAACACAACTGCAGACAAGAAATAAACATGAAAGTTACCTTATTAAGTATGGGTTTGCTACTACAGAAGGCAGGTCGTTGAACTAATTTTACAGAACACCCACTTCTGTTATTACAATTCAAGGGGAGATGAAATCTAGTATTTATTTTTGGAGGACACTAAACCAATAATAACTTTTGTTTTAAATAAATAGTAAATTTGAGCAATAATTCTACTAAGTAAACAGAAAATAAGAGAATCACAGAATGATTTGGGGTGGAAGGAACCTTTAAGATCACCCAGTTCCAAGCTCCCTGCCATGGGCAGGGACACCTTCCACTAGACCAGGTTGTTCAGAGTCCCATCCAGCCTGGCCTTGGACACTTCCAGGAATGGGCATCCACAACTTCTCTGGGCAATAAAATAACTGATTTAAGTATAAAAAGCTCTGCTGCTGTAAATTGATCACAAGCAACTTTCAAAGCCAGAAGACACAAACCTATTAAAGTTCAAGCTGTCTTGTACACTCAAAAAAATCTCCTTATAACTTGCATTTCTGTTGACTAGTGACAAAATATTTTATTATTTCACCCACAAATTTCCCCGCTTGGAATTGTATCAAACTTCACACCGCTAAAACTGGAATTCAGTTTAGAAATGCATAAAGTTGTATAAAAGCAAGTTAACTTGATTAGTTTTGCATTTTAATATTAATAAATATTATGTATTGAGCAGAGCACATACTTAAGTTTCAGTAAACAGAAGAAAGAGTGTCTGCAGGGAAGGGCATTATTGTTATCTTTTCAGAACCTGTATCCTTGAAGAAGGAAGGATGAGCTGCCCTCATTTTCTTGACCAGCATTTCTGTTAAAATCTACAAGAGTCCTGGGTTGGTCCTGCTTTTTCCATCTCAACTGGTTAACTGAAGTACTTTGTATTAAAACCACCTAGTTTAACATATGCAAATGAAAAGAAATATTCACTCCTATAAGGAAGTTACTGTTTGTACAAGCCATTTGTGCACTTAATTAATGTTTGCTTTAAGTGTTTAGCAAGTGTTGCTGTTCAGAAACACTGCAGCTTCAGTGGTCTCTGTCTCAGAAAGCACCAAACATGAGCATGTGAAAGTACAGAAGAAATTTAAATTTGGCAGGACTTCCCCTGAACTGAAAAAATTTCGAGTCTTTTTCAAGGCATCTAGGATTTCTTAAATGTAAATATAACTTGAAAATAAAACCAAGTGTCAACAGAATCTCATGATCACAGAGACTACGACAGCAGTTACAGAGCAGATCAGAGCTCAGAGAAGGCAACAGACCAGTAATTTATTTAAACTGATACATACTTTATTGGCATTTTGAAGTAGAACTCTGTTTACACCACAATGTGACCTGCTGCATTTAAGTACTGGATTCCACAATTTCTATCTCTTAGTAAGTTAAATCAAAAAATATTTCCAGTTTGCTTTCCTGCAGTTGTCCCAGGAGGCTGCTGTTCCTCAATGTGCAAGTATGCAGATCAGTAGCATGCATAGACCTGGCAAAACTGAGTGAGAAACTTGCACCAAAAAGCATCAGAGACAGACTATGTCCACTGTGCTTGCCAGAACAATGCCAAGTGATTTATCACTACCTAACTGGTAAAAAGAACTTCAGCTTCTCCTTTTACATATCACTATTTGATAAATAGGGAACTCAAGCCAAATTTATCTCTGTATACTGGAATGAATAATTACTTTTGATCCTAATATTGAAGGCAGAACTCATGATCTGGAGTTGATTTAATCTTTAATGAAGTATTTCATCCTGGCAAACACGAGCATCAGCTGTACTGGGGGTTTTGTTGGCAGTGATTACTGAATTTTGTTATATATACACACTGTTGTCAGGGTAACATTAGCTGAGAGTAATTGCAAGAGTTTGTTTATTCATGACTGTGAGGATGTAATCAGAATTTGGGATAGACATTCTATGTGCAATATCTTTGTATGCATCACTGCCTTTTCTCTCAAGCTGATTTTGCATTATTCTACTTATTCTTGTTTGGAAGAAGGGTGTTTTCCATAATGTCAGGCAAGAAAAAAAAAAAACCAAACCCAAACAACTAATTTTAAGAAGCCAAGTAATGTATGGTCTCATGAAAACAATACAAAACAGTAACAGTTGATGTTTTGATTCATAATGGGAAGTGAAATGTCAGTTTTTATTTCTTCATTGAAAACCAGGGTACATATGAAAGACAATTCTCCACACACAAATTCTATTCCGACCATATTCTCCTCTTCCACTGATAGATGGGATTAGGATATTTTGTTTACACAAAAGGAAAACATCAATTTGAATAATTTGAAAACATAATTTAAAGCATGGCACTGGTAAATAGGTTTGTGATTTAGGTTTGAGAGCTGGTGCATCTACATTGCAAGTCAATCTGTATAATGCCACCTGCTAGAAAATATTTGGAGGCAGTTTCAGAATGACTGAAAGCTGCAGGAAACGAACACCAGTGGAGATGATCTGACACAGCAGACTGGCCACTCTGCACTGTTACCCCAGGAATGGGTGCATGCTGGCCTCACATGTCAGATTTTCTCTCATTTCTGAAAGCAGGTCAGGGAAGGACAGCAGTATTGTCAACATCACCCTCAAAAAAATAATAGATCAACTCTTCCCACCTAGAATATGGTTAAAAATGAGAAGTGTTGAGGTATGTTTTGAATTTTGACTTTCTGTTCATATTCTGGATCATTCAATTTATGTCACTAATTTACCATCTGGAATCATGAAAGCTAACACCCTTACATTGCAGTGGGCAAAAGACAACCTGCTGGGTTCTGATCACTGCAGCTTCAGTGGTGGAGTTACCCCAGGATTTTCATTTGAGGACTCCTCCATATTTTGTTCGGCAGCACGAGCTTCCAGAAATTCACAAAAATCACTTATATGAGCTGCCAAATGTTCAAGAACATCTGATGTTTTGTATCATTGGCAGCTCCAAGCTTTAAATAAATGTGACAACTGTAAGAAAATAATACACAGACTCACAATTCAGGTTGAAAGGGACTAGTTGGTCTCTAATCCAATCTCCTGCTCAAATCACAGTCAATATTGATTTCAGACCAGGTTACTCATGGTTCTGCCTGGTCAGGTTTCAAAATCTTCCAAGGATGGAGACTACATGGGCCCTCTGAACAACCTATTCATATGCTAGAGTGCCTACACCAGATAGTTTCACACTTCAGAACTGATCCTGTAAGTGATTTGGGGTTTAAGTCATTATATAACACGATAACAACATGCAGGTGGATCTACCCTGCAGGTATGTCCAAACTGTCTGGTCAGACAGAAATGATCTGCCACCATGCTCCCTTTATCTCCTCATCCCCTCTACAAAACATTGTGGTAGGAAACTATGTGAATTGCAAAATATTAATGTCAGGGAAAAACAAAATGACGCAGATAACTGTCTGTGGAGCCATATTCCCACCAGACAAATACAGTATTTCATTTAAGATGTTTTCTTTGGAGGAAGAACATGAAAGAGCAGCAAATTTTACCATTTCCCTCAGCCATCCCTCTTAGGTTACATTCTAGAAATCAAGTAACTCGTGTGCCCTTTGTGCACTCCTTTCAAAGAAACAGCATTCCTATGATATTGCTACTAAAACAGCAGGCTGGCAGGTTTAACAAGTTAGTGCTCGTATACATTTCTTGGGAGATACCCACACCCAGGTAGCCCCAACCTGCTTACTAAGGTGATAAATACCTGTTACAACCCACACTTGAGTTTTAAAGAAGTACAATCCTCTTGTATCAGATTGTGAAATTTTCCCTGTATTTTAGAAATGCAAATTTTTTTATTCTTCCAGACTGTGCTGACTCCAGTTTTAATTTTTCCAAATATAGATCCTTGCTTTCCTTTTCCTGTGCTGGCCTATTTCCTCTTACTGTCTACCTCTGTGAATGCTTTTTTTCAGTCTGGTTTCCTAAGGAAATAAGGTATGTGTGATCACACTGTTGGCCATTCCTCTCACCCAGTATCTTTTGATCCCAATAATGACCCTTCATATCCCCTTTAACAAATTTCACGGAAGTTGTCCAAAGACACCAAGTTGCTACACATTTTACTTAAAAAATGGCATTGAATAAGAGACACCCACAGTACCACCTCCACCAAGGGAAAGGTGGTAGCAGGAATACAGCAGTCACCTGCTCAGCTGGCAGCCTGGACACACCAAGGTGCATAGCAGACACCTCAACATCCACAGTCATGCAGGGACAGTGGGACAACACTGCACAGAAGAGGGAAGAAAGCAAGTGTGCAGTAGAAAAAGGAAGCTCATGTAGTGGAAAGGGCAAGGGGTTATTCCACTGAGCCTAGTAAAGGAGATAAATACAAACTTTACAGGAAGACAAACTTCACCAAAGTTTTGCTGTTCGCAAGGCAAAGGTAACACATTCTGTGTTCTCTGATACATTTTCTGCTGGGCCTTTGACTTCTGCCAGGCCCTCCCTCCTGTTTTCATGACACACATGCACACACTTCACTTGCTCTACCTCTTGCTCAATGATCCAATTCTTCATCATTCGTCAACATCCACTGGACCAATGCAGTGGTGCAAGACTGGTTATCACTACAATGACACAAACTCCACTGGCTTTAAAACCAGAGAAGCACAACCTGGTTACCTCTTGCAAAGTGCCTGCAGACCCTGCAGAACAGCCTCTTGCTACAACACTGCTTCACACACTGTCAGAGTCCTCTTTATTCCCCATGCAAGGCCATCCAGTTTTACAGTGGCTGGTAATGTTCTCTTCTAACAGTGTTAATCTGAACAAAAATGCCAGAAGAAACAGACATATACACGAACACAATAGCAAGAAAGTCTGAGTCTTCTTGAGGCTGATTTTTCAAGACAGAAGGTGGTAATTAATTATTAAGTTAAATATCAAATCATTAGTCTTTATTTGGTATACAAATATTTTAAAAACCTTCATGCTTTCTGAAGAACTATTGCACAAAGGTATTCATTTGCAGCCAGTTATGGATTTTGTTTCATTTTATGAAAGTTTTCTGACGTCTTAAAAGAGCATCTGAGCCCCTTCAACTGGATACCTTGCTGACATTCAACAGAACTATGAATTTGGATAACATTTGGGTTAGATAATTACATGCAAAACCCCTCAAAGGTTTAAAAGGATAAAAACATCATTAATTTTAGGCATAAACCAAGACTGAATGTTCATAGCTTGTGCATCTTGCTCCATAACTGGCTTTATCAGTTACAGAAGAACTGATTGTGGCATTTGGAATTTGTACACTAGTTTGAGATAACTGCATGAAAAATTTATCACCAAGCTGAAGGCTAATAGCATTGGGAAATGCTTTGAAGAAAAATATCAAGTAGTAGTTCTGATGTTGATCCTATTCGTGTTGCTAAATTTGCCAGCAGAAGAGCAAGGCATTTACCTTGAAACATCATGTGTTCACTGTTATTCTTTTTGTGTGGCAAGTCCCAAAAGCAAGTGCCACACAGAAGGACTCAGTCAGCAGCAATATGCCAGCTCGCTGATTCATTTTACCACAAACACTTAATAGCTGGCTATCTGCCTGCACGGCCCATTCACTGCTTTCCATGCTTACAATGAAAGGACATCAAAGATAATACTCAAGGTTTGTACAGACAAGTACTGAGGAACACACAGATGGTTTCCAGTAGTCCAAGTGACAAATTACATTGCCAATTTAACTGCTGCCAAGGCCATCATGTGTCTTTGAGAATTAAACAGAGTTCTAGCAGGTGAGAGGAAGTAAGTGTTGGCTCACACATCCAAAGAAACACACCAAATGACTCTTTGCTGTACTCATATATATGTAAGACCTTCATTTACCAAAAGAAAAATAATAGATAAAATAAAAACCACATGCCAATCAGACCACAGCGTGTGCTAATAATACAAGGGATGCAAGTACAAGGAGAGGAGGCTTACATTTGTATCAAAGAGTGAAGCTCACTGCCCAATTTCTCACTTGACTCATATTACTGTCACTGAGTGATCCAAATTTAGGGAATTACAACTTGATTTCTAGAATCAATTCAGGCAGGGTTTGTCTTATTTATTTATTAATACCAAAGTTGATCTTGGAAGATAGAACTGTTAGTACTAACACTGAAGAAAAATGTGACTGTAAATAGCATTTACTTCAGAAAAGCCAGAAGTGACTTACTATGCACACAAACCTGGTGAAGCTTCACCAAATGTATTATTTCAGGATACTGCTGTCAGGACATAAGACTTTTTTAAGCAGGAAGAAAGACTGGACAAGAAAACCTGCACCTTATAAGTACTCATAAGGGCATTTCAGAAAACAATTAAATTCTAAGCCCAACTCTCATGGGAGAATGAAGAAAGCCCCCAAAGAAACAGTGCTCCTGACTTCTTTCCAACTTGCCACATCTGTTTGGGAGAGGAAAAGCTACTATGCTTCTCTAACCTTTTCCTAAGGTATTCCCTAAGATTCCCAGCTCTTTCATCAGACCACATACCAACCATGGATTCCCTGGTGGTCCATCAGCCTCTTCAACTTAGAACCTTCACTGATTAAAATACTGAGCAGAAGTCCAACAATGTCTGCAAGTTGTCACTTTCTGCAGAGACTGAAACAAATGGATCTTGCTTCTACTCAAATTTTTTGAGTAGTATTGGAATGAGTAGCTCAAGACAGAATAGCTTTGGCAAGGTTTCCAAAGATGGCACTTTCCTTCCTCTTAAGTCTTGCTAAAAAAACGCGAAGAAAAGATTACTATTCCACAATAAAGAAACTTTTCTGCTCTTATATAACTGTTGATATCCAATGCCTTCATAAGCTTCATCTTCAGTCCTTTTATTTTCCTCAAGATGATAATACCCAGCCTGGAAGACACATGTACATCAAGCCATATACAGATTTTCCTTGGGACTGCCTGACATCCCAGATATTTGAGACAACTGAATAGACAACTACATGACCACTTCAACCCAGGAAATTCATTCTACTGCTGAAGGAGTTCCTGCTTGTTCCTTCCCACCACACTCCAGTCTATTGTTTGGATCATCACCAGCCTCCATGCGGTATGTCAAACCAGGAAACATTTCCAGGCAAAAGCTAACCTGTCTATCCCATTCCACCCCCTCCCACTGAACCATTCACCCGATGTGACTCCCACACAGCTGCGATACTGGAGCCCCAGCCCAAGGCAGGGAGTAGGACAAGGCTGGAGAAGGGCAAAATGGCTTTCGGAATTGAGGTGAATGTGACATAGAGTGCAGCAACCGTGGACGTGGCTACACCAGAGCCTGTTTCTAATCAACCTACACCACATTAGGACAGGCTCTTCCAAAACATTTTAAGAAACATCACAGAATGCAGTATCTGTTTAATTTAGCTTTATTTGTACCTCAGTTTTTCTGTACTCCTAGGTCAGGGCCAGATTTTGCAGGTGTTGGAGAGGCCATTTAAGCCACAGCAAATGGCAATCACATATTATAAGTAATGGAAAAATTGTTTCAGGGGGTTTATATGAATCATTAGTTCCAAACAATAAAAAATGATTCCATTTATTTTACTGCATAACAACATTGTAAATATTGCTAAAATCCACTTATTTTACTGCATGATGAATAATCTTCAAAGCATAGTTCATAATTTTTTGTAGAATAGCCTGAGAATTACAACTGCTCAGAAAAAAAAATATTTTTCAGATGGTTTCAAAGTAGAGATTAAGAAAATCTCAAAATTGAGCTCCCTCAAACTTCAATAACATAGGATGAAACTAAATTTCATCAGATCCAGCACCTCTTGCACACCCTAAATAAAACAATTCCAATGTGATGACCACACTGTGCTGATACAAGCATATATACATTAATTAAGCCACCACTTACATCACCAATGTACAAGCAAAGTTCTAGTTGCATGCTCTATTTCATCTTAGAAGTAAAACTTAACAAGAAAGCAGCATAGCTGTTTTATCAATCACTTACAGTAAGTGCATATTTTTTTTCTCCAGATATACACAAGATTTTCTCTCAAGTTACTATAAACATAATATGTGCATTATGTAACAGAACAATTTACACTTTACAGTGGTGCTGTATTTACCACATGCCACCTTCTTTAATTTTAGAGCTTAGAGGTTTCCAGTAAGTTCTTCTTGCCAAAGCACCCTACGCAAATGCACTTACAGTGACAGGAGTAAAATCCACCTTATGATGCATCCCTTTCCTCTGCTTATAAATTCCGAGTGAAATAAAGTAGTTCAAGGACACCACTGTAGTGGATCGCTGCGACCAGAGGGGCAGTTCCACGGATCTGCTCTCTTCCTTCTATCAGCTCCAACAAATCCAGCTGGTCTCACCTCACTGACCTGATTCTACTCACTAAACCAGCAGGATCCCAACCTCCCAAGACACATAAGACAACTATCACCCTGTAGCTGAACAAATTGAATCATCATGGCTGAAGGGTCGGGAGAGGCTGCTGCGCCAGCACAAGCAAGGAGGATAAAGGAGCGGAGCATTTCTTCAGAAGCCACTGTCTGAAGTGGCACAGGGTGTGATGAGCTGCCCACACACTGGCCTGCGCCGCGTGCTGCTGCTGCAGGGGTGGCCTGCCCTGCTGCTAACACACAGCGAGCTCCACGGAAAGCTGGACAAGGAAGCACAGCCAAAGGACAATTACCTTTTGCCTGACACTTCAGTTCCCAACCAGATCAACACCATGAGCTACGAAACACAAGACTAAGGAGATGGGACAATTAGGTGAGCGTACAGTGCGACAGAACTGCATCTGACCTTTTTTTTTTTTTTTTTTGATGGCTCAAGGCTGCAACACCAAACATATAAATACCCTGAGCTGTTTTTCAATTTCAAGAGTTCAGGTAGCAACAGCTGCTTTAAGAACAGGTGTGGCACATCTTTCCCTTCACTCCACTTCCTTCTAAATGGCAGCGGGCAGGAGCACATTTTCTCAGACATTACTCACCCTCTTTCAAAACTTGCCTGGAGCTTGAGATCTAATTAAAAGGTCACTGAAAGTCAGGTTTTTGCTGTAGGAAAAGGCCACGAAGACATGCGACAAGCAATTACCGTAACCAGGCACGAGAATCTTTGGAGTAGCTCAAGTTATTCAGAAGCAGAGAAGAGAGAAATTGTCTTTAAACCTGTAGAGAATACTAACAAGTCCTATGCTAAGATTTGCTGGATATTAGAGGATGGCTCAGAGTGGCTTTTTTATTATTATAAATACTCTCATTTCTTCAGTTCCCTCTCTAGATCAGGAATCTAGAGCCAAACCTATTCTGTCTTGAGCTACTCATTCCAATACCACTGGCTGGCAACAAGCTAGAGGAAGACCATTTACAGCAGCACTGTTTTCACTGATTCCAAGTGCTAAAGGTCACTGTCAACAAAACTCAGGGCAAGCAGGGCATCAGGAGCATGGCCAGCTGCCTGTAACAGAAAAATCACTGGGGTTTGGGGTATTCAGAAGGTAAGCACATCTCCAGAGGGCACATCAGGCTGCTTCCTGACAATTAATTGCTCAGGACGTAAAGAGATCGAAAGGGAAGAGAAATACATCCCTCAGCCTTCCAAGGCGTGATGAAAACTTTACCCAGATATGGCAACAGGCTTCTAATTTCATTGTGCAACTTTTCCTTAATATCTGACACTGCCTCAGAATATTTCAAAGTTTGTCTATATCTATTCCCAGGCTTTCCACAAAATGCAGTTAAAATTTAAAATTGAAAGGAAAGGTCTAAATTTTTACCAGGAGTGGGGGTGGGGAGAATCTACTGGAAAACTGAGAATATCCTATCCCTGGCCTTAGATGTGGCTTTCAAAAAAAGGAGTTAAACAATTTTAATTACCAATGAAATAAACCAAGAAGCTTGCAGAATTCTGTTTCAGAATATTGCCCATTTAAATTATCAGCTTGCTAGCATCAGCTAATTATTCTGAAGTTTCAAACTGACCAAGACCATAACATCTGCTATTAAAAAAGAAAAAAAATCCGTTTAAAATAGGGTTTTTTAACACACAGGGAATACCCATGAAAGAAAACATTTTGGATAAATGATAATTTAGAATTTTAGACACATGACACTTTATACAGGTTCCAATTTTTAAACTCCCTCAAATCAAGAAGTCATTCTTAGGGGAGATAAATCTTGGAACAGTTAAGACTGAATTTTTAAAATCTAACTGATTTAGAGCATGACTAAAGAGCTTTAGCATCACATGTATATGCAAAGCATACAGAACAAGAATCTAAAAAAAAACCACCATGCCTCTTCCTAGAGACATTTCCAAGTCTCCAAGCATTATAAATTCAGCTTTCTCTTGTACAGGCAGGATGAAGTTCTTCCTTCTTCTCTCCCCCTCATTCTGTATTTTTATCATGCTTTTCTATCCAAATCTTTGCTAATTTATGTACAGTAGACTGAACAAGCTCTTTCCCCTTATCTCAGTATTTTGTGTATCAAAGAACAGTTCTGGTTTTGTTTAGTATTTATAGCCCATCTTCTCCTAACATCTTTGCGTGATATCTTTCAGAAATTCTTAAATCCAGTTTCTGGATCAGGATTTTAGGAAAGCTCTCAACAGACTGCCAGCCCACATGACATGCTGTTCAACGGACATGCTTCTAGGCATTCCCAAACCTCTTCCAGGCTCCTGGAATCCTATATGCTCCACACTACCATTCCAACCCAGAACATACCTCCTGTTACTACACACTCCAGCATGATCAGCAGCAGTCCAGGATCCCTGGGTTCTAGCTGCTCACTCTTTCTTGCATATTCTTAAAACCAGTAGGGAACTAAAATCTGTCCAATCACTATACACTCACAATTGTAAATATCTTGTCTTACCTCTATGTCTTGTTCCTCAGCTTTTCAAGATAGGCTTATCAAGTGAGGATCATCCCAGAAAGTTCTGATATCAGATACAGTGTCTGATAGAACACTCTGCTTTTAAGCTTGTGGTTTTAAACACAAGTTTTCAGTTTTGTACACTCCTCTTTACTTAAAGTGTAACATTATCCACATGCCGTCTTTGTTTAATAAACACTACATCCATTATCCTTTTGCTTTAAGACTTACTTCCACGTATTTAAGCAGAGAATTCCTTTTTTTCTTCCTCATTTACAGCCCATCTAGACAGGTGTGCTGATTTCAAAACAAAAAACTACGTACTAGGACATTCAGAACAAGCTCGTAGTAGGCTGTCAATCTCAAATCTTTTCATCTATACCTCAGGCTCCATTCTGTTGGCTTTCAACTTTTTTCTTTACTCATACTTGGAAATAACAACCAAACATTTGGAAGCCCCTATGCAACACTAGGGTGAGCACCTGCATGCCAGTACAGATGCAGCTGGAAAACCCTACTGGTGTAGATGTGCTTTTACAACTTCCCCTTTCCAGAGGAGGAGCCAGTAAGGATGTGTAATTTCTTTCCAGAAATCTTCTGACATAGTACTTTGCCTCTAAGGAGGCCACAAGCAGAAGAGGCGACCACAAACAGAAAACCAAGGAATTTCAGTCAATCTACAAAATGTTTTAATTTACCTCAATGCAACTGCAAACTTGTATAGACAGTGAGCCAATATTTACACAGAGAAAAGCCAAATGGTTGCCCTTCTACTTTCTTATGCATCATTTTAGTTTTGCCCTGTTCCCTTTTCTTTTTCGATACAGAATTTAATATTTTCCTTTACTAATTTGTCTCCAGTGTCATCTAAGTAAACCTTGGGTACTTTGCCCACTTCATGATTGTTTTAGCACTTAAGTAATATTTTCCACTTCCATCGACTCACTTTAAAAACATATTCAGTCCCAAACCACAATCTTATAAAGACTGTCAAACTCTTCATCCTTGATACTGTAGTTCAGACAAGCTAGGTTCATTTTTGATAGTAGTATTATGGAGCTGAGGCTATGTAATTCTTTTCTTCCATAAATTTCTTTGAAACTCTCTAACAAAAAAGTGTGGAAGAGTTGTAATCTTTTTTTCCTTTACTTTACATAAGATACTCTATATATATGTCACTTAGGTCTCCTTTTTTTTCACCCTCATGAAAAAGGTGCTCAGGACTGCTTGTTCAGTAATACATTATTCCATCTCTGGCTTGCCACTATGAATCAAGCAAGGACGTGACATTTACCAAAAATGTTTTTAATCTTTTGGTAGTTTCGTGGCCTTTAAAGTAACATACAGCTTCACTGGTTCTCATGAGCAGGTACACACACAACACAGGTCTGTGACAATTGTCTGCAGGACACAAGTGCCCCACAGCATTGAGGAGAAAGACGACTCTGCTTATAAAACTTGCATTTTTGTTGATCAAATTGTCTGTAAAAGAGTTAAAAGCCTTGAAGACTACACTCCTGGCAACTGTTCTAATTTTTATACCTTAACACTCACAAAATTTCACTTTTATAATAATTTCTGGAAGCTTAACACTTGTTTCCTATATAATTTGAATTTTAAAACCAAGTCCACAGAAGCATCATTTTAAAAAAATGTAAGTCCATAACATCTTTCAAAACAAGTATCAGTCATGATAAAAAAGAAGGAACAGCCCTGTGTTAAACTATTCCACTGTATTATCTACATAAGCAGCAAGGGTCACTTTGTCACTATGTCTATTGCTATGCCCAGTCTGCACTAGTCATTACTCTTACACAGGAACAAAAATGTACCTAATTCTTTTACAAAATTTTACAACAGCAGAGTAGTTTGTGCAGTTGTTGGCAAAAGCTCCCTCCTGACAAACTATTCAGCTGTATTTCAAAGGAAGGAAAAAAACCAGGAGCATTTACAACTGTACTATATGAAACCAAAATTTAAGGAATTACACTTTTCTGAAGAGCCACTCTATAAGAAATGCATTTTCAAGGAACCAAGAAGTCACTTCGGCGTTGCACCTTTCTTACATGGACACACTTGAACAGATCAAAACCCCCAAGTCTAGTAACAATCTTTGTTATCTACTGTGAGAAGTTTTTCTTTGAGTACCATCAGTTCCATCTCTCCAAAATTTTTCTTAACAGACATTTTAGTAAAAAAGCTCCACTTAAAGTCTATCTTAGAGTACAGGAACTTCTGGAAGCACCAGGTAAAGACATCTGGCCTGAACAATGTTTGTAGTATATTGACCAGTATTTTGGATGTTAAATGATGTTTTTTCCATTCCTTTCTATTTCGCAGACCTGCTTATTTTTTATTCCAATACTATAAATTTTAAAACAAATACCATGACTCTCCAACAATCTATTTTTGGATATGTGTTAAAAGATTACAAGCAGACAGTGTTGATTTCCTCTTCCATGAATTGTTATGCACAGCTAAATTTATTTCCTTGCCAATTAACTTTTTTATTTTATTTATTTAAACACAAAAGTGATAACAAGCAGTCTCCACCCAAGTCCCTCAGAAAATGGAGAGGACAGGTTCTTAAGTGTTATATGGGACATGAGGGGGGAGGGAGACATGAGGGCAAGGAGATTGAAGTAAGAAGTAGGTCTTGCCCATGCTTTCCTCTTGCAGAAAGATAATCCATTATCTTTCACCAGCTGTCACCCACAGAGCTCTGAAGGTAAATTACTAGAGCACATTTTCCAGTGAAGTCTGTGTATTATTTATTCTGTAGTTATCAAGCATATACTTGAAAAAAGAGCTATCATTACCAATGTGCACAACAACATATTACAGTCACTGACACAAAAGGTTGTTGCTGCCTTGTGTGCACAAGTGTGCACTGCTGTCTTAAAGACATCACTGCAAAATGCCTTCTCAAAATAGAAACAAGAAATGAAGAGTGAAGAGTCTGAACAATAAAATTAAAGAGGAAATTAGGGCATAAGAGGAGGAGAATGATATTTCTCAGTAGTTTTAAGCAGCAAGACTCAGTCCACAAAAAAAAGTTATTGCCGTTACTTCACTATCTGCTTTTTATTCCAAGGGACCTGCACAGTGTGCAGGTACCAGAGCATCTGAAACAACTACACAACACTTTGAGAAAAGTTTCTCTGAAAAATGAACACAGGTTATAAACTGCGCACAGACACAGTCCTTGCCCCAGAAGGGCAGCGGACCATTACATTATATAGTCCTGTCAATGAATACCTTCATGACATAGCTGACAATATATGTCCTCAGAGAAGGGTATCTACCAGACTTCCAGGCATTTAGGAATATGAGAATTTTGAAGAATCCTATTATTTTCTAAGGGTTTTGCTGTAAGCAAAACACTCAAAGACACACATATAAATTCATTCTAAGGAAAGTCAAGTGCCACTTTGGATACCCTCTAAAAAACACCACCAATAAGGGATTCATTTCTTAGGTTTAGTCCCATTTGTACATTGTTATCCTCATCATTGATAGCACTTCCATATATCAATATGATTTTGAAATACTGAATTTGCTGTGCATTTTGGTTAGCTAAGTCCACTACCATCAATCAAGAATATCAGCATTAAAACCATGTTGCAAGTCCAACTTCATGTAAGTCATATGAGTTCTTAGTTTACAGAGGAAACACAAAACCCCAGCTAGTATCTCCCATTAGATCTTCCTCTTATGAGGAAGATTTGTTTCATCCTGTTGTTAGCAACTGCTTAGCCAGGGTCTTCATAGTATCAGATATAAGCACAGTAGGAACCTACCAGACAGAGATCCTTTGTGATATGAGAACATATCTAGTGGAACAACTAAACTTGTGTTTTTCATAAAAGATGATTCAGGCTCACAGTCATGCAGGGATGACAGGCCCTTCTGACAACTCCATGGAGGAATGTTTTAGAATACTCCAAGTGCTATCAAGGCTAACTAGACATAAGGAAACCACCCTTGAGAAACAGCACGAGACATAAAACATAGGTGCAAAGTTCTTAAAACCTGTTCTGGCAATTCATTGCCAGGAACAAGGAAACTGGTGCTTTCTTTAAATACATGGAAGAACAACATGAACAAAATTTAGTTTCCTTTCATTTACAAGTCTAGTTACAAGCTTGTCAATACTTATGTTCAGACTGTGTGGTAAAATGCCAGTCAACCAAGGTAACCACCTAAGACTTCAAAAAAATTAGTTGTATGAACTACTTTATCTACAACAAGAAGATGCTATTTCACATATTGCTTTTCATTCTGAGAACTATGAAGAACAACTTTTCCATTAGAGCAGCCATGATGTTAAATACATTTGTGAACACAGGAAAAAAAATATTCTGATCCACAGAGTAAATTTAGATTGGAAGGGACTTCTGGGCATCAGAGTCCACCCAATTGCTAAAAGCTGAGATAATATCAAAGTTCGATCAGGGGATGAAGGCCTTGTCCAGCTGAGGTTTGTCCCAAGGACAAAGAGCCTATCACCTTTCTGGGTGACTCTTCTAGTGCAAGACCATCCTCAGGAGCAGTACTGCGATTTTCCTCTCACAAAGAGTCAGAATCCTCCATGACACAGCCTGTGTCCACTGTATGTCCTTCTTGGCAGTATACCCAGGAAGCATCTGCCTCTGTGTTCTCCATAACCACATATGTGGCAGTTGAGGATAATGATGAGATTCCCCTTCTCCACGCTGCCCATCTCAGGCTTTTATTGCATATCATGTACTTCAGGCCCTGAGCCACATCTGTGGTTTACTGCTAGACTCATTTCAGTTTCCCAGTGGTTTTTCTGTACTGGAAAGCCCTGAACTAGACACAGTACTAGAGAAGTGGCCTCAGAAGAGTGCTATAAAGAAAACAACAACCACTTCCCTCAGCCTGCTGGGTACACTCTCCACATGCAGTGCTGTACACAGGCAGCTTCCACTTCTACAACGATGCATCACTGACTTTTTCAACTAATTGTTTACCAGGATCCCCAAATCCTGTTCTGTAAGGCTGCTGTCTAGATGGTCATTCCCCAACTTTTACACCTGCACAGTGCAAGACTTTGCACTTGTCATGCTGAATTTTGTGATGTTTCACAGTGTGAAGGAAGTATAATGCTGGTGTACAAGAGATAGAGGATGGAATGTAGTATCTGCTATCCCCACCCTCAAAACATGCCTGAAACATTAAACACAATCTTTATGATGTTTAACACTGCCCACAAGAATGGGAAGTCTACACCTAGACAACCTACAGCTTTGGTTCTGTCAGGATCAACCAGGGCAAATTCTCCTGGTCTGAGCCACTCAAATGCATGCATACTTTTAACACTGATGAAGATTACTGCAAAGCCCTTTCCTAAGGGTAGTAAAAGTTTCTCCATTAAAAACTTTTAATTTTCTTAATTAAAAATCTCCCACTTCCCTCCTTCCCAAAATGTCAGGTCTTTTATCTTTACAATTCACACCAGAGTCAACTTCAGGATGCACAAGGATTGATTATCTCTAGCCATGGATCTAAACTTGCCTGGGTCATGCCTGCCAGCGTCAAGCCTGCCCAGTATAGCCCTATGGGTACAGCACTACATCCAATCCAGTAAATCCTGCTGGCCCACAATAACAAACACAGACCGATAACCAGAGTTCAGTTGCCTTAATAACCAGTAAATACTTCTAGGGGTAAGATAAAGACAGTCTGTGGGCCTGATACAGCCTCCAGTTAGGCATCCCCACACTATGTTGTCCCACATTATCTGGAGTACCAGGCCAGAAGAACCACAGTTTAAAAACAGCTGTGTGTATATTGACATTATTCCCAATGTAAATATCAACTGTTCAGGAAACCAAAGGCTGAACTAACTGGTAATAGAAATCTTCAATTACAGAACAGAGTAAATTAACGCAGTCAAACCTAACTCCTCTACGCAGTGATATGCCACATGACCTAAGGTGTTTTACTACAACTAGTTAAAAGCTGGTCTGGAAGGAAAATGTTTGTACTTCTTCCCTGTGACACAGCTAACCTGCAACTTCTCAGAAAGTCTGCTCTGACAGATGAAGCGTTGTGAGTTTAGGAAAAATACCTATTACCCATTAAAGGCAGAAATATTAAATACCACAGACTCCAGCCTTCTCTCTGCACTTACAACCCAAAATCTACCAGTTACTAGCTACCAGTTACTCCACTAGGACCTCTAGATCACTTCTAGCCTCTTGTACATGTAAAACTTTTCTTCTCACAGCCTCCTGGTGGAAGTCCCATGGTTCTGAATCACAAAAATGTCATTTCCTTTAAGGTGTGTAACTTCAGAGCATTCCAGGGCAACAACGCCACCCTAAAAGAACCACTGAGAGGGAAAATACAGTGAGATTCCCTCCTTGGCTTAAAGAGCATACAAACTAAAGAGGAAGAAAATGTGGTCAGATATTACATTTCCATTTCACACTGACACAATGCAAACAATCACAGACACAGAAACCCCAATCCTTAACTTAAATATTTAAATATGAAGTTCTTACTCAAGTACACCTAAATATACGAAAAATATCTAACTGTAGGAAAAATTTGCTAATTCTCCTTTGGATTCAGAGTCCAAGAATGGCCAGAAGCCTGGAGAACAAAGGCTGCAGATCTTGCACACTGGGTGTCCATCTCTCAGGGCTAATAAGAGACAGACCACAGCCACGCAGCCATGATACACAGAAATGGGGCTGGAGGGAACAGCAACACATGACAACCTAACTAATCCCATCAGAAAAAGAGCTAAATCTAAAGACTAAACATGCATCTTAGAAAGCAAACCTTTGGGAACATATTTCAAAATGATATAATAGGATCTTCATGCCTGAAGTCACCCTCCTGCTGTTTCTACTCTGCCTTAATTACAGTAAAATAAAAGGCACTCTGAACACTCCAGCTTTCCGTATTGATAATCCAAGTCACACGGGCAGCAATAAAGCTGGCAGCACATAGAACAGCTCCATGAAGATGCCAACTTTTGAGGAAGGATGTGCAAAATGAAGATCACAGAAGTCATGTTGTAACAACAGCAGGAATCAAAAGGTATGCAAAGCAATGGAGACAATCCCTACTCACCCCTAAGGTATATGTGAAACCTCTGTAAGAAGCAGTGGGGGGAACCAGGGACAGAGGAAATCCTCAAGAGTGGTAAAAAGATTTCAGATGTCCTGTAAGTATTACTACGCAATTACTAGAAACCTTGTCCTTCCTCAGATAAGGATGGAGATTTCATCTCTCCAGGGAAGGCATACAGTTTATTTGTTAGGCTAAGGGACAATTACTGGCAGGGAAATCATAATATACAACTCCCCCATACTTCCATAGTGGTTGCTATGCTTTGAGTAAAGTTATACCCCCAGTAAAAAGAATGAATCCACATCTCACGAATTATACAGTCCCAAATAAAAGTACAATATTGCCAGCATAGGTGCACCACTTCTTTAAGACTGACTTCCATATACCTACTCAAGCGAGTTTAAAACAGATGTCATCTTACTTGTTACTTCATCTTTCACCAAATCTTTTGATGACAATTAGAACAACATAACTCAGGTTTAAGCTGAATTAAAAGCCCAGCCAGAACTTTGTATTGACTTTTCCAAAACCCCGAGCACACATATCTCACTAAACTGGCATAAACACATTCCAAGCAGGACTTCACAAAGCAATTATCCATGCTTATTTTTATGTTGGAGAATAATTAGAAATTATGAAAAGAATTAGGGATATACTTGAAATTGGTGTTGCTTCTGATCTTTTCTCTTCTTGGCCTTTTGGGGAAAAACAGCTATACATATTCACCCCTCAACAGCATTGCACTTAAGCAAATTAAGAACTATACCTCAGACTTCGCTAACGTACATCTGATTAATAAATTCCACACATTTTCAATGATTTAATACTTGGTACAGATATCCCCACCATTTTCTAAAGCTCAGACTCCTTTACAGAGGTCTCAGGTTGGGTATCCAGAGGTACTAATCACATCTGAAGCTTTAGGCCATGGTTAAGTAATAACACGTTTCAGTGTTAAGACCCTGATGACATGAATGATAGAAATTAAGATCTCGGGCACTTCAGGATGCCTAAGGCCGCAGCTGGAAATGATGGATGCACACACTTAATCTGAATGCACTCTAAGTATATCTACAGACATGATTACTGAGGTCTATGCAAAATCAGGGCTTAAAAAACCAGTGTGTAGCTTCCTACTGAAGAAAGCTACATTCATGATAGTGAACAAAACCTTTATAAATGAAAGCCTGCATTCTGGCAATCTGCATACGCTGCTGAGAAAAATAGGTTGGAAGCTTTCAGTGTTAGGAAACAGCTAAAAAATGAACAGATCACATTGAACCACAGAGCAAACATAAAAATTCTCAGACCTGGAGAATTTTAAAAATTAAATCTCTTTTCTTAAAAAAAACCAACCCAAACCAAAACCAAACCCCCCCCCCCAAAACCAAAAAAGCCCACACTTCAGTAGGATATAATAGTGAGCATGATACAAGCCCTTTGCTAACATCAAGAATACATTGAAAATCTCAAGACTGCCTTATGAAATACTTAGGAAACAAATGTCAACTCTATTTAAAGTATTATCAAAGGCAAAAATAGAGTAAAAAGCTTTAACAAGTCCCCTCTATTTTTCTAAACAGTTTGCTTGTGGTCCGTCATCCTAGTAATCTTTTCAGACTCCAATAATGAAAAAGATGAACTCATACAATTTTTCATAATCCTAGGCACTACATTCTGTTAATGGCTCAGATAAATTTGCAATTGTTAAGTACTATAAATCTTCCTTTTTATAATACCCATCTTAAACCAGCTTGGGTGAATTGCCTCAAATTACATGCATGGGACAAAACATAATTTTTATAAATTTAAAGAATCTGTAGTTTAACATTCCCAGCTAATCTCAACTACAGATCAACATTCCTAAAACCTAAAACATTAATATACAAGCATAAAGTAAAAGTAACTTGCTAAAAAAAAGCTAACGAAACAAGTCTTTTCAATTCTGATTCACACAATTAAAATCATTTGTTCTGGTAGGTGTGGAAGAAACTGACTCATTCCCACGCATTAATTGTTGCAAAAATAGGTTAGTTCAACTTAATTTGATAAAAAAGTTCATTGTACTGGATCTGTTGACTAAACTGACTTTCAAGCCATTTCCACTGATAATGCATAACTCTGCCAACCATGGAAGTTTTAAGGATGTAAATTAAGTAATTTTTTTTGCAAAATATTTTATCTTATCTGTGAAAAATCAATATGAAAATAATTTAGATTTGCAAGTGAAACAAGACAGAAAAAAGTTACATTTATGAATGTTTATGAAATCTTACTTCTGCATTCTACACTTCATCATGTACCATCAGCAAGAAACTACTAGCTGTACACATATTTTCCTGTATGAAAACAAACTTATCAGCGACTTATTTACCCCCTTCTGAGTTCTCATAAATAAACAAAATTCAAAGGCAAAATATAGATCACAGCCTTTAACGTACCACATAATTCCTCCAGCCCTAATTAAACACTGGTGCGATTTATTAGCACCTTTATCCACAGGAGAAAAGCAATACTGACTTCCTTCTGTGGGACAAAAGACAACCTTCACCCAGGACATCTGTCACTCTAACAGCACATGCCAGTGGGCCTCTCATCCCCCAGACCATGTTACTTTGCCACTACTAAAACATGACTGCAGCACTCAGTTCCAATGCTTCACAGCATGAAGTTTTACAGAAAAAGATATCATTAAAAGATACTGCCTCGCTCTAAAAATAACAGATTAAAACAGATGTCCTGTAAAGAGTCCATCATCGGACAGCAGCAGGGTTTTAACCACATGCCCTCACATCACTAGCCCAGACTACAATGCTGTCAAAACTAACATGGCAGTTTGGGCTACTTCAACATAAATTAATCCTAACATATGTTTTTGAAAAGAACAAAACCAATTTAATGCAGGAAACTGGGACTCAGCAGCCATGGTCGCACTATTCTACCAGATGACCATCAAAAACCTCGTTACTGAAGGTGATCCAATCTATGGTGCCCCATCTCTGACCACAGGAAAGCCTTCAGGAGCAGGAAAGAGTTCTACCTGCATCCACACAGCACAAGAAAACCCATGGTCGCCATCACTCACCTTTCCAGCACATCTGCAAGGCACCTGTAGCTATACCCTGCCCCAGTGGGCCCTCAGTCCACACTGTCCTGCCACTAGCTCTGGTATAAGGGATCATAACAGGCTTTGGTGGATAGAGGATGACGTAGAGGGAACAGCCAAAATCTGAAATTAGATTTTCTTGTTCATCAGCTGTCTTCATTACCCAGCCACTGTCACTTCACACACGTGCCCAGCGGGCACTCACTGCACAGCTTCTGCCGGCACAGAGGAGGACGTTACAGGAGCTGGCAGAGCCTGAGGTCCCCTTCCTGGCTTTATTCGCGTATTTCTGCAAGCAGGGGAGGGAGAAGGAGTGCCAAAGGGAAGGAAGAGAGGAATTTAAGCCCTCAAATCAAGAGATATGATGTATTACCAAGTGAGAGTTTTTCCTGGTGTAACCCCAAAAGACAAGCAGATCCTCATAAGCAACCCTAAAAGTCCACCAGCTCTGAGGTCATCTCAAAAATACTTAAGGATAGTTTCTGCCTCTTATACTAGCAGCACACTCACCACACATTGTGCCCCTGCCCTTACCTAGTCCTTTTTCTAGTACAGCAGTACCTGTGGGAGAGAACTGGGTCTATCCTGCAGCTAGTTAAGAAGATGCTCTAATGCAGGCTGGAAAGATCCCTTCTCAGGCTCATGTGTACACCTCTGAACACAACTGCTCTCAGGCTGAGAGAACAGGCTCCGCACTGTTTTGAAAGAAAGGCCACCCTGCAAGGTTATCCCTTCCCTAATTAGGTATTTTTTTATCTGAAAGGTTAAGGTGCCTCTTTAAGCAGAACTGGAAGGAGGAAAGAGTAGGCCTGAGAGTCAGTTTGCAATGCTCACAGAGCCCCTTCAAACAGCAAGATCCAAACTTGATGCACCAGTCCCGACAGCAACTTAAAGTTGTGAATCACTGCACCAGCACAGCAACCCTTCCCAGTGGATGTTCTGTGCATGATTTTTTCCATCTATGGTCCAGACTCAAGAGGAACAAATATATACCCAAAAGTGGCAGCTCAGGGCTAGGCTAGAGGTTGCTTTGAGCACTCTGTGTACATTTTTTTCTCTCCTCTAGTCCAGACTGGGAATATATCGATGTTACTACAACAGCATCCACTGTCTATTATGCCAGACTGTCTTCAAGAGCTCAGCAGCAGGTGTCAAGTTGGCCTACTTGTGCTAATTATCTGCATCTTCTTCATCTTCCTCACAGCTTCAGCATCCTTAAAGTTCCTCTCAGGAAAAAAGAAAAACAAACACAGAGACAAAAAACCCCACCATCACCATCCAAAAGCAGAACACCACTCTAGCTGAGTAGCAGACCTCGCACACACTGAGATCACAGAAGGTAAGGCAGCGTTCAAACAGACAGCTCATAACAAATGAGGAGAAACAGTCCACAGAAGTATCCTGTGTGCCTGTTTCAAACAAAAAAACCCCAAACATAGATCAGTCTAAACTACTCTGACATGGGTTTTGAGGTATTCTCACAGAGAGAACCAGCCAGTACACAGTCTGGGAGTGAGACAACATTGAATGAAGTGCATTGGGACACGTGCCACCTTGGCCTCTGTAGCAGGCCAGCAGTACGAAACAGGGTC
This sequence comes from Orthonyx spaldingii, assembly GCA_013397795.1. Taxonomy (NCBI): domain Eukaryota; kingdom Metazoa; phylum Chordata; class Aves; order Passeriformes; family Orthonychidae; genus Orthonyx; species Orthonyx spaldingii. The sequence goes on along the minus strand of VZTJ01002241.1, from coordinate 749,773 downwards.
AGAGGAAACAAAGGCTGGAGCAAGAGAGGCTGTGCAGCACCAAGATCATTTTGAATACAAATAAGGCCCATTCCTGTGAGACTTTCCTCTGAACATGTTTGACTACTGGCTGCAAACTGTGACAAGCAGCTGTCCAAAACGGAGCAGCCAGTTGCACCAGTCCCTGCTGACTGGAAGGAAGGGGGCAGTGAGCACCAGTCAGAGCCAACTGAGATAACTCCTGACAAACAAGGTGATGTCAAAGCAGCGCAGAAGTGGTGCCAGCCAGCAAGGTGTCCTGCGAGCAGCCGCTCTAGCACAGGATTATGCAAGACTCAGATGCCTCAGTATGAGAACAAGAGGCTCCATAGGGAGGAACACGCTGTACCTGAAAGCTAAAGGGCAGGTGGTGCACAGACACCTGAGCTGCAACTGGGCTGCTCCAGCACTCCTGCACTTCTCTCCTTGTCAGGTTAAATAAGGGACAGCACACATTTTCTGCAGGAAGAGTCTCTTGGGAGGTCCCTCTGCAGTGCACGGGCAATACCACACCGCAGTACCCACAGTCCATCAGGTAAGTCCAAAGTCCATGCAGCCTCCTCTGCACCTGCTGATAGCTTTAGGTAGTCTCACTTTCACAGAGCAATGAGCAAAACCAACTAGAAATCAACAGGACTCCTCACTATTTCTCACTCTAGGAGCAGCAGAGGCAGCAATAGCTTAAAAGACACTAAGCACAGATTTGGGAAGTTCTTTCTGAACATGTAGACATGAGTCTGTTATCTAACAGACTTGGATTCAATTCCCACTAAGAATACTGAGCATTATTTCAATATCTATTATATAAACAATATAACAGTGATAACCAACTGGGTGAGAGTTTATTCAACAGAAGCTGTAAACAAAAATAACCAAAAGAAAAGGACTTTGGATGCCTCACTTGCAGTTCAGCTAGCTCTTCTCCAAAGACACTTGGCATATGTGTATTATACATCCAGTATAAGGAAATAACAGTCTGTTTGAAAGCTCCATACCATGGGAAAGCTATAATTGCCAAGGTTAAAATGGTAGATTCTTACAAGATTTGTAAAGCAATGGAAGCCACAAGCTGCCTCAAGGCAAAGGACCACACCCTGTGCTCTTCTATGGTTACCAAATAGGAAGAAGATTTTGAAGAAATAAGCCTGTGGCAGGATTGCCAGGAAGCAGCAGAGGAATTAATAGGACAGAAGCAATGGGATCCACCATTTGGAGTTTATCAGCCTCCGCAGGTAAGGTGCAAGGCTTTCACAGACATTGAATAGAGAGGAGGTAGCCTAAGTCTCACAAGGTGAATGTGGGACTTTATTTTCTGGACTCCCCATTTTTCCAGCATCCACCAGCTACTGAATATAAGCAGCACCATGCTCTGTCAGAAAGCAGAGATTTCCATATCCAGAAACTACACCACACAACTCAGAATCTCCTCTGCACCCCACAGCCAGACTCAACTACCACGCCTGAACTCTATTTTCTCTTGGCAATTAAGAAGGCAAGAAGGTCCATTAGCCACGCTGAATCATTTCAAGGGAATTTTATATGTGTGATACCTCACACCCACTTCTAAAAGCAAAATTTTTAAAAAAGCTTGTTATATAGCTCAGCTTAATTCAAACTTAACACCTATGCAGCTTATTTCCATTGTCAGTGGTAAGTCTCCATTTTGTCCAAAAAATTCCTTCTGTCTCCAGTTGATAAAGACTGATCTTCAAAGTATATCCCAAATATTTAACTACACTCTGATGCTTCTACAGACACATAACAGCACAGAAAACTTGTGCACATTAATCCAGAATAACTTCTAACAGCAAATCAGGCTGTAATTAAGACACATCATGACATAAGGAAGATTAGCATGTTTGGCATGATATTTTCCTATTAGCTGGAGGCAGAAACAAGTTCCTTGTCAGTGGAAACACACTGTGAGGGCATTAGGACACAGATAAAAGGTGTCTCCTTGCTGGCACTTACTTGTTTTTAACAGCTTGAAGGAAAGGAAGGAACACACAGTATCAACTGTAATTGGTTTTAAGGGTATCCCTTGTTGATGTAACACAAATATACAGCAGTCCAGATTTAGGCCCACCCCCTTGCCATCAAGAGCCTGGATTACAAACTTTTATCCCTACACTGCAGCACCAGATGGTAGCTCACATACATTTCAATTATTTATTGAATAGGCACTTTGTTATACCAGGGTAATCCCACACTGCAGTAAAAACTACACACTGTTTTCATTGCGAGCTATACTTTTCATCAAGTCAGTAACCTTTTCACATTCAGTGAACACAATAAATAGAATTAAAAGAAGCGATTTTATAAACAATTGGATAATCGGCCTCTCCATCACACAGAAAATGACAACGCAGGGATCAATCGGTAAGACACAACCACCAGCAGCGCTATAGAAAAAGCATATCATTCTCTGGCCTGCCCCAAATCCTTTCAGCTTCAGTTTTCCAAGTATGTTGTAGTCTGATCTATCACACTTAACAGTTTGCTGGTGCTCACTCGTTCAAGCCATCAGCTTGAAAACAAAAAACCCTGAATGCTCTTTGCAGAAGACACACAAAGCTCCCATGACAAAACAAATAATCAATGTTCCCCAGGCTGCAGCCTTGCGGGGCAGATGTGATAAAGTGGTTAATTATTCAGTTGGCAATCGCATTACTGACGTCAATAGAAGAGTCCAGGAAGTGAATCCTCTTAGTTTGTTAGTGTATGACAAAGAGTGGTGGTCCCCACAGATATTAAGGAGAACCAGCTGTCCCTTCATGTTAGTGTTCTGGTCTCTAGTGCTAAAGACACATATTTGCATTTACTGAAGTAAATCTGCCCCTCCCTCTCCCTTAGGAAATCCTTTGTTTTGTTGGTTGGGTTTTTTTTTTGTTTGTTTTTTGATTTTTTAAAGAGTGCTCTTTTAAAGCCTAATTAACTGTATATGCATGGAACAGCTGATAAACGGGACAATATACTCGTGAGCAGCGATCTCTCCTCCCTCCCCTCCAATTCTTATTCCATGGAGAAGTTAAGTCACCTTCGTCATACATTATTATTCATAACTTACTCAGCTGAATAAACCAGTCAGCCACCATGGCCGTTTTACCATAAATTCATTTAGACATGCAGCAGAGAAGGATCCCTGCTCTCCACATACCTCTAGTCAATAGCCTTAACTAAACAACATCGGATAGAAAACTTTTATCCTAAGTGCTATCAAAAGTATCCACATTTTCTTTTGTCAGTACACTCCGGACTATTGGAGGTCTCTCGTTATCAGGCTGCTTAACAGTAGAGAACCATTAAACAAAGCTCTCACAAAGGCTGCCTAGAAATACTCTGTCTTCGGGGGGCATGCCCAAATTAAAAAAGACTGCATGATGAACGGGAACTGTTGTTTCTTCGAACCACACACACACACACACGCCCTTTCTAAATCAACGAGCCGGCTCGAGAGCAACATTTCAAAGCCTGAGCCTGGTGCTCTCCCCTCCTCCCCTCCCCCAGGTAGGAAACCCTTGGAGGAGCGCTGGATTAGCCTGACATTTCGGACTAAGCCGAGCAGGGTTTCAGGCCAAGGACACTCCGGTGCTGTTCCTGCCGCCGGCTGCCAAGCGGTTCGCCTGGGACCGAGGGAGGAGACCGGGAGGGTCAAGGCCCGGCTGGCGGCGGGGGTGTTCCCCAGGGAGGCGCCGCATTCAGGGGCGGCGTCTGCGGCCGCTGCCGGGAGCGGCGGTGGGAGCGCTCTGCGGGGCCCGCCCGCCGCCCCTCGCCCGGCACCGCGCACAGCCCCCGGCCCCGCGGCCCCCGCCCGGCTCACCCCACTCGAGGAAGTCGG
>VZTJ01002241.1:554267-745760 GCA_013397795.1 Orthonyx spaldingii | reverse complement strand
AAGGCCCCGGGGCTCAGCCGCGCTCAGCCGCCCCGCGCCGCCTCCCGCGGCCGAGCGGCTCCTTCCGCGGGCTCCGCCTCGGGCACGGACGGTCCATGGGCCGGACCCGGCCACCCCCCGCCCCGCTCCGCTGCGGCCTCGCCCCGGCGGCGGGGAAGGGCCGATCCCGCTCCCGATCCCGCTCCTCCTCCCGGGCCCGGCGCGTCCCTCGGAGCGGCCCCGGCCACGCCCCCCGCGCGGCGCCCGCGCGCTCCGACGTGGGCAGGGCCGCGCGAAGCCGCGCAGGAAGGTTGGGCCTCGCGGCAACCCGTAGCGGCAGATTCGCCGCGGTGCGGGCTGAGCGTTCGCGCCCGCACTTTCGTGTGTGTGAGTGTAGCAGTGTGTGTGCATGTGCGCGAGTGTGTGCGTGTGTGTGAGAGTGTGTGAGTGTGTGTGTCAGTGTCTGTGAGTGACTGTGAGTGTGTGTGACTGTGAGTGTGTGACTGTGAGTGTGTGAGCGTGAATGTGTGAGCAAGTGTGAGTGTGTGTGTTTGTGAGTGTGCCAGATGCTCAGTCCCGGTGTTCTTTGCTGTGAGATCTGTGTGTGCTTTCCAGCCTGACACAGGAGCCCCCATCAGTGGCACAGGCAGCAGCCACCATCCCTTCCTCAGGACACGCTGGCCTGACAAGCTCTAAGCACACAGGACATCGCGATATTGGTGTCTGTCTGCATGCCCAGAGTCACAGGCTCACGGAATGGCTCAGGGACAGGGACCACAGTGGGTCATCTTGTCCAACCTCCCTGCTCGAGCAGGATCGCCCCAGAGCACGTGGCACAGGTTTGCATCCAGATGGTTCTTGGGTATCTCCAGTGAGAGAGACTCCACAGCTTCTCTGGACAACCTGTTCCAATGCACGGTCATTACACAGTAAGGAAGTTCTTCCCCATGTTCACGTGGAACTTGCTGGGCATCACTTTCTGCCCATTGAATCTTGTCCTATCGCTCGGCACCACCGAGAAGAGCCTGGTTCTATCCTCTTGCCTCCTTTCAGATAGTCGACACTGATGAGGTCCCCTCTCATTTGTCTTTTCTTGAGGCTGGACAGGCCCAGCTGCCTCAGCCCTTTGCTTGTAAGAGAGATGCTCCCATCCCCCAATCATCCTTTCTCTCCTCCACTGGACCTGCTCCAGGGGGTCCATGTCTCCCTACATTGCTAACTTGGGCAAAATACTCAAGCTCCATGTATTCTACTTCTGAACTCTCTTAAGTATAATGCTAAAGATCACACCTACAGGCCAAAAAGACCCCTGCCCAGATGAAGACCCTTTCTCTGAGCATGTGTAGAAGTTAGCTGGGGTTATGTAACTTGTATGGAAATTATTAACCAATCCTAATAGGGGCTGAGCTTGGGAAATTGCTAACTCTGAATTTCTGTTTAGGAATAATGGTGCCGAAGCTCCGGTGGCTTGTGCTTGCTTTGTGGAATACCACTGAGCACCCAGGCTTGCACAGCTCTGAAATAAATAATCAAAGTCTCTCTCGAGTGTGCAACTCTTGGCTTGTTGCAGACCAGGTAATGAATCCCATTTCGTGGACAGCATATGTGTCCTCTGTGTGTGTGTGCATCCCGGCCTGTGCCATCCCAACAGGGATCCAGGGCACAGTCCCCTCCCCACTGGTCAGGCACATGTGCTGGGGACTGGGCAGCCTGCCCAAGCCACCCAACTCCTGCTTGAGCCACCCAGCCCCACACCTGGCCATGCCAGGCCATGGCTTCCCAGGAAGGATGAGGTGACCCCAGGGCCACCATCCCCACAGGTCTCCACTGGATGCTGTGGCCATTGGGAGACTTCTCTGACCACACCTGGAGCAGGGCCTTCTCTTTCCCAGCCTTGGTCATGGCTCCCGGCTCTGTGACTTGCCTCAGTGGCAACAGGCAACAGGGCTGGCAGGGTAGGCACGGCTTTGCAGCAGGATATGGTGTCTGGAAGCTGTGGCTTTTTATGTCTTTCAGAACCTCCCTGGTGACAGGACTTTATTTCCCACCAGCAGCAGCTAGCCTGGGCAGAGAGCCCTGTGTGTTCAAAGCTGCTGTCCTTGATCCCTTGAAGAAGAAGGGAGCTGGGTGTAAGGCACTCGAAACCTTCTGCAGCGCTGCTTTTTTTCCCATCACAACTTATTCTGAGAACTCTTCTCTCTGAAGGCTGCAGCACCTCAAGGCAAGATGCTGAGTAGCTTGGGATGGGAGTTTACTTCTGTAGGAATGCAGCCAGTCAGGTCCTGATGCAAAGCTGAACTGGCAAGGATGCTGTTTCCTTGCTTGTCTCCCCCGGCAGGTACTTGGAGTGCTGTGCGTTCAAAACCATCGCACCAGAAAAGAGTGCTGAGTGCTGGTTCTGTCTGGGCTGGGAACACCCTGCCTCTGGCAGCAGGAGCTAGATGGGGTTTGTTCATAGTCAGACGTGACATGTCAGTCACTGCTGAAAGACCTGAACGCTCCCATCTGTCACCTCCAGGGCCAATGGCAAGGCCAAAGCCAGCAGTGCTGCACACAGGGAGCTGCCCTGTCCCAAGGGTCAGGAGCACACCCAGGCAGAGCCATGGGCTGTTGTGGAGCAGAAGTGCTGCCTCCCATGTGACACAGAGGACCAGCAGTTGATTACAGAAATACTTGTTTCTAGGAGCCCTTGGCCCTCAGGCATGTTTGATATCTCTGACACCAGATATCTGTTACATTTGAAAGCTATTCAGTTCATAATACTGTCCTGTGCATTTGAACCTAGTACCTGGATCAAGAAGATCCAGGTGTGTTGGAACCTGTTAATTCTAAAAAATGCAAGTCGATGGAAGATTCTGTGAATCATACAGAGAACCTATAATTTTAAAACAATGCACAGTAGACTAAAATAGTTTTGTTTTTCCTGAATAAATTCTATCTCTTTGTACTTCCTTCTGCAAACATGCACTCGGAAAAAAAAATATTTCACAGCAGATCTCGAAGTTTACATTGTTCTCTCCCCATGTTCCAACTTGGTTACAGTTGTTTCATCTGACCTCATACTGTGTCATATCACAGATACATTCCTTTGGAGGATCCTTGGTATTTTAACAATCACGATTGTTCTTCTGGTGCTGTTGCTTTATTTAAAAGGAGAGCCTAACATTTTCAGCTTATTACCACTTTGGAGAGTCATTTTCGGGCAGTTGATGAGAGTAATGGCCGGGGAGAACAGAGTTTTAAAGATCCTGTTACAGTATCTGTCTTTGCCCTTCTTATCTGTTCCTGCAGGTGGTGATTATCATCACCTCCTTCAGCAAGGAAGAGATAAAGGAGACTGCAGCTCGGTGAAGAAATAGCCATCTCTGCCTACCAATCACTCTGTTGTTTCCAGTCTCCTCAGTCTGTTTTACATTAGCAGAATTCAGGGGTTTCAGGCGCTATTCCTGACTTACACCAGTAGCAGGGGAGAGCCGGGTCCAGTGCCGGGAAAACGACAGATGGGTGACAGATGATATTGAATCCGGCTTTAACAGCTATGGAAGGTTTAGTGCATCAGACCAGCACGTGCAGGATTATTTATGAGCGATACTGTAGGTATTCCAGAATTAGTTGAGATTTTATTTAAAAAAAAACCCTTGCAAAGAGTTAAAAGCCTTGTGCGTTGTAAATAATTCTGGGTTTTCACAGCAAGGGTTTCAGCTGCAAAAAACCCTACTGAGCTAAAAGGTGACATTTGGTATTCCTACTAGGAATTGTATGTAAGCTTGGAAATGTAGCTGAAGGTATTCTGCTTCTGTTACTCAGCTGTGCCAATTCCATAGGCTAAAAATAAATGTGATCTGGCTAAAATGAATTAAATGATCCATCTTACCAGTTCCTTTTTCCTAGGGCATATTTAAGTGGAAAAATACAGCCCCTTTTTCTGGAATGGATCTGATTTTATTTTTTTTAAGGTTTCCTCCTTTTTTTGGCAAGTGAACAGGTTCTCAGTTATCTCACTTATCTGGAATCATAGATCTGCAGAACTGAAGGCACAAAGTCCATGTGGCTACTGAAAAGTTTTTATGGATCCAATCAACTCAATCAACTTGGGTATCTTTTTTTCATTTTTTTTTTTTTTTTTTTTTGTTGTTGTTGTTGTTTTGGCTGTACTCCAAGTAACTTAGTAACTTGTAGAGGGAGAAATTCTGTTACAGAATTTTGATGGCAACAGGAAGTAGCTGTGTCACTGCTTTATGACTTCAGGAAAATCCACCCACAGATCATTTTGGAATTGAGGAAAATGAAGAAATATAAAGAGTATGGACAGAAATTGCAAGCATAGCTCATTAACAAGGAAAACACCATGCTAAAAATAAAAAGTGAAGAAGTTGCAGATATCTCCTTCAATACATTCAGACAGATAATTCTAGAAAAAGAGGGGGAAAAAAGCATCAAGTTGCAATATTCTATTTGCTTTTTGCTTAGGTTATTTTTATAATAATAAGCAAAGGGGAGAGTCTACAGAGCTAGAAAATCTAGTTAGAAGACCTAAATATATTCTATTCATTAAGGAAATTAGATTAAATTTTTAATTGAGAGAGAAGATGACTAATGCGCAGCGAGGGAGGAGTTTTATAAGGATCCAGAGTGCAAAATATAATTAAATTGAAATCAGAGAAAGCTCATAGTAATGAGTTCCAAAGGTAGAATATAAAAAAGAGTTAAACATGCCTAAAAGTCACACAACTGCTTTGTATCTTGTTGTTATCATGGACTTTCCTTCCTGGAATTATTTTTTAGGAAACTGTCACCTTTCCAGCTCTGTTTGTGTTTGGCAATATTCTAAAAAAATCCCTTCTTGCCAAATGCAGTGTAAATATACAGCTGTCATCTATACTGGGAGCCAAAAATAATCTGCTAGTGGGGGCTGTCTTTGATGACATTGCACCATGTTAGCCTGAACACTGAGCTAATGTTGCCAATATCAAAAACAACAACAGCAAAGTCACCACTGGTTTGTTAGACATGGTGGGAAGTACATAGGAAGTTTCTCAAAGAAGACAAAGTCCCTGCTCTTTTGTTGATGAATGCTAGAACTGTACTTAAGCTTCCAGGGAGCTCTGCCTGCTTCAGCTCTCTGGTAATGCAATATCTGAGCAAGAGAGTTTCACTAATGCTCTTGCCTTTGCACATGATGATGACTGAAGTGGGAGGAAAGAACGGGCAGTTGTTCACAGGAAAGTGTTGGGAAAGGCTGAGAGTCTGGTCATTTCCAATTTTTACTAAAATGTTTTCCCATAACAATAATTAAAAAAAAAAAAAAAAAAGAGCCTGTTAAGTGCACTCTGCCATTTGGTACATTTGTTGGCAGTGCTTCTGTTTTGCTCTTGTAAGCATCTAGACTTTAGTGATGGAATAACCCAACATTTTGAACTGAAGGTGAAGCAAACTAGGATATGAAAACATTTTGTATTTGCTGCCTGCTTTCTTAAAGACAACAAAAAATAAAGAAACATAAATTTATCAGATGTATTAGTAGAGACTTTGAGGGATACTGTCACTTCTGACTGGTTTGCTTTGCAGGATTTAGGGAGCAGAGTGCCTTAATAAAGTAAAGGATCCATGCTAATCCCTTACTTCTTCCAGTCTAGCTGTAGCAGGTTCCCAAACACACCACTTTATCTCTCAGTATTTTTTCATGCTCATAATAGTTGTCTTACTCAATAATTTATGCCCATATAAGTTCACCTGAAAGAAGGGATCTCGCCTCCCTGCTGCTGTTTCAGGAAGTCATCAGTCTTATTGATCTATATGTTTCCTGATTACGGGCAGTTTAATATGAGGAGCCTGAAATAGAGCCCATCAAATTAAAAGGCTTCCCATTCCATTCACGCGTTGAGTGCAGCATTAACTGAAGTGGGCAGCTGCTTTCATCAAAATCTTTATGAGATCACTTGTTCTTTTCTTTCTTGGTTTATTTGTTTTGTTTTGGTTTTTTTTTTTTTCCCCCTGGTATTTGTCTGAAAAAGACTGAAGTGTAGGGAACTAGGGGTTTAGATGAGGTCATTGTTGTGGACATCTGGAACAGAATGTCATCACCACGTTTAGGCAAGACAACAGCTCACTTTTATTTCAGTTCTGATTTCAAGTCTGCAGTATCCTAAGGAAAACATTGGCTCAATGATCCAATCTGTTTGGGCACATGGCAGTGTTGAAAGAGTGACAAAACAAAACATAAAACCCTCCTTAGACTCATACTTCTTCATGGATCTTCCAAGAAGGTGGAAGCAGTGGTACAGAGATGATGTTAAAAACCCCAAACACTTGTCAACAATTATGACATCCTGCGAGTCCCAGCACCACATCTTGCTCTCTGTACAGCTGCCATTTTGTCATTTCATAGTGTTGTGTTACTGCAACTTCACATCTGCCAGACTCAGTCAGATCAATCTTTGTACAAAGTGTGAAAAGCATCATGTTGCTGGAGGCGATTTTTTGTGCCTGGGTTGACGCTAGACTAAGATTATCTGATTTTGTTTTGTGGGCTTTTTTATTTTTTGCTAGATACTCTGGCACTGTGGTTCAGCCAAGCTGGCAGTCGGACTGTTCGTTGCAGAGAGTAAGAGGAGTTTTAGGTGATACGTGCAATAAATAGATATGAAATGTGTTCCTTTTTCTTAGCTAATCTGTAGGATTAGTTCTCCTGGGTTGCTAAGAGTAGCAGTGTTATTCATACTGCATTTTAAATTAATACTGCATTTTATTAATTTTTTTTATGTCTTGAGAGGAATGACAGGAGATGAAAAATAAAACTTCTTCTGTCTTCTCTCTTGAACCTTTAAAAATCTGTCACTGACTTTAATAGTAGTGTTCCCATGGAGATAAGCACAACTAAGTCTCTCTAAAAGGAATAGAACTAATCTGCTTTGAATGAAATATTTTTGCATTTTAAGTAATGTTACTTTAATACATACTTCATTCTTCTCTGACAAAGTGCTCTTTGATTTTTCAGAAAATGTGTAATCAAAATAAAGAGGAAGTTCTATTGTACTCTCTTCCCTGGTTCCCTCTCCACAATGGACAATCCATAGATAATAATTCTGTGGTAATGAGAAGCTGAAATCAGAAAATATTCCAATCTCCTTCTAAGATACAGGCAGAGCATAAATAGCATGCAGGAAAAATGCAGTTGTACACTGCCCTAAAAGCAGCAGGAGACACTGGGCAGAAAAATGCTTTTACTTCTTCAGTAATGACAGCCTGGCAAGCCATTCCCAGCTGATGGTTCTTTATTATAAATTTCTGAGCAGTGTTCAGAAATGCAGAGGTGGAACCAAAATGGCTTCAATTCAGAGCATCCTGGGACAGTGAAAAAATAACTGTACCAGCATCAGCATCAAGTATCCTGAAAGACTGCTCCTGATAATTCTCACTTTTCTGTTCAATAAAACCTATTCCAAAAACAAAGTGATTTTTCTGACAATGTGCAAAAAAGACATTTTGCTCCTATTCATTTGCTCTGAATAAAGATTTCAGTCAAGCTTCAGGCTGATCTTGACTGCACCATTGCACATCCAGAGGCACTCAGTCTGGATTTGCAGACTTACCCCACCACAGCACAGAGCTGTGCCAAAGCCCTCCGTCTCATCTCACATGTTGGCAATTACAAAGATTTGTAACAACATTGACAGCACTTCAGAAGAGACCTGAACTTCACAGCACTGCAGGCAAGGCTGAGTGCTACCCCTGCCTGACTCCCCTGCTCCCAGACACCGCCAGTCCACCACCCACCAGAAATATTTGATCCCCCCACTTCCCACCTCTGCTGAGGGCTGGCTCTCTGTCATTCCCCATGTCAATCCCCTTCTTTTTGGGAAGAGTGATGAGCTACTTATCCTCCAGTGGCACACACCTGGACTTTTCAGAGGTCTGTGGAGGTCATACTGTCTGCAGGAATCAAGGAGAAGGGCAGACAAAAAATCAGGGAGGATCCTGAAGATCTGGACATGCACCTGCTCATTTGGGGGTGTGGGCTGTATGGTGACTGCCAATGCCCCTAGCAGGGCATTCACCTGGCTTCAGAATGAGTAGCAACAAGACTTGCTCTCCAGCTTCAGTGAAGAAGGAAAGGACAACTGCTGGTCCCACACAGGTCTCCAGTCAGCTCTGTAATTGCCAGCCCTCAACCACTCCTGGCAATATAAAGTTATCCACAGCCCCAGCTCTTTTATCTTGTTCTCTTTTCAGCTTTCTCCATATAGTGTTGAAATGTTCCACACATTTCAGAGCAACCTGAAGTTCTGAAAATTCAATCTATGAGGAGCTGCCTCAGTTGGGATTTCAGCTTCCTAGACAAGACCAAACACCATGTTGCAGGTGTGGGTGTGATTCCTACTAACATGGGGGTAGAGGCTGTGTCTGCTAGGGTGTGTGACAGTGTCAAAAATCCATTTTATGGCATCACACATGCCTTATCAAAGCCCTGTTTTCAGAGGTAAAAGACCAGGCAGTGATTACCACATGGTCCTGGGAGTCCATAGTCCCACATAAGGTCTTCTGACCAGCAAACACCACGGGAGGAACAGCAAGGAAGGATTCCTTAAGGAGCCTCGGGTTCGAGAGCTGCTTCCATGAGATATAGGAGCAGATGTATGGTGTATGAGGAGGCAGCTGCTGTGGTTATCACTTGTTCTGAGTCTTAGCTCTGATGGGAAAATGGGGACTTTTTTGAGTACAAAATTGAAGACTGCAGTGGCCATTGCCACAGGCTGAAGGGCTCAGGCTGGGCAATGCAGAAGAGCGTGAAGTTGTGATTTCTCTTTCTGAGAGGATCTTCTTGAATATTGTATGCCATTCTGGTCCCCTCAATTTAAGAAGGGTGTGAGGTCCTTGAATGTATCTAGAGGAGGGCAACAAAGCTGGTGATAGGGCTGGAAAGGATGTCCTGTGAGGAGTGGCTAAGAACTTTGGACCTGTCTAGTTTGCAGAAAAGGAGGCTGTGGGGTGATCTCATTGCTTTCCACAGCTTCCTGAGAAGGGAAAGTGGAGAGGGAGATGCTGGCCTCCTATCTTTGGGATCCAGTGACATAACACATGGTTCAAAGCTACATCAGGGAGGTTTAGACCGGACATTAGGAAGCATTTCTTTACTGAGAGGGTGGTCAAACACTGAAACAGGCTTGGACTGCATGATCGCTGTAGGTCCCTTCCTAACAGACTGAAATATTCTCTTCTATTCTATTCTATTCTATTCTATTCTATTCTAGTCTATTCTATTCTATTCTATTCTATTCTATTCTATTCTATTCTATTCTATTCTATTCTATTCCATTCCATTCTATTCTATTCCATTCCATTCCATTCCATTCCATTCTAATTCCTTTCCATTCCATTCCATTCCATTCTAAATGGATACTGCTTTTGTTCTTTATGTTAAGCAGGAGGTGGGGGCGGTAGATCCTCAGCTACAGTAAATTGCCATGACTTCATTAGAGTCAATAGCAAGTTGCAGAGACTCACTCTGTCAATAACTAAACTCCCCAGGGCTGATAGAATCGGTCATAACTTCATCGAAATCCAGTGATGTCCATCTGACCCTGAGGTTTTGTTATTGATCATGTTAGGAGTAGGACCAGACCTAAATTCAATTTTGTGATGGTCCAGGAACAGGATACATTATTTCAAAGCGTTGCTCATTACTGCAGCTAATTGGGGCCTGTCCTGAGCAAGGCTGTCTCTTTCAATCATTAAAATGCTGCTTGCCAATCTATGATTTGCCCTGCAGATGTGAAAATCTGCGCTGACATATGTAAAGCAGAAGGGCTTTGACTATTTCAGGTTTCGTTTAGGTGTGTAGTCTATGGTTGCCTCAGGTAACACTGAGGTACTACTTAATCATGATAACATGATTAAGATGCAAATCCACATGCCTAATTTAAATACATTTGTTCTCTGAACCATCCACCTGGGTGTAGTTTCTAAGAGTAAATGCAAAGTACTCACAATAGGCTTCAGCTCAAGCAGAATCTCAGGGACAGCTTCCAAATGTAATCACTCACTGTCATAGCAGAAAGTTGAAGTCACCTTTTTTAAAAGTCCAGGTGTTACACATGATCTTCACTGTTTCTATTACAGAATCACAGAGTGGTTGGCATTGGAAGGGACCTCTGGAGGTCATCTGGTCCCACTTCCCCTGCTCAAGCAGGGCTACAGGACTGTGGGCAGTATCTACAGGGATGAGAGAATATTTTCAGGGTTGGAGACTCCCCAGTCTCCCTGGGCAAACTGTGCTAGTTCTCGATCACCCTTAGGGAGAAAAAGTGTTTCTGGATATTCAGGTGGGAAGCCCCAAGCTTCCCACTGCCCACTGCCTCTTGTCCTGTCACTGGGCACCACTAAAAACAGTCTGGCTCCATTCCCTTTACACTCTCATTTTAGGTATTTATTTTATTACACATTGGTAAGATCCCTTTCAGCATTCTCTTTTCCAGGCAGAACAGACTCTCAGCCTTTCCTCAAAAGGGAGATGATCTAGTCTCTTAATCATCTTAGTACTCCCTCAGTGGACTCTCTCCACTATGTCCATGTCTGCCTTGTACTGAGGAGCCCAGAGCTGGACACAATGCTCCAGGTCGGGCCTCACCAGGGCTGAGGGGAAGGGATCACCTCCCTCACCCTGCTGGCAACATTCCTCCTAACACAGCCCAGGATACCTTTGGCCTTCTGTGCCACAGGGAAGCATTGCTGATTCATATAAATGCCATTTTTATCTGGGGCAAATGGGTTTTGGGCAGGAGTGAGGTGATATCATCCCTGCAGCCAAGCCTCAGAGGTAGGGAACCTGCAGAGACACTGCTCAGCAGGGCTGACGGGGTCTCTTCTCTGAACATGACAAAGAGTGCACTAAGCTAACCAAAGGAGTTGGTTAGCTAACCAAAAACCCTTTCAGAACCTCACTAGTTATGTCCACTCATCTATCTTGCCCCAAAACCATCTGGTGTGTTACCTGGGAAAGCCTCTTCGAGGAGCAGCCACCACTGAGCAAGGTGATGGGCAGCTCCTGTTGTGCAAAGCATGATCATGGCATTGGTTGGAGGCACACACGGGAATTTGGGGCAGCAACCCAAGGTCTGAGCCACTCTGAGCCCTGGGTGGACAGCTATTCCAGGATTTTGCCCCTGACAGCAAGTAGGCAGGTTCATGTATCTAAGGCGTCTGACAAGTGAGACACAGCCTGGTCAGTGGCCATCTCCCTTCTAGCTGTGAGTAGCTGTCCTGTGTGGGACCCATGATATTGGTGGTGGACTTGGCAGTGTTAGGTTTACAGCTGCACTTGATGAAATGAAAGATCTTTTCCAGCCTAAATCCTTCTATGAGTTTAATGCAGTTGGCATGCAGTCACCAGTCTGCAGTTCAGGCTAGACCCAGGTGCTCTGCAAGTTTACATCTTGTCCTGTTCTGCCTGCACCTCCTCCTGCCTGCTGCCTTTCCCCTTGAGAATGACTCCTGAGGCTCCAGTGAAGGTTTGTTTCATTTTCACTACCCTGAGGCAGGGCTGTGGGCCTCGTTCAGCACAAAGTATGAGCTCTAATAGTGTTTTAGTGGCCCTTTCTAGATAGTGTATGACCCTGCAGAAGGGCTTTAGTATTCCCATGGGCACACAGCTAATCCTTCAGTAGTTTTTGTTTGCAGGCTCCTTTCCTCATCATGCTGAATGAGAGTGGTCAGGTGAAGAAGCCTGGTTCTTTAGACTGCAGGCTGGGCATATGCTGAACATTTCTCCTATAAAAGCCCTGATTTGTATGAAACTCAAATACACCTTGGGAAATCACCCAACATCAATGTTCAAGTGGATCTTGGAATGTGGAATGTTTCGATCCTACACAGTTAGGCCATCCCCCCAAAATACAACACTGCAACCAGAGGAGTATCACAGCCATGCAAAAGTGGAGAGAGCTGGAATACTCTCATTTAAAAACTCACAAAGCCACTGTTTTGTAACAGAAGCAAGCCAGCTGGATATGCAGCGTGAGCATGTATTGTGATGAGCCTGGGTTATTAGCAGTCACCAGTTTGGAAGCCCTGAGTGAATAAATTTGCTGTTTCAGGATAAAAAAGGGAGCATGGTATCTGCTTTGTCAGTAGTCACTGCAGAAGTGAATGATGAAAGAAGAGGAACAGTCCGTGAAGAACTGTACAGATACATGCTGGTTTTCTCAAGCTTGTCATAAGAAATGGGCAAGACAACTAAGTGCTAAAATAGAGGAAGAAACCAATCACATGTTAAAAGAGTCCTTGGGTTGTGACTAGTTACAAGGAAACGAGATCTGCTAAGTGTGCCACACCTAGAGATATGATGCAGAACTCCAGAAATCAGGTCACTGTTTATCATGTCAATCCATTTGTCAGTAGTGACCCAGGATGGAGAGTGTTCATGAGCTGCAGAACTAAGGAACCTTTTTCCAGTGGATGTGTGCCCTGTGCGCCAACGTTCCTTTTTCTACTCATTCTCTGTGTCATTTCTATAGCAGCACCCCCAGAACTGCTCTGTGTCCAGCACCCAGTCCTGTACCTGCCTTTCCCACCCGTGCTTCCTGTGCCTCTGTCCTCCAGCCCTGTCATATGCCAAAGTGTTTACCACTTCCTTCTGATTAATGTCAGTATTTCCTGTTCCCTTTCTGTTTCCCACCTACCTCTTGTGGGCTCTTAGGTGAGTGCCACAAGGATCCTGGCTGTGCTGCTTGGCAGGTACCCAGTAGGTGAGGCCTGGAGGCAGTCGTGCCTTTCTCTCTGGGATGGTAAAAGTGCAGCTTCTCTCTCTCCTCTATTAAACCACCTATTTACACAGAACTTGCAGGATGACAACATCTTTGCCTTTTCTATGTTTTTGCCAAATGTGGTGTGGTAGAAATCAGGTTCCATGGGTACTGGTGCAGGGAGAGCACCAGACACATAACCAGGAGACAGTTGCTAAGGAAATCAGAAACCTGGAACACCAGGCTCCTGAGGAGTTCTGACTGTGACTTGTAAGAATGCCGATAGCATAAATACCTGCATGATGAAGATGTAGATGCAGAACAGCCATAGAAATACCCCAAAGGCTTTGAGAAACCCAAATCTAGAAGGGGACATCACAGAAATGCTAAGAATTTGAGGGTTTGATAGAGTGCTGTATGAGAGTTGTGAAAGATCCTGGTATCTACAAGATATATCCAACATGGGGAGGATGACACAAAAGCAGCTGAGGATTAATGTGCTGTGTGACTGATTGTTTGCATTCAAAATCCAACTCAACCTCTTGCAGAGCCATATGATATTGCTGAAAGTGGGTACAAGAAGCTGACAGGATGAAGCAAAAGATATTTCTTTTGTGGCTTTCTGGACATGATGGGGCAGAGTAGGAGTCCTAACAGCATGTGAGCATTTTACAAAAGTGGCAGTGAAGGGAAGATAGCAAGTGGGAGTGAGTACGATAAAGAAGTAAAATGGAAGCTTTTAGTTCTAAAGAATTCAACTGCAGGAAGGCAGAGGAACACTTTAATGAGGTTCTTAACAGAGAAGTGGGCAAAGGTGAAGAGTAAGTGGCCATTTTCCAGATAGCTGAGCTGTTTGCTGCAGGATTAAAAAAAAAAAAAAAAAGAAAAAAAAGATGCAAAAGACACTTGGAAGGCTCAGGCCCAACAAGGGAGCAGGGTGCAGTGTGTTCCTGAAGAATTACTAAAAAATGGATGGTAGAGATAACATGAAAGCCTTTACAAGCTATTTTTACTGGCTTGGGGGATTGAAACAATAATGGAAGGGTTGCCTGTGACCTGAATTGCATGCTCAGTTTGCAGAAGGGAGGAAAACAAGAGTGTGGGAACATCAGAAGCTGCTCTTTAAGCCTTGTAAAATGTAACTGTGATGTTCAAGTGAGTCAGACCCCTCATACCAGGGTGCTAGCCAGGCTTTCCCAAACACAGGACTCAAGACAGTCCAAGTCAGTCTTGCTGCTGACATCCCTGAAGGCCTTTCAGTCAGTGCCCTGATCTGAGTGAGCAGCTCTCTGGATTCAGGCTGGACAGACACAGGGACACACAAGGCAGGTACTCTCTCCCTGACTGCTGAGGCTGTGCTTTTAATATATCTTCTTGTGTCTGTTTCTAGATGGCCTGTGAGTTTCTTCTCTGTCTCTCAACACTTGTCACAGCCTCAAACACTACCCAGACAAAGCCACACTACCCAGAACAGCTGAATTCCTGAGCAGCCTCCCCTATATGAAGCATATGTTTGCTGCATCTTAAAGATTCCTTAAATGGAAAAGCAGAATAGAAAGCTACCATAGCTCATGAGACTTAATACAGTCCTAAACCAGCATTTGTGGAACAACTGCATTTGTTTTGTGCTGTAATCTCAGCAAAATGCACCTACCACAGGCCATATGGCACAGATTGCGCATTCTGTGCCCCCAGCAACAGCATTATTTCTCCCAGTTTTATTGCAGTGACACACAATGCTGATGAGCTCAAAACTTTTCTGAATAGGACTCAGAAATACTTGGCAGTGTATTGCATGACAGTGCTATTTGCAGCTTGGCACTTCTCCCTGATTTATTGTTGCACATTAGTCATCAACTTTAAAACCCATCTCTCCTTTACTGGCTTCAGGTCAGAGACTGATGCCCTGATTCACTTTGAGAAGCACCCAACTCTGCAAATATTCTTGTTGACGTTCAAGGATCTCCCGTTCAGTTTGCGGAGCAGGTGGTTATGAAACTATCATTTGCTTTTCCATGAAATACAACCAGGTTTAAAAAATCCCAGTATGTAATTTTCAGAGTCACCTTTCAGAGCAGAGCTGTATTGCACACATACCAGCTCCCTTCCTGCTTATTAAATCCGACTGTTGTCTTAACCTGCAAATTTTGGTAACTAATATTTCAATATCCCAACCTAGTAATTTAAAAACACGAGACATTACAGACAATTAAAGTCTTAAAATCAAATACTTGCTGATGCTCACGTCCTAGCCTCCCATCATAAGCTGTTTTTAAGCCAGTCATCTATCTAACTCAATGCTTTACTGCATTATCATACCACAGCCAGTAGTCAATTAATCTTTAACTTTTCTCTTTATGAAGTGCTTTTAAAAATCTTGGCATAAAATGTCTTCTCTATTTTCTCTTACTATCATCCCACTAACAGCTCTGAAATATTGCAGTGAATTAGTTATGCAAGACTTCTTATCATTTCACATCATCTGTCTCATCATTGCAAATAAGGCACTGAAGCACTGATTTACCAAGACCTGTCTCAGCTAGATTACTGCATCCTTCAGAAATAACAGAATTTTCTTCTGAGTACATGTTTATGTTGGGTTTCTCCCACCCCCACTGTATTTGACTGCATTTTCTTTTAGGAATATTGTCTCACTGACAGGATTGGTTCAAGCATTTTTGAACTCTGCAAGTTCTACACTGACTTGCCTTTTATTGCCTCTGATGCCTTTCACCTTTTCTTGCTGGGCTGGCTGGTAAGTTCAGCCAGCTCTGCATTCCCAACATAAAGAAAAATCAACAGATTCTGCAGGTTCTGTAATCATTTCCCTCAGCAGAGTTGCTGAAAGGCTGAGGAACACCAGCCTTCGCCCTGGCAGCATATCATTGCTGAAGCTCACTTTGTAGGTACTTCAACTGCTGGGACATATGGTGCAAAATATGAGCCAGCAAATAATTTCCAGCTCTCATGGTCTTTCAGGCCCTGAGACACCTTGTTCAGCAGCCTGGGCTGCGGCAAGCACATCGCCACATTCTGTGGCATCCTCCTTTTCCCTGACTTACATCCACTTCAACAGAAGAAAAACAGTAGCAGCAGTTTGACTGCAATACAGTTGCCACCTTTCAATGCAGAAGGTTTTATTTTAAATTTACATTTACCCTTTATCTTGTACCTTGCTTGTACTTGTCCTGTCAATAGTTACCAGGTAGCAAAAGGAAAGAAATGCAACCCCAGATAACCTAGCTAACCAATGTGATGGGCTAATTTTTACTGAAGTAGTTTTCCCACTTTGCAATGATTCGGCAGGAGCTGCCATACAATCTTTACATATTTTAATATATTTTTTAATAATAGTGGAATAAATAGCAAGTTATTAATGCTCAGGATAAAAATATAAACCAAACCCCAGAGATTTTCTTCAGCTTGCTAGTAGACCTGGCAGTTTGTTGTTCCAACAAAAGCAATATATCTAGGAAAGCAGCAAGTACAATGTATTCACGCTTGACCTGATGTGAGTATCCAAGGACGCAGAGTGATCTGAGTTGCAGGGCTCAAGTAACTTACTTCTTGCTTTCAGAATGCTACAAAGTGGATGGATTACCCTGCAATGGCTTTCACAGGCAGGACACTGCCAGGCCAGCCCAGCAGCCACCCAGCACTCAGGAGCTTAACCTTTGCTTTGGTGCGAGTGTTGCCACTTAGTTCTGTTGTAATGCATTTGAACACTGACAGTGTGCCCCAGCCAAAATCACCTGTAGTTACGCTTATCAAAGCCCTCAAGAATTCGTCAAGGCCACTGAAATGTAAGCTGCGCTAAATTGGGAAAGGAAAAGCTGAAAAACAGAATACCAAGACAGCAAGAAATAGATAAAGAAAGACTGTGCTGCACTGAATCCAGAACCAATTATATTTTCTGAAAAGTGCATGCAAAGCGCGTGGACAAGCTAGAGAGACCAATCATGTAATGTGTGATCGTGTGTACAGCAGTTGTAAAAGTATAAATAAGAGTCTTTTGTAAACAATAAAGGGCTTCTGTGAAATCATATTGATTCAGTGTTCAGAAGTCCTGAGCTCCCGCAAGTTCCCTCAAAGCTGCCCAGGGAGCAGCTCCTTCTCCTTCTCTGCAGGCCTCTGGCACAGCATGCCACAGCGCAGAGCTGGCAGCCAGCAATTCTGGTGTGCGTGGTTGCCGCACTGTGCCGGCACGCAGGGGTGGGCTGCAGCCCACGGCTCACCTGGCCAAGCCCAGCCCGGCCCAGCCACCAGAGCCTCTCCTGGCTCCCCATGGGCTGTGTTGGCTGAAGGAGCCTTATGGTCCTGCTTTGAAGAAGCCTCTGAGCACAAGCAGGAGATGCCAGCCCAGCCCATGTTCCTCATGGCTGGCTGTCACGTTGCCACGCCGCAGCAGCAGGTTTGGTGCTGCAGGAAAGCCCTGAGCCTTGGAGAGCTCGGGACCATGCCCTCTGTGGTGCAGACCAGTGCATCCTCCCTCCCTAGCCCATGCTTTCTACACAGGTGTCTTTTACTTCAGCGTGAGGAGAGCAGCAAAGGAAGACAAAGCTTAAGACAAGTCCCTGGAAGGGAGAGAGTTTTGGTTGAGGTCTCTGTAACACAGTGACCACTGCAGCCAGCAAGGGCAATGCTCACAGCTCTGTGCCTTCCTAGGAGACACTACTGAGAGCTGGCATGGTCACATGAGCTCATGACTCCACTCCAGTGCAGATCCTTGAGGGCCAGGGTGTAACCCAGCAGGCACTGTGGGCCATTTTTTCCAGTCTGAGGTGAGATGGGCAGATGTGGAGAAGGGAGATGGGATGACCCAAGTCACCTCATGGCTAACTCACCTTGCGAGGACTCATGCCTGTGCACAGGAAGGGATGACGGCCGGTGGCTGTAGAAATGGAGGGGGCACGGCAGCTGTGCCTGGTGGGGCCTGGGCTTAAGACCAGCAGCCTCAGTCTCCTGAGACTCTCTCTTCTTGACTGAGGCTCAGTCAGAGCAGAAATCCAATTTGGGTGGCCAGATGTGCCCCCTACTTCTCCTCCTCTCTGGGCATGGAGAAGTCCTGCAATACGTGCACGTGTATTTGTGTGTGACATGGACAAGCCAGATTCCTTGAAATATTTCAAACATGAATCCAAGCAGTCACAATCTGGAAGTAGACACAAAAACACATAAAAAAATTTACAGAAATATGTAGAAAATAGCTAGTCAAGAAAGCTACAGAGGGGAGTAGTTTTCAATTAAATACCACTTAAATTGTGATGGTTACTTCAGTCAGAGAAGGTCCAGCTCTCCTGTGTGGGCTGGGTGCATGGTGCTCTGTCTCTGCACTCCTGCTAGCACAGTTATTTGTAGCTCCTCCATCCATTTTATGGTAAGACCAGGCAGGGACAGGAGTGGAGGGGACAGAAACAGCTGTCGTGTCTCAGAGCCATGTGGGAAGCAAAGAGGGGCAGAGAGGGACCAGTAGAAGCACCACTGCTGGGGCAATGTGTCCTGCATTCTCAGGCTTGGTGGGATGGTTTTTTAGAGAGGTGAGGCACAAGGTGTTAGAAAATATCTGGGTTTTCTCCCCCTTGGGAGACAGAGAACAATTTGGAATTAAACAGAAAGAGTTCTTTCGTTGCAATTGGAGTGACAATTAGTGACAATGGCAGGCAGCTGCTGTATTGTGACCCTGGGTTATTAAGCTAATCATAATTGTCTCCCTGTTACCTTGTGCTCCTCCCTGTCTGTATGGGGCATCCATCTGTTGTCGCTCATTCTGTAATTAAACCGGAAGCTCTTTGGGGCAGGGACCATCTTTTCATTATGTCTTGCACAATGGGGTCCCAATCAGAGCTTCTAGCTGCTACTTCAGCACAAATAAAGTGGCACTAAATAAGGGAAAATACTCTACTTCGATTTGAATACCAGTTACAGCTTAAAAAGAATTACTGTTAATGAGATGTGGTTTCTGAGAGAGAAATGTGCTTCATCAGAGGAGAGGCATGTGCTTTGCTGCAGGTCAAGGCTTGAAGGTCGCAGCGAGACCAACCCTCCTGTGACAGCAGTGTGCCAGCTCCAGCACCCGGTGGGAAGCCAAAGGCTTTGCTTCCAGCCGTTGGTGGAGGAGGCACCATGGAATTTGCCACAGGTTGCATATCCCCTGGGTCAGGGAGGGTCCGATCAGCTGGGGGAACCCAGGAGCTGTGACCGTCCGTGCGCCCCTCTCACAGCCTTGCTCCCTGGGACTGTACCCCATGCCAGCTGCTGGCTGCTCCCTGTGCCACTGGTGTCCTGTGTGCTGATGTGTGTGAGTGCACACACACACCCGTGGGCAGGACATGGTGGGGAGGGTGTGGTGTGGGGCATCCTGTGGCTGGGGAAGTGCAGAACATGGTGCTGAGCTGGGGAAGCTGCTGCTGCTCCGGCTCAGGACAGTGTGTGGGCAGTGGCTGGATCCTCTGCTCTGCTGGGGACACCAGAGTCAGGACAGGACACCAGGAGCCTTAGTGTCAGGTCAAAATAGAGGGAAAAAACCCATCCAAGCAAGGCACGCAGTGCAACCCCTCAATCCAGGCAGATCACCACTCATCTTCTGAAGGAGCCTTTCTAGGCCCCTACAGAAGTGTATTCACTGCTGCATTATCAATCTGCTGCAGCGGCAGAAAACAAAAGCCCATGCTGCTAGTTCATCCTTCACTGGGCATCTAGCTTCAGATGTGTCAGTGCTCTTGTTTTGTTTGGAGCTCCGGAAGGCTGGGAGTCCACACTTTATTGAACACCCTGCGGGGCCAGGAGCCATCTCTTCCCCCAGCACCACTTGGAAGTGCTGCAGGACGTGGTCCCACGTGTGGCGGCCGCAGCAGCCCCTGTGGCATCCCCTCGGAAAACAGGAGCTGCCTTTGTGATCGCTCCCGCTCCCTGCAAAACAGCTGAAAAAAAATCCTCTGCTGCCGTAGGAGAATATTGCCAACCCGCCCCTAGAGCGCGGCGCATGTTATGAATATTAATCCTCAAGGCTTGGCGGAAAAAATAACCCGAGTGCCCTCTAGTGACACAGGATCGGAGCCGTGCCGGGCTGCTGGGGACAGGGGTCTGCCTGAGGGGCGTGCTGGGAGCCCACAGGGGCATCGGGGGGCGATTTTGGGGGAAAGACCCCTGCAAGGGTGAGGATTTATAAAATAACCTGTGGCCTTGTCACTGTAGCCTGCTGGGAGCCCACAGGGGCATCGGGGGGCGATTTTGGGGGAAAGACCCCTGCAAGGGTGAGGATTTATAAAATAACCTGTGGCCTTGTCACTGTAGCCTGCTGGGAACCCTGTTTGTCCGTGGCAGCCGTGCAGCCTGGGGTATGAGCGTACGAGCACGCTGACCATGTACGAAGCCCACTGGTAAGGTACAGGCACAGTCCCTGACCTGCCTTGTCCCAGTCCTGTTACCCAGCTTCTCTGGTTCTTCAGCTTTTTTCTTCCTTGAATTCATAAACTCCCCTGTGACACAATATTTTCCATGGAAACCAGTGATCAAGCCACAGACAAATGTTCCTCGCAGTTCTGTCATCAGCTGCCCTTTCAAATAAATGAGGTAAACGAGGGGATGGTGACATCTTGCCTCAGCCCTCTCCCCTTGCCTCTACAGCAGCAGGGCTCTGAGCCAAAGCCCATCACCCTGAGCCGGGCTTCTCTCCCCTCCCTTCCTCCCTTCAGCCTTGCACACAGCCAGGATGAAGAAATCTCTGTTCCTCCAGCTCTCCCCTGCCTGGGGACTGTGCCTGTCCCGGGCAACTCCCTGGTTTTTATTGTGCCTTTGATGTGTCTCTCCATTCACATTCGTGCAACTGCAGCAGGCTTGGGTGGGAGTCTACCTGTTCCTTGGCTTCCTGGTGAAAATCCATTTACTGGATAAGTGAAGTGAGGAAACACACAGCTGAGAAAATTGCTGGTGTCCTCAGCAGGCAGGCTTTCACTCCACATGCCAGCTGGACTGGCACTGCCATTGCTAGGAAGAGGGAGTCAGCTCAAATGGGCAGCCTGATTGCCAATACAACTTCCTGATCCAATGTGGCTGCTTGGAATAGAAAGAAGCTCTCATGCAGTAATGCAAATTATCATTGTAAGTCAAATAACAATAATAAATAGCTAGGATGATAGCGCTGATTGTAATGATTGTGTTTATTGTGGCAAAGCAAGACAAGAACAAAATGCCACTGAGCTGATCCCATAAGCTGTCCTTGGCCCAAGCGGGCTGCAATCCCAAAACACAGCCCTGTGCAGTGGCAGAAGGATGGGGATGTTCATATCAGCCACACATGGGTCCTTGGGAAAGTTTGCAGGTTGTGAGCTGTTCAGACAGAGACTGGACTGCCTAATGCCTCCCAATATTTTGATGATTTTGTTTTAAAAGCAAGCTTGAAATAAGTGAGAGTTGAGTGGATAATTACTTGGCTTTAAACTGCTGAAGGATGAGGCTTTTAATATGCATGGCCAGTTTGCAGAGCTTTTCTCTTCCATTGCTCTTTTGCAAAGCATTTAAAGATATTGACTTAGAACTATAAAGGGAACTCTCAAACATTAATTCCAGACAAAAAGCCTTTTTTTCCCTGGGAACTGTGATTGGGAAGATGTAGCTAGTAGCTGCACTTGATTTATAAAGGAGCATCCTTGCAGTTCTGACCCCTTGAATATTGCAGATGCCTTGTGAACATGATTTTTCAAGCCCTGACTACCTGTGGGAAGCCAAGGTATGACTGCTGTGACTGCTGAGCTGGATGTTATCCTGGAGGAGGACCCTAGGGTGGTTTCTTGGGGGTCAGGAGTGGGGGCCCGTCTCTTCGCAGCTGTGGGGACTGCACAGCAGCACTTTCCACCCTTCAGCTGATGCTAGCTGCAGCCTGCGTTGCACTGCAGAGGAACAGGCAATCAGTCCTGCATGTCTCAGTCCATAAACCAGCTCATAAATCACCCAAGCAGCAGCAGCCCATGGAGGGGACAGGAGCTTGTGATAGTATTTCTCCATCATTTCCAGCCAGAACCGTCTTTCCAAAGTGCCATTTTCCCCACCCTTAAATCCAAATTTAGTGCTGAAGATCCTGCTTGCTGCAGCAGAAGACCATAACCATGTCCTCTAACTGTGATGGGGATGTTAACCACAGCCCTGCTTTGTAGCTGCAGCAGGAGGAACTGTGTTGGCAGGGCTTCTAACTGCTTCCTGCCTGTCAGAGGCTATGTCCTTGCAGGGTGTTTCTTTCCCTGGAACAGTTAACAAATAAGATGAATTAATTGAGCAATAAGATGCCACACTGCTGCCCGTGACTAGACTTCTCCAGTCTGACTAAAATCAAACACTCTTCTAAGTCAGCAGCCCTGAGTCCCTGGGGAGTGTCAGAGCTTCCAGCACTCAGGTTTGCTGCAGACCAAGTCACAGTGCCACTCCTGGTTTCGTGTGAGCTGACATGTGAGCACAAGCCTGGGTGTGGGGATGAGCAGGGCATCCGGCTCTCAGCCACCAGCTCCCCTAAGTAGCTCTGCATTTATAAATTTAATGGTTCAGCTTTACAGCTTGCCAGATGTAGGCTGAAACAGTTTACTTTCCCCACCTTCCCCTTGCAAATTATTAATAAAAAGCAAGTATTAAAAGGAAGGAAAGGCGTGACTTTTGTATTGCATCATAAGATTGGCATAACCCCAAGGTCATGCCATTTTCCCTCTTGGCTCTAAAGCCTTCCTCCAACCAGACCCCAGGCTCTGTCTTGAAGTCGTTCACCCTGTCTTGTGACCACTTTGCTGCCCCTGGGTAGGCAATATTGATGGCTGATTTGTGGTCTTCTGCTGCTTGTGGTTATACTTCTGTCTTCTCCCCCCAGCAGTTGCTAGGAATCCCTTCCCAAATCTGCCTGTTGGCTGCAGAGGTCTCTCTTAAGTCATCTCCAAAGTTTTCAAACAGAGGTTTTGTGGTGAATGAGGACAAGTGGAGAGGAGTTTAACCGTGGGCAGCAAAGGGGCTGGTTTTGCTGCTACCCTCTGCTTTGTTGCATATTGCAGTCCCCTGTCCTCTCCTTCGGCATGAAGACCCTGGGGTAGGAGGGCGCTGGCCCTGGGAGGGTCTTTGTACAGCACCTCACCCCCATGACCCACCCAAGAGCCCCCCAAGGTGCAGTGAGGGTGGCATGCACACCCACTAGGTTCAGAGGTGCCACCAAGGGGGTCTCAGTGCGCAGCATATAAAAAGTCCCGCAGCTGTGGGGCAAGGAAAGCGTGTCCTTGTGTCTCCCCTAAGTACAGCTGGTTTCCTCTCCAGGGCACAGGCTAGGGAGGACTTTGTTCAGCCATTTTACGTAATGTTGAGTTGAAAAATAAATAGAAAAAACCTAAAAGTAAGCTGTCTTTGAACCAGGATCAGTGCTAGAGTGGTGAATAAAAGTAAGCTCTTTACCCTGCCTGGGGTTCCAGGCACCTGGTGAGGAATGAGTAAACTTCCCACCAAAATGAGAAGTGAATGAATTTCATTTACTTGCCTTCACCTTTGATGTGCAAAATAAAAATCTCTGCCCCTTTCCATGCTGATGGAAACAGCACAAAAATGGGCAAGGCTTCCTCAGGACCCTTATGGTCCTGTGATGTCCCCTTCTTCCCCTGCTGTCTACCCCTTCACCTGCTGATCAAAAACTTGAATTCATAGAGGCTGATCCTGGGGTAAGAACTATGTCTTCACTCATTTCTATTATACATCAAGAGAATATCTGCTCATCCGGCATAAAAATAGATCCAACAGCAAAGGAATCAAAAGGCAGAGCTCAGCCGAGACAGCGGCCTTTCTCCAGCTGGGAGACCAACACCCAGCCCCTCATTGCTGCTCCTGGGCAGTAAATAATTCCTGCTGAAGACAAAGGAGATGGGGAGTGGCAGACAAAGAGCATGTGCTGCTTCATTTAGCAGCACATCCTCAACTTTAACTGCACCAAGTGGCCGTGCCACTGGCTAGCATTTATTCCTCTGATAAAAGAATGTGTCAGGAAGGGACTTGCAGGCTGCCAGGATGGAGGTGGTACCGACACGAGTGGCTGCTTTCTTTGCCAAACACTGGCAAACAAATGTTACACACCTTCCCCTGTGTCTGAGCCACACGGGGCTCTCTGATAGTGAATGGTCAGCATCAGGAACAAGGGCAAGGAAAGGGGTTTGGCAGCTGCTGGCCTTGCAAGGGGCTGTGCCTCAGTGTACTTGTTCCAGCAAGGGTCAAATCCTGTGTCTGCAGACTGCAGTGGGAATCTGGCAGCTGGACTGCATAGGAGCCATGCTGATCCTTTAGTAGCCTGGGCCCCCTGACACTGCCAGCTCTGTGTTGGACCCCATGCCACCAGCACTGAGAACATCTCACACAGGTGGCACTGACAGCAGGAGCAGGGTCTTCTTCCCCACCCCATGATGGCATTTCATGAGAGATGGGAGGCATCCCATCTCTGCTTCAAGTGGAAAGAGTTTGCACATGGCAATGGCTGGGCAGTGGCTGGTGCTGTGCTGCCTGAGGTCACCTCTCCTGATGGAGAGGCCTGATCTCCTCTGTGGTGCTGATGGTGCTTTGGAAGGATCTGTTGGAGAAAAGGCCTAGCACCAAGGGACTTTGAAAGAAAGCTGAGTCTTTCTGTTCACCTCTCTTACCTCCTGCAATTCTTTGATTGTTTGTTGGGAGGGTTGGACAGTCATGCTTATGTTGCCCTCAGCCCAGCACCTTGTATTGTCTCCTTTTTTATACTGAGGTTGATGAAACACTTGAATTGGCTGCCCAGAGAGGTGGTAGATACCCCATCGCTGGGAACATTCAGGGTCAGGCTGAACAGGGCTCTGAGCAACCTGATCTAGTTGAAGATGTCTCTGCTTATTGCAGGGCCTTGGACTGGATGACCTTTAACAGTCCCTTCCAACCCAAAATATCGCATGATCCCAGGACAGCTCATGTGCGGTTGATGTTGCTGAGACCTGGATGTCCAGACCAAGGGGACACCAAACTTTATTTTCTCTGTCAGCTGTGAACTACCTTGCTATCTAGCAGTGAAGTTCTATCTTGATGGGAAAACCCTGCAGTCTGAATGATGCCATTTCAAAATAGCTTTGCTTTGTTTTCCTAAGCCTTCAGACATTTCTAACACACACAATCCTTGCAAATTTTTCTGAGAAAGTGACATGTAAACAGTGATTTTCACAGAGAAAGAACATGTGCTTTTCACTTCACTTACACCCTTTGTACTGTGAGGCAGAGGAACTCTTCAATAGATTGGCAGTGTGCTCCTCCTTACTAAATGCTCCAGTAAGCCCAAAGAAACCCAACCAGTGAGAAGGAAAAGGCAGACACATCACCAAATGGTATAATTCTCCATAAATTTTCAGTACCTCGTGACTTATGTCTCTGAATAAAGCAAATCGAGCATATTGGATGGCTCAGTGGCTGTTCTACACCAAAACGTTTCCCAGCTCCTTTGTCACATACTGTCACTAAATCTCATAGAGTATCTCACAGGAAAATGGGGTGGAATTGAAATAAATTGGCCTGGAGGCAGCTGCAGGCTTGTGGGTGTTTTATGCGTAAAAGACTAGAAAGCATCACTTCAGTTTCAAGATATTCATTTGCCAAAGGATTATTTCACAAGTGCTATATGCTCTGTTACTGTTTGTGTTATCAGGCCTTAGATTTCAATTTTACAAAAATAGGACCTCTTTGAATCTGACACCTTACCACCAAGAGATTAAGAAACTGTCCTGCACTGGGCAGCTTATGTTTGAAATACAAAGAACAGATGAAAGGGGGAAAGAAAGGCATGGGAAGGTTCAGTTACCTTCCTGAGTCCATGCAGCAAAGCATCAGACCCTAATTCACAGCCCTGCAGCTGCAGGGATATCCTGATCCTCACCAGCACAGCTTTAGGTGGCATGTCCCTTTTTGTGTCTCAGAATGAGTTATGGCTGGAGTAAGGGATACAGCTGGGACTGAAACATGGAAACAGGAGGGGAAAGAATAAAAGAGAGGAGTGAAGGACAATGAGCACATTTTCAGGTGTTTTGGCTTCACAGGGATGAAAGGAAGAGGTCAGCTGACAGAAGCAGACAGCAGTGCTGACAGTGCCCTGGCAGAGAGCAGTGTAGAAGATGTCCAGAGAGAAGCAAGAGAGGGGAAAGGGCTGCCAAGCAGGCGCAGGGTCATGGCTGGTGAAAAGAGAGGTGAAAGCTGGGGTGAAGTGGGTGAAGAAGGGGCAGAGGAGTTTGCAGACAGGCTGGGAACAAGGAGGAAGGTGACAGCTCTCTGAAAGTGCTGCAAGCTGAAGACTTGGCTGAAGATTTAATCCAGGTTGCAGGGTAGATGGAGGATGCCACAGGGACAAGCAGGCTCAATCCCATGGGACAGAGGGTAGCAGCAGCGATAGGAATTGCAGCAACACATCCAGCAATACAGCTACTGCAGAGTTCACCTTGAGAAAATGCAGGAAAGGGCAGAGAAGTGACGGCTATGAATGACTGTTTTGCTTGGGAGCTGACCCTAAAACTGCTAAGGCACGAAGGCAGGAGCATTAAACCCCTCTTGCTGGGGACATGAACACAGCTGTGAAGCCAACACACCCTGGAAAACCCCAACTACTGCCTTTTGCCTGGCAGCCAGAACCATGCCCGTGGCGGGGTGCAGCAGCCCAAACTCCAGCTGTGTATCCCACCACCCAGCCGGGGCTGCGAGGCGGCCGGAGCTGTGCTGTTTGGCAAGGCCCACGAGAGGGAGCCAGGAGAAAAGGAACGGCGTCTCCGCCGCCGCCGAGCCCCGTGTCCCGCCCGGCGTTGGCGGGGAGGATGCGCGGCGCTCCGCAGGGCATCCGGACCCTCGCACCCCGCGGCTCCACCACGACCTGCGCGGCCGGGGTTGGCCCCCGAAGAGTTAACAACACATTTACACACCTGAACACCCGCCGGAGAGATTCTATAGGTAACCTTTGCTGTCAAAAGCTAAACCTGACATAAGGGGCACAGGTGGGTGCCTCTGGTGCTCGCTCCTCTTCCTCCTGCTGCTCTGCTTCAGGTGTTCAGAGAAATGGGCCTTTGCCATCGCAAAGGGGTGTCGCCTTGGACTGGATGACCTGGCCCCATTCCCGGTGCAGGGGCCAAAGAGTTGGGGGTGGTCCCGTCAGCCACCCTAAAGCCAGCGTCTTCCCTGGCACCGTGGAGGGAGGATGAGGAGGAGAGGGTGAGAAAACTCAGCATTGATGGTGTGGATGAAAGCTGCTTTCTCAACACCCACTGAAGTCTTCACCTCGTCACTTCACTGGGAAATAAACGGGGCATGGACTTGCCCGGGGATGATCCTTTGAGCTCTAAGCTCCCGAAGAAGGTGAGCACATGCTTGTGTTAAGCCTCAGTTTAAGCACTTTTCTGAGTCTGGTTACAGAGCTGAGCACCTTGCAGAGGGGGATCTGAACCCAGAGGAGCTACATCCACTTATTTGGGGATCTATTGTTGTGTTGCTGAAGTCTGTGGGAAGAGGTGGTGTTGGCCCAGGGAGCAGGGAGGTCAGCAGTGCCTGCAAACCTCCCTGTGAGGGCTCTGAAACACCTCCTGTGCCGCAGCTGGGAAGCAGCAGCTCAGCTCACCAGAGTCAGGGAAAGTCTTGAGGCCGCACTGATAAACTGACACATAGAAATTGCTGTTTTAAAAAGTGTCTACAAAGGTAAAATACAGCCCCCATTGAAAGGCAAATTAGTAGCAGGCTCTCTCTAGCAAGTGCTGAGGGAAAATGTACAAGGTCTGTGTTGTTATCATGGTCCCAAAGCTTCCTACAACACTGAGAGAGGCACAGTCAGGGCTGAAAAAATAATACATCATAATTTTCAAGTCCCAGAGAGGTGACTCGGAGGCAGTTCAAAAGTTCAGTGAATTATCAGTTCCCCT
This sequence comes from Orthonyx spaldingii, assembly GCA_013397795.1. NCBI lineage: Eukaryota > Metazoa > Chordata > Aves > Passeriformes > Orthonychidae > Orthonyx > Orthonyx spaldingii. The sequence continues at coordinate 718,132 of VZTJ01002241.1, read as the reverse complement.
TGGGTTCATTATTTCTTTTGCAAAGGATGCTATCAATCTCTATAACTCACAGGCTACCAAAAATAATAATAAGTAAAAGATCATTATGTTGAAATATGTGTTGTAAAGCAGCATAGCAATTTGGAAGATTAATTCAGTCCAGAAGGGGCAATAGCTGCTTGCTAGAGATGGGCTGGACACCAATTACTGCTCTCAGTCATTACTTCCATGGACAGAGACTGGGAAAACACCTGCAGTGCATGAATAATTCTCCTTGAGTTAGTATGCTTTCAGTGCTGATTAACTCTATTTATACCTCATCTATAGTGATGCAAGCAATGTGATTCATTCCTTTATTTCTATAACTCTCTGATAAACTGCATTTATTTGCCACCTCTGACCTCCTTATGTGCATGCTGCCCATTAATCCTTTGAGCCTGGGCTGCTACTGCCATCCCAGGCTGTTCAGTAGCCATCAAACAGCTGCTCCTCATTTTCTTTCCTTCATTTAAAAGCACCTGCTCTGCTACAAAAATGTGGGTCAAGGGAGAAAAGAGATGGGCAATTTCACTATGAGGATGGAGGGGGAGTATATATTTTATGTACATGAGATTGGGTTCTGTAGGCTCTTTGTCCTGTAGGGAAACCTCAAGGTACTTCTGAAGAAAAAATGATCAAATGTGATCTGTTTGGGGTATTCAGCCCTGAGTGACTGACAGTTGCAAGGTAAGGCATCCTGGCCATGCTTCATTAAGCAAGGCATGACCAACTTGAAATCAAATGTCGCCACTGGTGTCAATGAGGACTAGTCATGGGATTTTTCTTTTCCACTTTTATTTTTCAGGTTTGTTTTAATTTTTATTTCCCTAGCTTCTGCTCTGAGTCAGGGCTACAGGGTTCATGACCTAGGGCATACTCTTGAAACACATTAAGGCCAAACACTGTCTCCTGAGGCTGGCAGGATGAAGTCTGCAAAGAGACCTTGAATGTATGAAATGTTCCTGCTTCTCCCCCATCACTGCCGAGACCCAGCAGTAAAACTTGTCTTGAATTGGGATGTAAAATGAAAATATCTGACTGCTTGCAAGAAGTAGAGATGTTCATTTGCTCCGTTGGAAGTGGAGGTGCATTGCCCAGTGGAATGTTGGCTGGTAGAATCCCTCACATTCACAATGGCAGCACAGACCTCAGTCTGAGAGAAAACTGGGGAAGTTTTACTTCTGTTTCATCATTTAACCATCCTTGCCATGAACATTTTTTTCTTTACATATAATATCTTATTTTTCACTTATCCTTCCATGCCATCCTGGATCCAACACTTGGGACCTGCAGCATTTCCTATAACCTAGGCTGAAGGAAACTTGGCCTATCTGTTAAGCCTTGCCTGTGTTCTCCCTACAGCACAAACCTGCTTTCCTGGTGTGGGACAGGCTGGATTCTCTGGAGGAGCTGAAATACCTCTTCTAGTACCTGATTCCCACCACTGAGCTATGAATCTTTTTCCTCTGACTTTCTAGGGGCAGGTTCCTCATTTGCATTTTCCTTTGATCATTGTTTTAAAATCTTGAGGGATTCAGCTGCCTGCTCTGTTTATCTTGCTACCCTTTTTTCTCATTCAAGGTCTCCAAATACCTTCCCTAAGAATGAGATAAAAGCTTGCACCGAGACCCTGGCTGTTTTGTTTAATTCCCCAGTCTGCCTAGAGCACCTCACCAGCCTTGACAGGCTTAAATGTCATTGTACTTTTGTGTAGATGCTTCAAGATAGCTCACTGTCCCCCTTCTCCCTGCATTTCAAACCACACTTTTATTTCCAGTGTGTCCAAGGTCTCTTTATTCAGTAGAGATCTGTGCTCAGCAGGCCACTCTGCTCTCATGGCACTCCAGACCCAGGTTACCCTGCCCAAGCCTTCAGTGAAGAATTTGTTGTAAGTAGCCTCCTGCCACTGATGGTTGTGGTTCAGGTGTTGTCTCTGCTGATGCTTTTTGCCATCATTCCATTCTCAGTGTAGGCGAGTCTGGGGACAAAAGGGTCAGAACTAGCAAGGGTGGTTTAAATCCACCAGTTAAACCAGTTTGTGGTGGGACCTGCCACTTACTCCTGCCCTGGGCAGCTCAGTGTCTCCTGCTAGTGTGAAACAGCCCCAAGTCAAATGAGGACACATTGCATCTGGAGATGTTCTCTGCCTCCAGAAGATCAGCAGGATATCAAAGGCTTAAGTAAGAAAGAGGAAGGCCTTAAAATGAGCTTTTATAGCCCCACTGTTGTGTTTTGGCATGGTGAAGCAATGTTTCAGGCAGAGGTGAGGTCAGAGAACTGCTGGCAGAACATTGGGTGGCCAGGTCAGACTTCATCAAACAACACTGAGATCTGGACTTGGGAAAAATACTGTAATTCGAAAAAATTCATATAATTTGCTTTTATACAGCAGGCTTGCTGTTGAGGAAAAGTCATCAGTACTGGGAGATGGTTAGATGTAAGAGGCAGCACAACAGTCCACAGATGGATGGACATTGGGCTCAGGCTGTATGGGGATTAATTGCTGCGAGCCCAGAAAATAACCATAAAGGGATAACACAGCTGCTGCTGGAAAAAGCAACCCTCTTGGCTTCTTGCACCACCTCATGCACAATGTTCCCCTCCCCTCCATCTCTCCCTGCTCCCTGTGTGCTGCCATAAGGCACGTCCTGGAGCCGTGCTTAATGGAAAAGTGATTTGTCTCATAACTGCAGCTTTACACAGTGTGCTACTGTGGGCGTTACAAATTGCTAAGCAGATTTAAAGCGTTCTTTGAGTTGCAAACTGCAGTATTTCTCCACGTAGTGATTATTATTCATCTTTTCCAAGACACCGTGGGCCTGATCCTGCAATCTGCACTCCTATTAAAGTCAGTGCTGTGGGAGTACTGCCGGCATACAGACGGCAGGAGTAAGACCCAATTAATTTAGCTGCAGGGAGGAGTAGGGCAGCAAACAACTTTTTTTCCCTTCTTGTTTTCCTTTTTCTTTTTTTTTCTCCTTTCCTTTTTCTTTTTCTCCCCTGTGCTTGTATGTGAATTTTCTTGTTCTGTGGCCACTTCCAGAGAAGTGTGTCTGGGTGCAGGCTGCTGCCCAGTGCAGCCTAGGTGTGCTCACCAGCTTCCTGATTCTCTGGGAACATGCCCTCTTCCACTCTGCCTCCTTTCTGCCTTTGTCTTTTGTCAGATGACCAGTAAGTCTTTCTCAATGGAAATGTCATCCAAACTGAGCTGTGACCATGGTGGGAAGGGGCACAAACAGATAATTAAAATGCTGTGTCTGGAAAAGCTGGAGGTCTAAAAATGCAGGGTGCGCATATGCCTTGAGCCCTGACCCACACCACCAACGTTGCAGGGGCTGGTCCCCCCCAAGAGCAACCCCGCATGGGATGCTGCAGACAGAGTTTATAGTTCTGTTCCCCACCCAACATCAGGGTCTGTTCGTGGGCAAGCTGGAAAAAGCCTCTGACCCTCGTTCACCCTCTTCTCCTGGGAAACACAGCTCAGTGGTCTTCTGAAGGAGAAAGCAACTGTCCTTCAGTGACTGGCCTACTGTGCTCTCCCTGCCTAGAGGTGGTGGCACCAAGGTGGTGAGCTCCTGCTGCACTGCAAGGAGCACAGAACCCAGGATGGCTGCCCTGGTGGCCCAGCCTATGTGCTGTCCCACTGGCCCTTGTGTCACTGTTACCTCCATCCCAGGAGCAGACCTTGCATCAGGCTCAGTTAAAGAGCACTGAGGCAAGAGCGAGCCTCGTGGTGTGAGGTATTCATGGAGACGCCTGTTGCTATGCAAAGAGGATATTGTGCTTCGTATCAACTGGAGTGTTTTTAGCTGGTGAGATTGCATGCCTCGAGGAGAGTTGTAACAGCTGAGCCTTGGAGCCACAAATACATGGTCTTGAAGCCAAGGATGACCTGGAGTCATCCCGACAGGAGGAGGGTGTTTGTGTGACTGTGACATTGGGACACTTGGTGTCCTCAGCAAGGGCTCCTCAAGTCCTGCTGGGCATTGGATGAGAGCTTTCACCATGCAAGGAAACCTCTGCTTCCTTGCCCCAGATCCCAGCAGCTCAGGGTGATGCCTGGTGAGAAAAAACATCCTCCCCCTTGCTTCTTTAAGAAAGATTTCTGGGATTTTTTTTCCTGGTCTCACAGAAAGCCATGACAAATCTGCTGTCCCCTCCCAGGGAGGGAGTGCCAGCCAGGAACACCTTAGAAAGTGAAAAACACTGTCAAAAGCATAAGAAAAAGCAAATGGAGAAAGATCATGATTAGTTGCTTTTCTGCCATGTGCATGTATAATGATGAACCTTGGGAGCGAGGCCGTGTTAGTCCTAATTACAGCTCTTTAAATATTTATATAGCTTAATCTGCTCACCTTGCTCGTCGGCCCAGTCCAGCATATCTGTAGGGCTGCCCTTTCCAGCTCACCCCAATTCATGTATTTCACAGGCCCCTGGGTAGCTAGTGCTTTGCTTTATCTGAGAGGGGGAAAGCAGATCACACCAGAAGGGTAAACCACAGGTAATACGGGTACAGTGTTAAATAAAAGCAAGAGGTACAGATATGCTATTTTGTCTGCATAACAGGTTCATTGCAATCTCCTCTCTCTACATCACTTATGCAGATTTTTAACAAATGCAAAACCTGAAGCTTTCAGGAAAATTAGGCATTGGACATGCCCTGAAGAATCAACTTAGACAACCATGCCTATTTTCCTGTGTGACCTTCATCAAATTGTAAATGATACCTTCAGAGGTAACAGACTAGCACATTAACCCCCTCTTTCACCTCTCAATGCTTCATTGCAACAGGTCTATTTAGACATAATAGGAACAACTGGGAGATAGATTAGATGCTCATGGCTATGATGTGGAATTGGTTGTGTAACCAATCCCTTTTTTTAGCCCTTTTCTTGAAGTTTTTCTTCAAATACCTTTGAACTAGGGATCCCAGGCTAATTGCCAAATAACTACTTGTAAACTAGACGAGTGAAAATCCAAACTAATGTTAGGTAATATCATCCAATGTTGGATCACACCCACTCCCCATTCTGTACGCTGACCATCTAGGGGATAAATCCATGTAGTAACAGTCTCACAATAAATCTGTGAGGAAGCAGGCAAATTATGGACTGTCTATAACACCACTAGTGAAATGTCCATCAATACGTACAGAAGAGCTGGGCAGCTCTCAGGATTTTGGTCACCTTGCAATTTTAAGAATCTCTAATATAGCATACTTCATCCTGAGCACCCTTATGAGCTTGTTATGCAGGCAAAACATGTCTGTACCTCCTGGTGCTTCCACAAAACCTTCATTAAGGACATGTTACACCAGAGGGACTAAATTAGTTTGCACAAAAAGTGCCTGATGTCCTCATGCTGCTCACTTCCATACCAAATTTGCAGGCTAGTCTAGGTCTGAAATCAAAAATGAAATCAAAACAGGGACCATTCTCTGACTCTGGAGCTAAGTGGCACAGATTAGCCATTTCCAGCCCACATTACATTTGATTCTGGGTCTCATCTGAACCCCTGTGCTGTCCCTATGGCCTTAATACAGTATTCTTAGAATTACCTTTTTATTTAATTTTTTCCCCCACTTCTAAGTGTCTGAAATAGTATCGCAGTTGAGCAGGGTGATATTTTACTTCTGTGAAAACGGGGCTATGGAAAGAGTATGGCACTGTGTGGGAAGGATAGTGGTGGAACTGGTGCAGTCTATCCCTCCCTGCCTCTTATTTGGGAACAGTCCTCAGTGCATACTGCCCTCCATGCCATGTCAGGGCACTGGCTGGCACCAGGCCCGGGAGGAAGATGATTAAAGAGCATAAATGATGGCCAGCACCTGGGGCCTTTTGTTTGCTCCTGCCAAAGGACCCATAAGAAACCTCCATGAACAGGTGCTGGTTGACTTCCCAGTGAAGCCATTTGCTGTCTAGGGCTCCTGAAAGCTCATTTCAATCTATGGTTGGCTGGAAACTTTCCAGCAAAGTTCTGGGCCAACAGCTGCTTTCTTCAGGACTTGAATGTCTCATACAGAATGAGTTAGGTTCAGCCAAGGCTCTGGGGTGCCTTGCTCTGGATCCCTAGCATCCCTGGGCTGGGGGTACTGCAAACTGAGGACTCAGAAAGATGTATTTGGAAAGTCTTTCCCTGGGTTAAGAAGCCTTGAGGTTAAGGGTCTGGCCCCAATTTCCTGAAACTCAGAGGGAGGGGGAGGCAAGAAAGATGTTCCTTCTGGTGAACCAGAATTCCTGATCATCAGCCAGCTCTGGAACTAACACTGCCATTTATGCTCGTTTCCAAACATTAACCAGGTGATTGCTCCTTATCGGGACTGACCTCCTTGGTGCCATGTGAGCACACCACAGCTCCAGTGACACCTTGACCAGGTGCCAGCTCCCCGATGCTGTCACCTCCCAGTGCTTGAGAGCAGCATGTTGGTTTAGCAGCACTGCACAGCCCCCTGTGTACCCTGCAGGGCCTGGGGAGGCTGCCTCTCCAGAGCTGCACATTCAGTCTCCATCTGGAAGAAGCACAACCAGGACAAGGAGAGCCACAGAGAAGGAGTGGCTCTCCTGGAGCCAGTGCAGTGCTGCAGGAAGGCAAGACCACTCTGGCAGGCAGGCAGTGGTCCCACTCTTTATTCATCTGATGAGGGGCTGGACTATATTTCTGCAGATAACCTCCCTGACATTATCAGTGTTCTGAACAAATTACACTGCCAGATAGGACAGTGGTGGGACAGATTCTTTTCCTAGAACCACCCTGTTGCCAGCGAGGAATAAGACAAAAGTAACATCCAGCACCTTTTTTTTTTTATACCTCAGAAGTGCCCCAGGGTCTGCCAAGGTGGACATTAGCAGAGGAATGGGCAGAGACCTACCAGATTTGAGCAATGCACTCAAATGCCTTGAGAAGAGCTTCATCAACCGTGGTACAGAGACAGCCTCCAGTAGCAGGTAAGTATAAATACATGTAAACTGTATAATATATATTCAAATATTAGGATGATACATAAAACCTCTGTTCTCCAGGTATTGGCTCTTTATTTGCTTCGCATTCAACTCTCTTTCCTCCTGTACACAGAATCTCCAAATCATTAATGTTGGAAAAGACCTGTAAGATCATCAAGTCTCACCATTAACCCATCACCGCTGTGTTCACCACTACACCCTGTCTCCAAGTACCACACCCCATGTTTTTTGAACACTTCAGGGATAGTGACTCCACCACTTTGCTGGGCAGCCTGTTCCAGTGCTTGACCACCCTTTCAGTGAGAAATGTTTCCCAATATCCAATCTGAACCTCTTCCTGGTGCAACTTAAGGCCATTTCCTCTTGTTCTGTCACTTGTTAACTGAGAGGAGACACCAAATGCATTGCACAACTCAAAATGAAATCACCCAAGACTTTGAGGTTTTCTGCCTCCTACCACCACCCTGCAGCTGTTATCCAGGCTCGCTGCCCTTGCATTCCATTCCCATGTTGCCAGCAGTTTGCTCAGCTCTGCACACCTGCAGCAGCTCACACAATGCAGGGTTCAGTGACCAACAACATATTGATTAAATGATTAAGCACACTGCGAACCCAGTATGTGTATAACAGTAACACATCCCAGGCAGAAAAACTCTCTAGGAAAGGTTCTCCAACTCATTATTTCACTCAGCTGATTAAGAAGATGAGATGTCAGCACTGAGCTCCTGCAACCCAGCTCCCAAGGTTGACCAGGGTCCAAGCAGATTTTAGGGTGCTGCAAAGTGCTTAGGAAGACCTCTGGGAAACTCAGTTAATCTGCAGTGCACTTGTGCTGCTCTGTAGGTCCTGTATAAGGGAAATCAAAGCCCAGGTAGCACAGCACACCCCTGCAAGGCAAAGATACTCCTCTGTGAGAGAGCTGGCTTGCCCTTTCCACTCCTGCAGGCATGAGGAGAGCTAAGCTGGCTCCTGGTGTGGTCCTGGAGTGACCATTGCATCTTCAGACAAGACCTGTTTGGATTTTGGGAGTTTGGAACAAAATGATGTACCAGCTACCCAGTGCTGCTAATGCCCTGTGACATCTGTCCTGAAGGCGTGGGCAGCACTGAGTCTTTGCCACAGGGGTCTGTCCCTGCGGAAGCAGAGGGAGCATTGCCTTCTCCTGAAGGGAGCTGCGGAGTGGGAAGAAAGGAGGTGAATGGCATTCCTGAAACGTGGGAAAAGAAACGTTTTATCATGGTTGCCATGGAAACTGGGAATGGACAATAAGCACTTAGATGTTTTATCATGTCCCTTAGCACTTGTAGCACGCAGCCTGTTTGAAAAGAAGAATTATCCTGCATAGGGAGGCTGACAGGTACCTGAATGGGAAACAAAATTGTGAGAGAATCTGTGCTAGGGCATCCCAGCAGAATGCATCCCAGTAGAGGGGCTGCACAGACAGCAGGGAGATGGCACTTCCTGAGGTGCTCCCAAAGAATGGGAATGAGGTGCACTGGAGGGAAGGACTGTACAAGCAGTGCAGTCAAACACCTGGGGAGAGAGGATTTGGCACGGAGGCTCCCATGGAACTCCAGGGCACATGCCATCCTGGAGCTCTTATTGCTGCCAGCCCCACTTTGGCACCTTTCTGTGATCCTGTATGCCCTTAGTACAACCAGGCATCTCACTCGCAGCTGTGTTCTGCTTGTGTGCTTCCTCGCTGTACTCTTTGAGGTTTTATTCAACACATCATGTATTACTTTCATCACTCAAATTCATTTTGGTGCATTTGACTGGAAAAGGTCACATAGATCCAGCTCAACCCCTAAATGACAGATCATGCCCACACACTATCAATACTTCAAAGAGCAAGACATTTCCTTGGTTACAATGCATTCATAGGCCAAAAATCACTCTCTGTCCTCAGCACACCAAGCATCCAGTATGTTGTGGTCATGATTATTTTGGTCATTTTGCTTTCCCCATCTGCCTAAAACGTTAAGTTTCTTCCTCCTGCTCCCACTCACATTCCTCCTCCAATATTTCCTTCAGGAAATCTTCTTATGGATGTGCAAAAAAATTGCAGACACTTGCCACATGAAGCACATCATGATGAGAAACACCCACCCTTCTCATGAAGTACCACCTCCCTCCTATCCATCTTCCTGAAGTACATGCCAGTGATCATCTGCAACCACTCCACACAAAGCTAAATAGTTCTTCCTTCATGCTGAAACCACCGACAAAGAGCCTCCTTGGCCAGGGAAACACAGCATACACTGAATCCAGATGCCCAGAACAAGAAGAGGAACGATAATGTTCACATCTCTAGAAGCAAGTGGTCCCTCTCCATTCCAGCACCCAGACCTGTTTTTTGCAAAGACACAGCATTACAGACCTTTCAACTTTCCCTTACTGTCAGGGAATATTTTATAGTGATCAGTCAGCCTCTGAAAGCCCATGGAAAATACCTGATCCTGCTGGAAAAGACCAGGTATGTGTGTCTGTCATTTACAACCCTTAAAACCAGCTCCAACTCTTGCATATTTCCAGGCTTTTGACACGACAGAGCAGAAACCTCCCCATTTCAAATCCCTGTGACATTTGCTGTAGCTCCCAAGCCCAGCTGGTGAGCTCCTGATCAGCAGTAAGATGCCAGAGGTAATGGTGGCATGGTTGCCCACCGGGATGGACACATTCATGCTCTTCTCTTGTAGCTCTGGTCTCTGCTCACAGATCTAATTGGTTTTTGTCATCCAAAAGCTTTGCCACTGGCAGTGACCATCCAGTTCTGAACCACTACCGCTTCTCACTGGTTGTTGCTGCCTAGGTGAGCCCTGAAACAAAAATTTCATCAAGTAAAACTGCTTCACATAGCTTCTCCACAAAATTTTATCTCATCTTCCTATGGTATTGTTTCCTACCGCTCTATCACCTCAGCATCCAGTGTCTTTGGAAACCTCAGATGTAAATTCTTCTGCTTGCCCAACTACAAATGCATGTGCATAATCCCGTTTGTATTAATGAATCTCATAACCATAGCACTTAGTAGCATGTCCTCCATCTGCCAAATAGTAATTTGAAAATGGTGCCAGGAAAGGATGTGAATCATGGGAGCTCGGCGGTTTAATACACTTACGCCTCCAGACCAGTATTCCTGCAATTTTGGAAAGGCCTCCCACAAATTACTGCCAGTAAATTTGTAGAGTACAGAATAGAGGAAGGGACCACTGAACCTCAGGATATCTCCCAAGTACTGAGAAAATAGCATGTGCACAAGGGTTATCAAGAGAAGCACCTTACACTATGATAAATAAGCAGGGTGCACCAGAGAATGTGATGTTGAGTGTACAATGTACATATTTATGTACTGAAAAATACCATCCCTGTACAGACATGGCCAAAGCTCTAAAAAAGTCAATGTCTTTTCTAAGGATGGCTCAAAGACATCCTTAAAAATCTAGAGATATGTGTGAGTACCAGAGAGGGAGAAAACTGCAACCTGTCTTCCCAGTTGGTGGCTGGGATTAAATCCAGAAGAATTGTTTTTCCCCATGGAGCTATATGACTATATTGTGACAGGTATATTATTTGAATCTACTTTTTCATTGTGGGGAGAAGCATAGTTCAATTGAATTCCTGTGAGAGTAAGGCCTCTCTTTGGCTGTGTTAAAATACATTCTGCTGCACAGCAAACACGGTTTGAAGCAAAGATCTGTAGAGAATTAATATTCTAGATAAATGCTTGGGTTTTACCTGACACAGCACCAGGATGAATGGGCTGTTGTTAGGCTGAATTCTTTTCTTGTTACCAAGCAGGTCTCCCAGTAGCACTTGCAAAGATAAGGAGATCAGATCTCCAAATTCAGCATGAAAGCTGATCACTAAATCATGATGGAAATTATTCTCTTGCTTTTAAGGTATCAGGTAGTGACCATTGCGAAAGGCTACTGTGTCAGTTTGGAGACACAAAAAATACCCTGTTTTCTTCATCGTTAATACCAAGATTGTTGCCACCCCATTAATATGCCCATTTTATCTTTTCTCTTTCATTTGATATGTAATGCTACACTTTGCTTTGCTTGGTACTTGGCTGTGTCACCTACATCCCAAGGAGAACACAAGTGACTGTGGGTCATATTTGTTTGGTGGCAGGTCTGGCTGCAGATCATCATTCAAGTTGTCCATACAGGATGTGTAGCTGGCATATAACCATCTCTGCCTTGCAGATCTGAGGCCTCCTTTTCCACATTGCTTCACAGCAGAGCTAAGGGTGTCCTGCAAACACATTTCTGTGCATCTGAATCTTTTTATGGATTTGCTTTGACTGTGTTCTTTCCTTTTTTTGTGTTTGCTTTCCACAGTTATCCTAGGGAACACATTTTCTGGAAGGAATACTCACCAAGTGTGAATTTAGCATGAAAACACATTTCAGACTCATAATAACAGTCACTTACATCACAAAATAATTCCAGAAAGTTACACTCACCCACTTGGGAACAGAAACACATCACATCATCAGAATATCAACATCTCCCAAAGAACTGGCCACAAATGAGACACAAAACACAGATTATTCCAATAAATTATTTAGAAAATAAGTCTGAGCAATAGGTCCATACATAAATATTGTGATCTCTTCTCAGATAATCTACAAAGATAAATGATTTAGCTATGTGTCAGATGAATTATTCAGCCAAATACTTGGAAAATAAGTGAGATGCAAACATTTGTTCTTTAAGAAGTCCTTTTAATCAACTAATCTTGTCAGCTTCTGACATAGGAAAAATGGAAAGAGAATGAAGCAGAACAGTTTCTTCCTGAGGAGCATTGATTATATGTCAGCAACATCCTTGTTTTAAATCTGGAGAAGTCTTTGGCTGCTAGTAACTTTCTTAAACCTCTCTTTGAGATAGTAAAATTATACATAGCATCAAGACACTACATCTCAAAACTTCTGCAGAGATGCTCAAGGTCACAGTCAACATGTTTCTCAGAGATTCAAGAAATTAGCAAAAAAAGGCATCTCATGCAGCTCTGTTTGTTTCCTCTGTTGAATCACAAAATGTATTTCCTTCTTCTTGCACACCTTTCCTAAGTTATATCACAGCACCCCCACTAAGGAAAATATGAATACATCTAATGACTCTCTCTTTCAAAACCACATTGAAATGCTTCTCCAAGAGAAGCAGCCTGCATCTCCCTTGAGCAATGAAGTCTGCCATCTGGTAGGTTTGTTCTTTATAGTCATTTAGAGGATATTAAATCTTCTTTTGTATGCAGAGAATTAGGTGGTGGAGGAACTTGGCATTCTATTGAAGAAAAAAAAAATGGAGAAAAAACAGTTCATAAAGACATTGTGTCCAGAGAAGAATATTAGAGAGGCATTAAGTAGAAAGACAAAAGGCAAGCTAGCATCAGCTCCTTTGAAAGCTGTAAATCATTCCAACTCCTCGGGTGGCTGGTTAAGTTCATTGTTAGTTGGGTAATTATTATCCTTCGTTAGAACCTAAGCTTCTACTCATGTTTTGAAACAAAATCATCCAAAATGAGCTGCCAGAGAGACCTAATGGTGTTAAGGGGGAGTCATGAAAAAAATATGTTCAAACAGAGCCTTTAAAGAAACCCACAACTTTTCATTTACATAGCTAAATTGCTTATCTTTGGGCTTTTTCAAGCTGTTGTCTTTGGTCACTGAGTAAGTGTTCAAGCTAGCAGGTTCCTTAAGGGAGAAAGAGTCTCCAGACAAGGTTTTTGTATACCTTGAGGACTTTGACTGACCTTCTAACCCGGCGAGTAATGGAGCAGGCTAATGCTTCCAAATCTGTTGTTTCAGCAGATGCCAGGAGCGTTGGCCTGGGTGGAGGGCTCCTTCTGTGAAGTGAAGGCTGTTGGCAGAGTTTTTCAGCTGGAGGGATCAGGTAAATCCCAACAGAGAGTGAACAGCTAGCAAATTGATGTGCATGCTAGAAATTCAGGGGATTTGTGCAAGGTCTGATTATCTAAAGCAAATGCTGTACAGTGATTGATGGCATGGGTTTGATTGATTGATTGATTGATTGCAAAGGCACAGCAACTTCCAAAACAGGGTTCACAACTCTAGAAGGTTTAAGCAGGGCCATAAACCTGAGTTAGATTCAAGTTAATTATATTTCAATGCTGATAGTTGTTGATGCTTTAATTATTCTGCTTCTAAGTGAGGATACAAGAAAAAGTTAACACTGAGCTAGACTGTGTCACCACAAAATGCAGAATAGCCCTGAAGCTGAAACCCACTGAAGCACTTGCACTGGGGAAGTGCCCAGTGCCACACAGAGCAGTCCTGATCTAAGTTCTGTTAGTAGTAGCAGTCAGGAATGGCATTTTGTGCCCTCCTGTAGTGTCACATGGCAAACGCATCCAGACTTGAAGGACACAGGTGGCCCAGCCACCTACCCGGGACTATACAGTCACCTCAGGGCTCATGTAGGTCAGAAATTCTCTAAAATGGGAATTCAGCTGTTCTTGAATCATGGCAAAAATTCAAAAAGCCCTCACAAAAATACTATACACTCCTGCAAAGTGCTGACCAAGCACAGGGCAGCACCTACACCACAAAGTAGACCCATGTAAGCCAGCTGGAACAACCAAATGTAAATTGGAGGAGCCCTCTGGCTCACATTGCTACCTGTAGGAAAAAACAACCCTGTAATGAGCAGCAGCAGCAAATTTCCAAACCCCTCCACTACTTCTCCAGATTCACAGTCAGTTTCCTACCAGACTCATGTGTCAGCAGGTCATAAAAAGTTTCAAGTCTCCTTTTCTTTTTCTGGCATTCTGGAAGAAGTTGTACTAACAATGAGCCACTGCTTGACAGCTCTGAATCCCAAGCTGTTGGGATACAGTGTGACTTCCAACATATTGCTTCCAGCCCCCACCACCCACGGGGAATGGCCTGGCAAGGGGAGAAGCACAGCCTGTTAGGAGGAGTCTTCCACAAAGAGATCCCTTATTCCCTGCACTCATCACAAGGGCAGCACCCACATCAGGCGACGCAAAGAAGCCAGTTCAGCTTCTGGCAGGTCAGGAGGGCAGAGGAATGGTGGTAACTTCACACATTTTGTGTGCTGCGTGGCCCAAATCAAAGGATGCAGAATGAAAGATACCACAGCCAGAAAGGATGGAGGTTTTTTTTCACCTTGAACTGCAGCTACAAACCCATGCAGGAAAGCTAACTCTTGGGGGCTGGAGGAGAAAGAAAAAAGTTAAACGCCACCAACTGCTGTCATTGGATCTGGCTTTGCTCCAAGGTCTGTGGAGCTGAGATTGATTAGGATATATAGTATCCTGGAAACAGTCAGTACCTTCAGCTGACTATAAAGCCATTTTAATTGTCTTGCCACCACCATGGCAACCATACCCCCAACCACAGCTTCCAGGAGAGGAGATGGGCTGTTGGAGGACAGTCTGGTGCCTCCAGACCACATCTGATGATGATGCAGTGATTCAGACAGCTAAAACCTTGCTCCAACACCAGAAAGGGACCAAATTCAGAGAAGGAAATTAAGCCAATATTGTAATGCATAGTAGCTCATTGTGATAGCCAACATTTAGCTATCATTTAGCTAAATTTAAATGGACATTTGGTATTATAGAAGGAGGCCTCCTGTTCCAGCAATCTCTACAGATCTTATCCCACCAACAATCCCTGCAGTGTTGCACACCTGCATTGGGGTAGGCAGGGCCACGTTCCCTGCACACCAGCAAGGAATGAAGATGTGTGGCCTCAAAAGTGTATCAGGGAGTGAAGCCTGAGGAGGGGGAAAGCATATAAGGGAGGATAGGAAAAGCATGTAAGTAGGAGCTCTGCAGCCAAGAAACAGCAGGTGTTTTAATAAAAAGTAACTCTTCTCTTTCCAGCAAGTTTTTGCTGTTGAATATCAGAATGCTTTGTGTGATTTTTTATTATTTCTCCAGCCCAAAGCCCAAAGCCCAAAGAGCCCTGGCACTTGAAGCCTCTGCAATCCCCATGCTTGGTGCAGGTTAATACACCTCACCTTCCCTGCTTCAAACAGAACCACAGTGTGACCAGATTTTCTGACCCACATGCCCATGTATCAGGTGGGAATTGATCCCTTTAGGTGCTGCCTGATTTGTGTGAGAGCTGAGCCTGTCATTGGCCTGCTTGTTGATGCCTGCTTGGATTGAGGGGCTGTGCTGTCTGGGTTTTCCTTCAGCATATAGAGCCATGCGACCTTCTGTATTATGAGGTGCTTCACAAAAACAGCTTTTAAAATAAATATCTGCAAATGAATTGGAAACTGTTCCTTCCCCTGTCTCTGCAAGGACATTACTCAGTCGAATGCACCCAGAAAATTGAAAGACTCAGAATTTTCAATCAGGAGTGGAGTGATTGTCTCAGAGCACTCACATGGTGACATGCACAGCCAACAACAAGGTGTGACATCTCACAATTCACAACAAGAGGTGTGTCCAGAAGGGACAGCAATCCATAAAGGGGGGAGAGGTGGGAGAAGAAAGGTCAAATTTACAACCTTAAATTCACAAGGTTAATAATGCCTTAGCATCATGCATATTTGTCTGACTCCTTCACTTCAGCTGAGCCAGCTGTCCCTGCTTCTGATATTTCCCTACAACAGAGGCAAAAGAAATTGGTTCCTTTTAATCTGTAGCAAAAAGGGTTTCTGGTAAGAGACACATATTGTATAGATGCTGTGTAGATGGGCAGTTGCCTCTGCTCAGCTGATGCTCTGACTGGTCAAGGCATGTGGAAACAGCAGGACACGCCATGAAGAAGCAAGGTGAGAGCTGCATCTCTTGCACACAGCTCTACAGGCAGATATGGAAAATGGACACACCTGTGTGCAAGTGCTGCTGCAGACATCCAGCTCTGGAAATTGCATGTCCAGCCTGGATGTATTTGGCCATAATAACAAGTCAGATTTTGGTTAAGGCTCAAGGCAGGGGCACCTCTTGTGCAACAGTGCTGGCACATGGGGGGCTTGCACAAATCCTTTCCCCAAGATTCCGGAGGTGGCACATGCATGGGGTGGCACCCTTGGCCTCGGCATTGGCACTTGTCACCCAGCATCTTGGCCATGGGTTTTCATCTGGATTTGGTGTGCAGGATGAGTGCCCTTCCCACACCAGTCTTACCTGGATCTGAAAATGCAACCCCCTTCTCTTGGAGCCAAGAATTATTTCCATGAGATACATTTAACAAAGGTGCCTATCCAATACTTGTGGTCTCCTGGCATAATTAATCGTGAAATTAAATTCAGTCTGTGTAGTGTTCACATCAGTTACACAGCAATAACATTGGTTGACTGGCACTTACCCTTTTCATTAGCAAGAGAGCTTTTGCCATATAGCCTATTTTATAAACTGCAGTGGGCTTCAGAAACTACCAGTATGGGACTTCCAGGAGCCCACACAGAGGATACCCCAACCATATCCTCTGTTTTCTCAGCTGGGGTCTGATCAACTTGCCCATGGAGCAAAGCAAATTCCTCACTTGAGACCTCAAGGGCTGGAAACACAACTCCAAAGTTGTCTTAGAGAGCACCAGGGAGATGTTAGTTGCTTCTGAATGTTTTCTCTAGCTGCTACAGACACATCTTGAGCCCCACAACACTCTGCAAGTCACCATGAGGGTTGACAGAAGACAGAATTTCCCACAGTGCCCACTGGGCTGGGTGCAGTTTCTGTGTGCCTCTGAGGCATATCTGCCACCCAGGACTAAACAGATCCTGTGGTAGAGACAGAAGCTTGTTCTACTCTTCCTTGGGGCCACAAAACCAAAATAAATTGTTGTTTCTACAAAGCTTAAAATAGCTTTAAACCATTGTTTTCCTTGACAGTAGTCACTGCCTGTCTCTGCTCTCCACCTTGCCTTTTGCAGCTCCTGGTGAAGCAGCTTGGGAAAATGCACAGGCAGGAACTTGCTCATGGAGAGTAGAAGTGAAAGCAGGGGAAAAAATCCCTTGCAGGAATTTCACTCTCCCCACAGACCTCCCTGCAAGATTCTGGTGCCCTTAAATACAGGTGGCAAAAGCACTAGCAGCAGTTTCTCTGTTTAGAGAACAGTGGAACAGTTTGTCCAGCCCCATGTCTGGATCCTGCCCTGTCCCACCCAGCATCTACACTGCACAAGGGGTACTTCCCTGATGGGATACCTCCCTGATAGGGTACACATGCACCCTAATATCTCCCTGGGGTGCTGGTCCCAGGCACACCTCCTTCTTAATGATTTTGTGCAATCCCAATGTTATTGGGAAGTTGGTTTTAGCATCCACAGGATAAATCTCCCCTTGCAGCTGTTCTGTCCTCAGGCAAGAATAACTCAGGAGTCTGGGAACAAAACTGTCAGAAACAATTGGACAGCCCATTGCCATGTGGGGTTCATTCTCAGAACACTGAGTTATACACTAAAGCTGTACATTGAATATATAGGATTAAGCCATATAGAAAACAGCTATGTTTTACACATACTTGCAAAAGGAGTGTGTAAAAATCACAAAGTGCATAAAAGTTCACAGTTCAAGAGCAGCTCCCAAAGGAGAGCCTACAAAACTGGTTCTTGGGTGGCTGTTGAGTTGGAATTCAAACCCATAACCCCAGCACTGGAAAAATCCCAGGAGATACACTCCCTGTGTAGAGAGTGTACATATATCTATACATATCCTTTGGAAGGAGCTGCTTTCACTCCTAAATGGGTTTACTGGGCATGGGCACAGATCCCTCCCATCCACCATCCTGGGTGCATGAAGAGCTGACTGCAGCTGTGCCTGCACTGTCCCACCACCCTAACTGAATTACCTTCCACCATTGCCCACAGACACAGGCAGTCTCTTCCCTTAAATCAGCAGCAGCTGACATTTTCACCCCCACCAGCCAAGCATGAATCACCCTGAAATGGAGGCCGAGCTCCTTATTTCCTGACAACTCAATGTTAGACAGAGCAGAGGAGATTGCAGCAGAGGTTACACATCGCTTCCTCTTCACCTGCAGCTGTCTCCCCTGGATGCTCCATGCAGCCTGTGCCATCCATGCATGCTGGCATTCAATTTGCAGGACCTCACACAAAACAAATATTGGAAAAGTCTCCCCTGGCTGACACCCATCTCCCTTTCAGTGTTCCCACTGCTCCATCGTGCTCGTGTGCTTGTGCTGGAAAGCACTCTTGGGAAAGGCACTAAAGGATGCCTGTTCCAGCAGCCACGGTGTATATCCCTCCTTTGAGCCCGGCAAAGAAGGGACCCCAGGGGCTGCAGGCTGAAGCCACAGCTCCCATTGCTGGATGTGCAGAGGGAGAGAGGCAGTTCTGGGTCCCCCTCACATCCCTCAGCACCTGAGTCTGAGCTGTTTCAGCAGTGGGGAGGACCATGCTCCTTTGTACACCCATATTCCTCCACCGCTGCTCCCCAGGCTGCTGCCACCAGACTGACTTCTGCCAGTGCAGAAGTGTTTTCAGCCTGCATCACCAGCATCATCAATACATGCAGATCTGTAGGCTCCCCATGACAGCCTGTCTCCAGTGGGTTTGAGGTGGGCAAGAGGAAGCCCCGTATCACAGCCCTGCGACAGACTGCCTGGCAGCTCCAGGTCTTGCAGCCCCTCGGGACAAGTTGGTGGGATGCTGCGCAGGGCGGAGCGTGTCCCTGCCGCGGGCTGGGGATGCAGCTGGGAAACTCACCCCGGTGTGGAGCACCCGCAAAAAAAGGACCCCTCCAAAAAGGACCCTAAAAGTTTGTGCCTCCCGCATTCGACGTTTTCTCAGCAAGGGTCAGCAACAACTGCTGCAGGGCGGGCTTGGGACACCCGTGTGAAAAACCCCAAGACCGTGAGCAAAGGAAGGGGGGAGTGGGAACTGTTCCGGGAGAGTGACCCCTCCGGGACCATGGAGGTGCTCGTGGTGCGCGGTGTAACACCGGCACCGCGCGGTCCCACACGTGTCTGCGGAGAATGCCCCCTCCCCGCGGGCCGGCCGGGCCGGGCCGGGCAGTGTCTGCGCCGCCCCGCCGGCGCTGCCGGGGGAGTGGTTTCCCCGCGCTGGCGGCGGCGGGGCCGGTCTGCGGGCGGGGAGGTGCCGCGGCGGCGGTGCCAGCGCCCGGCTCGGAGGATGTGGACGCGCTGACGGAGCTGCCGGCTCCCCTCTGCCGCCGTGCATGGGCGGCGGGCGGCTGCCGCCTCGCCTCGCCTCGCCTCGCCTCGCCTGCCCCGCCGGTGAGCCGAGCCGGGGATCTCCGCCGGGCTCGGGGGGTGCCGGTGGCGGGGCGGGGTGCGGAGAGGGGGAGAGCTGCCACCTGTGAGTGCCCCGCTCGCAGCCCCGCGGCGGCCGGGAGCAGCTCCCCGGGGCCCGGGCAGCGCGCCCGTGGCGGAGCCGCCGGCCGGGTCGGGTCGGGTCGGGTCGGTGCCGTCCGGGTCGGTGCCGTGCGAATCGGGTCAGTGCCGTGCGGATCGGGTCAGTGCCGTGCTGGTCGGGTCGGGTCGGGTCGGGTCTGGTCTGCGCGATGCACGGGACCCCCGAACGCGGTGGGGTCGCAGGCCGGGGCGCTGCGAAGCCGTGCGGGACCGTGCGGAGCGGGGAGAAGCGCTCAGTCCCACCGCCGGCTGCGGGGCTAACGGGGGAAGAGGGAGAGGCAGAACGCGCGCCTCTGCCGCGGCTTGTTTCGCCACATGCTTGTTTGTTCGAGTAAAGGGTGTTAAGGAGAATTCACTGAGAAAAAGCGTTCTCGTTTAAGAAAACACCACCCAACTCGTTCGGCAGCCGAAAGGGCTGTGTGAAGGAATCCTGATGAATGAGCACAGCGCTGAGGGAGTTGTTGGTTTGTGGGCTGCGATTGCCTCAGCTATTCGTTTATGCCATTTTTTTTTCCCGAGACAACTTTTGAGGCGAGGAAGCGACTGACAAAGCACAAGTTTAAGACAGTGATGCTTTTGCTTGCATCCGAGCTGCACTGAACACTGAAATCCTGCGTTTCACATCAGGTAGCAAATACCACACATACGATTACTTTTAGAGAATGAAAGAACCTACTTTGCTCTGTAAATGAGGACTATGTTTCACTCTGAGCGAAGGGTGTATTTTCCATCTGCCAAATGAACATACCACAAAAATTTTCCTTTCATCTGGGACAGAGCCCTGTTTGTGCATCTCTGAATATGGCTACAGTCGTGGAGGGGAGTTGGGTTAGCCTGGATGTAGCATTAACCCCTGCAGCCACAATAAGCAATACACAGAGAGAAATTTGTTTCCATTAGTCTTTTCCTGACTGAGATCTTTACTGCAATTGTACAGTCAGCACAGCAATAGAAGCTCTCCTGGCTCTAGGTTCACATCTTACTGAAGGATCCAGAGTCGGTGTTCACACCTGCCTGGCTCACGGCACAATGCCTCCTTATGAGCAGCCTGTTAAAGGAAGGTGAAGCTGGGAAATTCTGCCTACGCACAGCCAGGCTCAAGCCAGTGTTTTCCTTCTCTCAGTTTTAATGAGCAACAATTTTTTTGCCCAGAAAAGAATCCAGCTCACAGCTCAGGATTTCGATAATTAATACACCATTTAAAACGCATGTTTTCAGAGTCAACATTATGATTACAAAGGGAAAACAAGCAAACAGGGAATGACTTGACCTGGTTTCGTCGCTTTCCCATTCTAACCCGACAATTTGTCAATCAGGTGGAATTTCCTCCAACGTCTTTGGTACATTACTTTAACAGAAGAAATAATGTACAAATATAGTTACTACTTTCTCTCCCTTCTCACAATGATCTCTTTGTATTAAGCAACAGGCTTTTGCATAGATCAGGTACCAACCCCAGAGTGTCACAGCCTGAAATTGCGCCTTCTCTCTCATTTCTGAAATTATGCCCCTGCGTTTGAGCCCATTTAATCATTTCTGTTTTGAAGAGGTTGGTCAGAGAAGCCTTGATGTGGGACAGATCCTATGCCATTCAAGGCAGGAAAAGCTCTGTCAGGACTTCAAGGAGACCAATATCTGCCTCAGCAACAGCCCTTCCCTTTGCTCCTCGAAACATGCACATTCTCTGGCAATTCTGTAAAATAGTCAATTTCCTGAATTTTCAGTCTTCAAGGGAAGGCTTTATTGCAAACCCCAGAAAAGCTGCCAACCAATAACATCCAGCTAGAATGAAGCAGACTGATTGATACCAACAGGTCCATAAAATCTCATCACAGTCTTTGTCCCTCTTTGACTACAAGTTCTCAGGGTCTGGAACCACCTCTCCTTCATGGTTTGGAGACAACATGACCAGTCCCCTGCAGAGCAGATACCAGTGCTGGAAGAAGCTGTGGTCCCGCAGGACAATCCCCTTCTCTCATCAGCGTGCATTGCCTGATCCCACAGTGTTTTACTCCGTAGTGCCCATGTCCGTATAGGACTAGGAGAAAATTGTCCAAATCCACCTCCTCTGTTGAGACCACTGCAACTTGTGTAAGATGTAACCAGAATTTTCAGCTGAGTTCTGTCTCTGACATGCACACACATAAACCGCCTCTGTGCCAATTCTTGGTAGACCTCTAGATCCAGAAGGTGAATGTTAATTGGTTGGCAGGAAGACTCACAGCCTTGTTAACGCATATCTGCTTTCAGTGTTAATGACTCATTTTAAAAAAGCACACTGAATTTTTATGGTTTTAGTGATTTCTTTATTTTTAGCTGTGTGTTGTCCTCACCCTCCATCTTTCCCATTCCTGCTGTGGTGGAACACAGTGTTCTCATATCCTCCATCTTGGGGTAGCTTCCCATGCTTGGAAATTCAGTTGAGGTGATGGAGTTTTAATTCCTGGAGAAAACCAGCTGCATCTCTGTTGATAGGTTGTGATGTCGTGACACCTGTGGTTGTGCTGTTAAGTGCCAAGAGGGAATATTAATAGCCACTTCATTGTCTTTGTTCTCTTAGGAGTGTCTGGTGGGTTCTTGTTCGCTTGTTTTTTAAAAATCTTTTACTTCACTTTTACTACACTCTTGCTTCATTTGTCTTGCTAAATTCTCTGCTAAATGCTCAATATTGTATCATGTTACAGCAATGATAGCACTGTATTCTAATTTCCCCAAAGTTACAAGGAAATGACTAATTTGGCTTTAAAAGCCAGCTGTTCTATCTGACTGCACCTAACCTCTTACCCTACTCTGTTACCTAGAAATGAGCCCAGTGATAGACTTTCAGAGTATTTTTTCACAGTGCCAGAAAGACATCAAACGTTTTGCAACCCATTTCCCATGACATTTCCATCTGAGAATCATCAGCTCTGTGTTGATGCCCTAAGATGTTTTTTCCCCACTCCCCTGCTTGTGGAACTGTGGTGTGAATTCAGGACTATCCAGAAATACCTAGGGAATGGTGGAAAGAAGCACAGGAAACCAGTTTTAATCTGTCACTGATTCCCACAGGTGCTGCAAGGTGAGGGATAATTGTGGCGTGGAATATTAGGGGTGAGAGAATCATTATCTTCCAGAGAAGATCCCAGAAACAAAACCATTTATTTCTAAAAGCCTTTAGTAAGGGTTGCTCTGAGTTAAAAGGAACAATATAGTTATTTGTAAGGTGCTGGCTTCATAAGGTTGTTATGGGAGATTAAAGCCTGTGCAGAATCACTCTGCCTAGCACAGGCGTTACTGATTCCAAAAGCAAGTTCTCAGATGAGAGTATTTGCACACCAAATGCCAGAAGAGATACCTCTGAAACATTTAACAGCTTGTTGAGGTTTATCTCTAATTTTGATGGGGTGTTTTCCTAATGAGTTCCTCTCACATCAATTAGCTGCCGAATCTGATGTTAAAAAAATAAATCCAAACTTTCTCTTGGCACACGGTTCCATGAGGGCTCTGTGGAGATTTCCACGATATCGAGGTCTACCAGCATTCAGAGGAGCTGGCTTAGTCATTCTTCCCATCTGCTCTACTTCTTCCTCTCTCTGCTGCTCTACACATGCTTCCTGGCTGTCTGCTCCCCTTCCCTATCTCTGAGCATCCTGTCTGGCTGCCCCCCTCCTCTCCTGCCATACCTGTTCCTTGTGGCATCTTCCACGAGGAAGATCAGGTAGTTTAGGGCTGAGATCAAAGAGCTGAAATAAATGAGCTGCTTTAAAGCAGCCAGGAGAAAAGAAAAAGCAAAAGGAAGAATCCACCAAGGAAGCACCCATAGCAACCAGCATTGCAAATATCATCTGAAAAATCTTTGAGTTGAATCACCCCCAAATCATGAGATTGCTTTAAAAATTGTGATATTTCAAAACAGGCACATTTTAGTTCTTTTTACTTCTTCTTTGACCATTTATAAATCTAGGTTTTAGCTCCTTTTTGCTAAGAGGGCCAGTAGGAACTTGGACAACTACAGCAAAGTGGAAGTTGAGGTTTGTATGTAGCCATGGTGCTCCAGGAGCCGGGGATGTAAGAAGAACAGTGTCTCCCCAGTAGCACATTTGTGCAACACCAGGAGTCGAGGAGGCTGAGTTAGAGTAATCTGCCAGCACTGGCCCTTTGCAAGCCTGTATTTTGTAGTGTTGAGAGTCCACAGATGAGAGTCTGAGAAATTCCTCGGGGTGATATTTACCCCAGTAGCTTCTTTGGAGCAGGAACAGTAAAAATTGCAGCTCGCCACGAAGTTAGCGGTGAGAGGCAGCACGGACTGGAAATAGCAGCCTCCTACCCCTTTTCACTCTCCCAAACTACGTGCTGTGTCTCATGCTGAAATGCCTCAGCTCCTCTACTTCAAGAGTCGTTTCATCTCGCTGCTTCCTGAGAGAGATCGACATCTTCTGGGGAGCACACACTGCTGAGGAGAGGAAGGCAGCTTTGGCCTGCGGAGAGCAGAACTCAAGTACTGCGTGGGTGGCCGAAGACAAGAGCTTCTGAAATGAGGGAACAGAACAGATCTCTAATCTCCAGACTCTGACACATATCGCACTTTTCTCAGTTGCTTAGGAAAGAGATTTGCATCCAAAAAGAAGTGGGAGGTTTAAATAGGAGTTCATACATGTATCTTCTGTGGTCCATGCAACGATTTACATTTTGTTAGTCCCATGGAATCCACAACACTTCATAAAGTGCGTCCATTACAAATCTGCAACCAGGGAAAACAAAGACCCTATCCAGGTTCCTACCTGCAGTGTCCAAAAGCTGAGCTGAGCAGCAGTCAGGGAAACTGGAGGCTGTGAGGTGTCACTGAGGTAAGTTGCTTGTTTTGGGTTGTGCCAGGATGCTGAAGTTACTGTCCCACCCGTGACAGAGTACTGGGCATGGGCCTGCCTGTGGGTGGCCGAGGCCACCTGTGTTATTCCCAGCCATAGTTCCATCCTCCTAGAACTAACAGAAGACTGAGATACAGAGGAGTTGGATCCACAGAAGCAGCTGGCCGTGGGAAATGCCAGCTGACATTCCTTGTAGGGACATGCACCTTCTTGTACTGTGTGAGCAGCCCCTTCATGGCTTCATCCACCACCACAACTGTAGCTCTGCCATAGATTGCCCACTCCTCCACCCTGGCTGCACTCACAGCCTGATCTGCTGCAACAGAGTGGCCTGAATAAGGCACCCTTTCTTCTTCTGGGTGGAAAAACCTCCTTTGACCTGTTTGTTTATTGGGACTTGCTGAGCAGGGTTTCCTGTGACCCATCGAAATTTTCCACTCTGCAAAAAGCCAGCAGCTGACCATTGCTTCTCCCACCTAACGCCATTCTTATGCACGCCCTGCTCCAATTTTCCTTGTAAGCAATAGCAGGGATTTCTTTTTGTAGCACACACAAAGGCTCGACTCCTTGAATGAAGAAAAGTTTGCATTTATCCGTGGGCTGTGGTGGGGTGAGGTGGGAGGTGGGGCCCGGGTGCCCAAGGCTGAGCTCCCAGTTTGTTTCCAGCGGTGTCGGAATCGGCGGGAGTTGCGTGTGTGCTGTGATTGCACGGGCGAGCACTCAGAGCTCCATCCTTAGAGTGCTCCTGTGCACGAGGCTGAGCCAGCAGAGCCACGGGGGTGGGAGGGGGATGTCTGTCCAGCACAATTTAAGTACAGGGCTGGAAAAGCCTTTGGAATTGTCCCATTGAAACAAGGAGGGGAGGGCTCCCGTTCCTGCTGTGCCAGAAAAATGTTAGATTTGCAAGTGTAGCAGTTGTTCAAGGCCAATTTCTGCCTCCTATCTACACTTTGTTAGAAAGTGCACCTTCAATGTGGTATTGTTAGGCTGTTATCATAATATTTCCATGAGTGCTCAGTGGAAAATGATTAATTTGGGAAGCCTGGGAAGGGAAGAGGGTGTCCTGCAGTCCCTGCTAATCTAGCAGCAGCCCTGGCATCCTGAGCTCAGGTCTCACTTTGCCACCGTTGTCCCCAGCACTGGGGCAGCTCAGGGAGAAGGGGTGATGTTTTCAGAGTAGGAGGAACCTCTAAATAGAAGTGCCTGATTTTGGAAGTGCTGGGGGAAAAGCTTGGGTCTCGGAGCCTCTGAAACTTTACTGAGTGATGATCCGTGGGCTGCTAGGATTGCAACCTGTGGCCAGTTCGTGTTTCTGTTTTGCCCAATAAAGCATACTTGTTTTATAAACATCTACTTTGCAATTCACAGTGGATTTATCCCAAGGAGAGGCCTCTGCTGTTGTGCCTGATGGAGTTCTCTCCCCCCATGGAGAGCAGACTCAGGAGACACAGCCAGGCTGGGCTTCCCATACACCCCAGCTGACCAGAACTGCTGCCCAACACCCCGCTTCTGCTTGAGCACCAGTTGTTCTCCTGTGAGACCGCCCCAATGGGACAGGCTGTGTCCTCAGGTTGGAGAAGCTCCAAACATGCAATGTGTTCCATATGCTTTTCAAAGTGGGAGAGAAGCCCAGAGACCACCTTTTGGTGCCTGGGCTTGTGACCTATGTGACTAGCACAGGTGGAAATTCATCCTTTTGTGTGGGCCCTTGGTCTGGGCGAAGGGGCCACCACTGAAGCATTCCTTGGTCTCACTGGTGAAAACTTAGGAAATTATAAGATTGCCTTGCTTGGTGCTATGGCTTCTAAAGAAGCAAGACATGACCAGCTCATTGGAGTAGTCCCTAAATCAGCTGTTCTTTGCTGCGAGGTATGGCCAGGCTCTGCAAGCCCAGAGGAGGGGTGGCCAGGCAGTACCACTGGTCTCTGAGACTTTACTTGGTCACTATTAACGACAGTACAGCTGTGTTGGTGCTTCTGCAGCCAGAGAAGCAGCTGGTTATCAAGCTGAGGCAAAGGAGTGCAAGTTATTCTGGCGGCAGAAGGTGGGTGGGTTGGAAGAGGGTGCATTGAGCAAACGGGCTCCAGGCTGGACAGCAGCAAAGGCGGGTAAAAGTAAAAAGAAGAGACAAGAAGAGATACCAGAGAAAGGCTTTACTTGGGTAATTTCCAGATGGTTTCCATTGCAGTAAAAGCTCTTTGCATGGTCTCAGTAGCTGTGCCTTGTTTTTAAAAGATTAAGCAGTATCACAGAAGGAAGGGTTTTAGTTTATATTTCCTCTGTTGTCAGTCAAAGAAGATAATCACATCTATTAGGCAGATAAAGTGAATATTTTCTCTTCAGAGCGTTAATGCATTCTGGTAGTTCTGTAGACTGAAAACACTGAACTCTACAACTGTCCGGACTGGGAAGAAGTTTTTCTGGTTTTAAATATGGCTGTGGTACTGGGAAAAGGGACATTTTCCGTGCTGCAGTCCTGAAGTGCTTTTCTTTCTCATTACAGATTTCAAGTAGCTGAGCACCAGGGGCTGACATCCCCTGTCCAACACTGCATGCACCATAGGACAGAGTTGCCCAAAACACCAGAGAGGGGATTGGGCTTGGGTCAGTTACATCCAGAAGTCCTTTGCTGAGACTAGAAAGCCATGGATGTGGGTTTAATTAATTCAGTACTGCATGGATCCTTGTATACCACTAGCCAGTCATCTGAAGATAACTCTAAATAGCAAGTGGTCTGGCTTGGATTCCAACCAGTGACCATATGGTGCCTGGTTCCTGCTCTCTTACACCCTTTCATTTCTCATTGGCAGGTGACTCAGTGTGATAGTTGTTCTTTATTACATCCAGTCTTTTCTGAAGGCGACATTGAAGGTAGACAAGTTTGAGCTGAATTTTCATAGGTTTATTAACAGCAGCTTTGTAATGGGTAGTGGGATAAAAATCTTCTTCCCAGAGCATTGGATAGCATGGTATCAGATGCTCCCTTGTTTTCATAAGAGACAAGCATTGAGTGTAGTCATGAATTTTTAAGGGACAAAACATTAGCTCTCTGAAGTTGGTTTGGTCATTGGTTGGGAAGGAAAATTGCCAGACAAGAATTAAACTTTCTGAATTGAATCCTGGGATGGAGAAGTGATTTCCTGCTTCCCTAATTTTCAATAAGTGTAGCCTGTGGCATGAGAAGAAACTCCAGAATGCAATACACAGTTTTTCCTCTGTCACTGTTTTTGGATTAAAATCAGCGTACAGTTAATCCAGTGTTATAAATCTTAGTAGGAAGCCTTCCAGAGCAGGTAGATTTGTTTAATCATTTGGGCTGGAATCCAAACCACTGGAGGATATAAAATATGTACACTAGTGCCATTCACTTCACTGAAAACACCTTTTTCCCATCCAAGGAAATAGCTGTGGCTGGCATGAATATATATTTGGAAAGCTGTAGGGCTAAACAAATTTCTTAGAAAATCATCTCTGGCCTGAATACTAACTATAAGTACGCACTGTAACTCCTGAGGCTCATCAGCTAAGGCTTTCTGGCAGAGAAGTCATCAGAAATCAGTGATTCACACTTTGAAATGGTGGGATCCTCACCTCTGCTCAGCAGGCTCCCTGTCTTGATACCAGTCAAAACATTACCTTCAAATTGGAGGAGATCTTTCAAAAAATCACTTGCCCTGTGACTTCTGAAAGAACCGTGCAGTAATGCAATATTAACAAATCCTCCTTTGAGCATATGTTGTCTTCTTTGTGTCTTGATCAGTAGAATTGTGTCTCACTAAACAACCTGATCCTGCCAAATAAAGGAATACATTTTTGTTTTCCAATTTTCCAACTACCAGTACAATTTCTGTCTGGGAGGATTTCAGAGTGTCCCAGTTTCAGCGTTTTTTGTGTAACTCACACTAAAGAATAAGGTTTAGCATCACAAAGAGTCAGACTGGGAGGTGTTTCAACTGAGAGCTTTAGGTAGCTTTGGTACATTAATTGCCTCAGTAATTCACAAGGTGCTCTATGAGCTTTGTCCTTAGCGAGATCAAATCCCGTCTCTCACAGGAGATGATACAGACCTTCGCCGTGGGAGCTTCTGCAGCAACCTTTCGGCAGAACTCTTTCACACCAGTGCCTGCCAGCGTTGTCCCTTTGGTCACAAGCTCTGACTCTGCTGTGTTGTCTCTTCCAGGCACTTCTAGGGTTTGACTGAGTTTGCACGACACTTCATCAGTGACGCAGACGCCTGCAGCAAGGACAGTTTTTGGAAGTGACACCCGTTGATGTGATTGAAGGTAACATGCTCTCTTCTGTCATTGCCCTGTACGTGCTGCTTATCCTCCACAGAACCTCATGCTCCAGCCTGGCGTCCCCTTTGCTGCCTGTCCTGGCTGGGGAGGTTGAGAGCAGGATCAGGCCCAGTTCAGTGCATTTCTGAGAATCTCCCAGACTGATCCTTGCTTCAGGCAACAGCCTTTCCTAACCATGGCTCAGCTTGTCCCATAAAACATGTTTGTGCCCCCATCCTTAGGGAAATATTTCCTTGCATCATACGACCTGCCTATTTTCTGTAAGTGCTGCACATTTTTGAGTCCTCAAGCTAGTCTTCATTCAGATACTGTTTTTCCCCCATGAATTTCACAGGTCACTTTTGCCCTCTGTTCAAAACCTAAAATAAAAATGTGTGCATTGTTTCTGAGGCCTTTCTCATGGGAGGTGGTTTAGCACTTGTCAGGCTATATATTGCTCTGTATGTTACTGACCTTGTTAGTAGACCTTGCCATCAGGAGCAGCAGAAAGTGATCTGTGCTTTTGCTCCATACCTCTGGATAAAGATCAGCATAGTGTGGTCCTGCGATTGTAGCACTTTAGCACTGCATTTAAGATAATCTCTAAATGTAGTTTTCTCACAGAAATGCAAGAACAGATTTTGCTTTTTTTCCCCCCACAACTGGTATGTTTGTGCTTAATTAAACCTAGGGGAAGTAATGTATCTCTTAATTCACTGACATGAGAATTTTGAGGTTCAGAGTAGATGACTCACCCACCAGAACAGAATTTATCCTTTGTTTGTAAATCCTATTTATTGGCTTGTTTTGCATCACTATGGCTACTGTTTGTCATTGGTGATACCAGCATCTAGCGTACATAAAATGAATGCAAGACTGAATAAAGAGCTGTAGTTCTTATAATGGTTTGTATCAGCCACTTTTCTGTTGTATGTCAGTATATTTCACATAAAAGCAGCACTAAAAGTGGCTTAATATTTTCCATCAACACTGGCTGAAAAGTAAAAAATTCTCCTATACATAAATCTTATCACAGTTTAAAAAGCCCTAAGCAGCACCACCCTTGTTCAGATTATATGGCTTTATAAGCAACTCAGTGATGTCCTACGGGTGATTTTGAAGTTTCAGTGAACTGATTTGCAGTGGCATTCTCAATTATTTTACATTTAGTTATTTTTCATGTTAAAGACCTAGTTAAGCTTGTTAGAAACATCACTGCTTTCACAGCCCGTATAGATTCTTCTGCTTTCCTTCACTATTTCAAAGTAGAGACTGGGAATAATTAATCTATTCCAGTTAAAGCCTAATTATTTTGCCAATTGCATGGCCCCATGTTCTATTCTGAAGCACATCAAGTACAATCACTTCTGCCATCCTATTCAATCAAAGTCTTAAGTTGCACAGATTTTCTGAAATGGCCTGGGCTTCAACAGCTTGGGAGCTGATTCACTGAGGCATCTGCTATAACACTGGCAGGACTGTCACCATTTTTCTGGCCTAAATCATTTGTCTTTGTCATTCGCAAATAATCTGCAGGGTATAATGTGGTCTTAGGGAAGCACGGAGCCCATTATTGCTCAATAATAGAATTTCGTGAGGTCTTAACATCTTTGAGCTAATATGACACATTTGACAGTGCATGTGTGGATGTATATCTCTAATTTCCCATGGAACAAGGACAGAGAAGTATTGTAAACATTTGCAATGTACTGAACAGCTGCTAAAATAAACCTGCCAGCTATGAGTGACTGCAGGAGTCTGCTGCTGGCTAGCAGGGACCAACCCCCAGGACACACAGCAGTGGGGCAGGGCTTATCTATGGTTGCCAAGACCAAGACTTCATAAATACTGGCCCCACACAAAGCCTCCAAGCTTATTTCCATCTAGACACACGCTTTCTCATTTCCTTTTACCTGCAACCCAGGACAGCTGGGCATGGGGTGATGAACCCCAAAAAGGATGCCAAAAGAAAGGTGTTCATTTTGGACATGCTCAGAGTGGTGGGCCCAGTGCTCCTCCAGGCTCACAGCTGGCTCTGGCTGACACAGGGTGTGACAGCCCTGCAAAACAACTCTTCCCAAAGAGTTAGGCTGGGAGAGGATGTTCCTGCTGTTGCCTAGTGTGGTCAAAAGGGTCCGTCTGGGAACAAGAAAGAGACTGGGACCAGAATGGGGGAAAAAGGCAAGAATGGAATGAGCACTAGGGGTGATCAGAGGGAGGAGATAACAGAGGAAGTGCTACTTTCCCTTTGGTCCAAGGGCACATCTCTATTCTTTTACGTGCTATCTGAGGAACAGCTGGCAGAGCAGGGCCCACAGTCACCACGCTTGGGAAGGGTTTCCCGTTTCCAGGTCACCGCTCCCTCAGTGCTGTTGTCCACAGGTGCCCAGTGGTATGACCTACTGGATGCTGCAGGAATACAAGCATGTGTCCAGAAAATCTATGTATTTTAGTGATTAGATGGTTTGTGCTGTCCCTGGGGAGTGGTACAAATCCAAGCAAGTGATGGGAGCTCAGAACCCTCTTCCTAGCAGGCAGAATCCCTCCCTCTTCTACTGTGCCATGGCTGTGTAAGCTACTCAGATCAGGAGTTTGGTTCAGCCCTTTGCTGGGTTTCAGAGCCTGGTTCTGCTCTCCTGTTCCGTGTATGTACCAGGAAGCGTGTGCATTACTTCAGTGTTGATTGGGCCCCAGGCTGACTCTTCAGGCCTATTCCCATAGCCGATGAGTGTCTACGGGCTTGGATCCTGGTCCACAGCTGAGCTCAAGGGTCCCATGGTTCTGCCATGCTTTCTCTTAAATATGATGCAGTGGGAGTGGAAGTCTCTGCACTATCATGCTGCTCCGTGCTACAGCTAATTAAAGTCATTGTGAAGGGTTTCATAGTAATTGCAGATATTGTAAAATTCAGTTCTGTGGGGTAATTGGTAATGTAAGCCTGAAACAAGTTATCCTTAAGATGTTTTAGTCGGCATTTCTCAGTAGGTGCAGCCTTTACAAAGAAGGCTTTTGTGTGTGCAGCAGGACCAGAATTAATGGCAGCATTTAGTCGTGCCTGAAGGAGTGTTTGCTGTGGCAGGTGGCAGGGCAGTCTAATGGATGATGCCTACATTCTGCATGCTGCAGGAGGCTCCAGCAGCCACTAACTGCACTACCTGATGAATGCCAGCTAAAGAGAGTGAAAGCCTCAAGCCAAATCTCTCCAGGGCTGATGTATTAACATTTAAAATGAACATAGCCTCTTCAGCTCAGAGCGGGTCAGGCTCTGTTTGCTCCTACACACTTCATATGCATTCTGGAGATTTCAGGCATCCTCAGATTTTTCAGTGGAATGCTGTATCTATAAATGGCAGATGTGAGGAAAATCCCAACGCCACAGAGATGTGCAGCTGCCCCGCCTCGGGCTGGGCTGAGCTCTGCAGCCAGGGCTGCAGCCGGCTCTGTCTCCCTGCTCTGGAATGCTGCAGTGCCCGGCAGAACCAGGCGAGCTCCAGGGCCAGCACTGGAGTGCCTCGCCTGCCAAATGGCACAGAGTGGTGCTTAAGGGGCACAGCAGCAGCTTAGGTTCTTAAGTCCCTCATTTAAATGAGATTTAGGTGCCAAACAGTCCCTGATGCATTTGAAAGTCCCACTCAACACCTCTCCGAACACTCAGGCAAGTAAAGACTACTGAAAATCTGGTCCTTAGACACCAATACAGCTGATGTGTCTGGAATTAACAGCTTAAAAAGAAGTGCTGGCTCATGACTAAATGGCAGAGACATCTGGGAAGAGCAAATATTGAAGACATTACGAAGAATCAGAATAAGAATTTAATTCAGGGCTGATATTTCTACCAGTAATTTTTTTTGGTCAACAGATGCAATTTCTGAGCTCATATATCAGTAATAAACTGATTGCTGATAACATTGGAGGACTCCAGTCTCCAGCTGATGACTCTGGGACTCTGTGGGAGTCCTCTCTGCTGTTCCAGGGACAGCTGGGGTCGATGCCCTGCTCAGCATCACAACATGCAGCAGTAACAGTTGGCTTGGAGGCCAAGGAAACATTTCTTGGCCTGTTTAGGAAGGGCAGTGTAACACAATTATTTTAACCAATATGAAAAGCCAATACCTTTTGTTAAATTAGCCGTGGGGCCAAAGCTCAGAGCTGAGGTGTCCCATTCTGTTTTAATATTCGCAGCATGACAGAGGTGATGAATACCCGAGAGCCGGTGATGGAGGAATTCACACTCAGCCAGACTCCTGAGGAAGAAGGAGGCCCTTCAAGCCAGGTAACTTCAGCAGAGCTGAAAAGTGTCCTGAGTTGCTGATCAAAAGCGATTTAACGCAACCGATAACTTTCCTTTGGGTAGATACTGCATTGCAGCACACTGCTGCCAGAAAAACAAGCCCTGAAATATGTGTTTGATCCTATTTAGGTTTTATTATTAAAAGTTAAGAGTTTGGCTGAAGTGTTTTGTGGGGTGCCAGGTCTGCAGGGCACAGTTGCAGCAGTGCCCAGATCCTGCAGGGATGCAGGCAAAGAGGCTGTTTGTCAGCAAGGGTTCAGATCTGAGCAACTACAGTGCGATGAAGACATGCAGCCAGTACTGTGCCAAGCTTTTATACAGCCACCCTTGAAATGAACTGACTTTCCTCAGGCTCAGAGGGAGCTCCCTGTTTAGAACAGAGACCATTTGAAATGATTGGGTAATTCACAGAAATGGCTGTGGCATCATAGCAGCACCACTGGTCAGCGCCATTTGCTGGCAGGTGCAAGAGCATTTTCTGTCCCAGGCAGTTCCACACACTCACTCCAACACCCACCCGTGGTGCTCATTCCAGCAGGAGGCATCACGATGTCCCAAGCCCCCCTGGTGACAGCCCCCACGTCCCAGTGTGCGCTCTGTGGTTGTGCTCGTGACTGTGTCGCTGCCAGGGACAAACCATGTAATGTGTCCTGGTGGACCTGAGCTGCCTCTCAGCACAATGGGTAACATTGGAAGCAGGCTCAGAGAACTACTCTAGGAGCAGCCTGTTGCAGGTGAAAATCAAGCATTTGGAAGCCAGGTACGTCAGAACAGAAGTTTTGCACATTTCTTTTGAATCACTTGTGCATGTAATGAAAGGCTTTGTGCATGTAAGGAGCGTACCGTGGGCTTTCCCATGCCTCAGAGACTGCACAGGATGGATGCTGCTCACTCAAGGAGCACATTTTCAATATTCTTTTTCTTCTCCTTCGCCAAGTTCCAGGTTTTCAGTGTTATATTAGTGTGTGCTGCCCAGACTCTGTCCCAGCCCCAACTCCAGCTGTGTTTTTAGGGCTGTTCTATGGTGTCTCTGATCATATGCTCCAGCGTTTTCCCCCCAGCTCCTTTACCTTTCCCCTCTGGGAGAAGGTGCTACCATCCACATTTTAGTGACAGCCACTTGAGGCAAAAAAAAAAAAAAAAAAAAAATCAAACAGAAATGAGATGTAGCACAAACTCAGTGACTCAGTGGGAAAACTAGGTTCCTTCCAGCAACTTCCAAGCACTCTGTCCAGGAGACCGGTCCTTCTCTTCCTGCAGTCTCCTGCCCACTCATCACACGCTCCAGCTTCTGCAGAAAAACACAGCAAGGCCCAACAGGCAACTCTGCTTCCTGCCAGTCCTGACTCATTCCTGGAGGGACATGGTAAATACTGGGCTCCAGTGGAAAAAAAAATTATGTGGTTGGTGTGAGAAAAGACCGTATGAGAATGAAACAAGCAAAAATAGTCACAGCTGAGGCCACACAGGTGCCTTTCCTGAATTTTCTTGCAGCTGTAATAATCGTCTCTCAGCACATTTTTAGATCTCGCCATGTCATTTCCTCAGGCTTCAGAAAGCAGATGAAAAATCAGAATTTTTGTTGTATTGCATCGCCCATCCAGGGGTTGCCAGCAGGCTTGGGGATGGGGTGGCTGTCATGCAGCCCTCTGCTACCCCAGCAGGCTGCACAGGAGCCAGGGAAGAGGTCACTGTCACCTGCCTGTGCAGCCATGGGAGAAAATACAGCAATTTGCCCTCAATTTTATGGCTATTTTCTGCCAGCTGAGCCATGAGGCTCAGGGAGCTGAGTTCCATCGTGGGTCTACAGAGAAGGGCACTGCTGTTCAGGGGGTCTGTGGGCCTGTCCTGCCCAAGGAGACCTCGTCTCATATTTGGTTTCCAAATAGCAGGATTGTATTAGCCACTTCTTAAAAATTCCTCCCAGTCAAGACAGCTGCCATGGAAATGTCTTTCCAAATTATGAACAGCTCAGAGGAAGTCTGTGTAAGGCGAAGTTGGGCAGCTCTTTTCTGATAGGCAGCATAAACAGCATTTTCTCACAAAAGAATTTTTTTCCTAATTGTGTCTCATTTTATAACACTAACAATAATATGCAACATTTCTCACCTTTGTATAGATTTGCAAAAAGTATTGAATCCCTGTGAGAATACCATGGGGAGCAAGGGTGTGGGGATGAGGGTTATTGTCCCTCCCCGTCTTCAGAAGTCAGGTATGGGCATCACAGCAATATTAAAAATGTGCTTGCTGCTTCCTAGATGCACAGCCCTTCCCGAGGTCTTGCCACCCCATGCCAGCTCTGATGCCAAGTGGAACAGCTAAACCCTCGTCTCTTAGAGAGTGCAGCTGCATTTCTGCCTGTGCTCACAGCAGGAGCTGTGCTGAGGCTGGCTCACATAAGCAGCAGGGCTCAGTCCATCCAGAGACCCTGATTCAGTGGTGAACATGTTGCAGATGTGGGGGGAAGTTCCCACCAGCCCACAGCAAACCTGTTGCAGTGCCTGAAGTTAAGCTGAGATCATTCTTGCTCTCAAGTCCTGGTTCAGTCCCCTCACATACACCTTGATTTTATTGTTAGAAATGAAATACAATGAAATAAAAATGGAACTTAGCATTTAGCTTGTTAGTGCAGGTATATAAAAGTTGGAAAAGGTTTCAGTGAAGCAACAACAGAGTTTCTTATGGTAATGTCCTGGAGGAGCTGGAATGATTTTTCCTCCAAAAAACCCCGCCAGAAAAAAAAGGGTTCAAAACAAATTACCCTGAGAGATTTAAGTGATCCAGCTATGCTGAAAACAGGCAAGCACTTTTACTTGTTACAATATCCTTCACTAAAAAGCCCTAGTTCAGCTTCACGCTCTAACCACTGTGTAGTGTTTGACCTCCAGCTTCAATGTGATAAATGGAAATAAATAGCTGGCACTATCCTCTGTGTAAAGGTGTTCTCTGAGGCTACCTATTTTGCATGAATGCATCATAAAATACAGTGTCTCACACTGCAGAAAATAGCTCTGCAGAATGGTGGCTTCTTAATAGTCACTGCAAGAAAACATGAATATAATATCAGAGCAAAAGGACAGCAGCCAGAAGGGCTGCAGCAGCCATTTAGCTTAACCTTACAGCAATGATTTCTGTGTCCCAAAAACTCACCAGAACTGAAACACGAGTGTTTGGCAGCATAACAAATTTTGTCTCCAAAGTCTCCATTTTCACTGCTCGTGTTGGATCACACAAGTTAAGGCAATTGTCTCCTCAACACCGGTAAGCAGAGTGGGTTCTTGGCTCAGGAAGGGACAGCTTCTGCAGGGGAGAGTGTGCTGAGACCTGCAGCCCCTCTGCACCGTGCTTGGCCAGCAAGGAGCTGGGTTCAGCTGCTTTTAAATCCTCCCTGTGCAGGGCTGTTGTTCTGCACGAGTTGGAAGAGGATTTTTTAATGGACCCGTGAGTGCATGTCAGGTGTAGAAAGGACATACTGTGCTTGCTCTGAATATACATCCCTGTGCAAAACTTTGATGTACATTCCCCAAATGTCTCACCAGGCCTTCCCAGACTCACGTGAGAAGTACCCCAAGCTGTCCAAAAGACTGCCTTCGATCGTGGTGGAGCCGACCGAGTCCGGGGACGTGGAGAGCGGGGAGCTGCGCTGGCCTCCTGAGGACCTGAAGTCAGCAGAGGACAAGGGTCATCATGGTGACCAAAGAGTCTGTGTCCAACAACAGCAGCAGCAGATGGATCTGGAAGGTCTGAATGAGTAATTTTCATCCTTGTTCCCCATAGGAAAATAGCTGTTTCAGACCATGCTGTGCACTGAAGTTAACAATGAGCCAAACAAATGTAGGTACTTGAAGGCATCCAGAAAACATCTGCACTGAAGGAGTCCTATGGACTGAAAATTTCCTTGTAGCTTTTGAACAATGGTGTTTTCATCTGCACCAGCCACTCACATGGCCAACAGACAGCCAGTGCACTGCACATTAGCAGGTAACTCTCGGGAACAGTAATCCTGGTCAGTAGCATGTATGTATCCCTGTCTCCTAGCCTAGAACTGAAGTGTTTGGCAGCTGCACTTTTTCAAAGCCTCCTGGTGTCTCAGGAGTGTGTTAGTGCAGCAGGAACTCACAAATACGTAGCCCTGACTAGCAGTCATTGTGGGGTAAACATGGTTAAAGGCAAGACCTTGTCTAAGTGCAGCTTGCACAGGAAGTGCTCCAGTGGGAAACTGGTCTATTTATTTCCTTTTTTTTTCAACTCAGTGCCGTCCTTTCCTCTTATAGAGTGACCCGGTTTCCATTTCAGTGCACCAGCATTTGCCACCCAAACGCCCAGACACAGCAGCCAGGACAGGGTGCAAGATGCACCTTCCTTTAACTTCAAAGGAGTGGTGCCAAATGATCTTGAAGTGTAAAATCACCTGCTGTTCCAGTTGGCGTTTCTGGGTGGTGACAACCACAGGGTTTGATCATTCCAGAAGAAATATGAGCTAAATCTATTTCTTGACTTCCAGGTTATATATTGTGGTTTCTGTGTTGGTTTTGTGTCTTGATTTAGACTCATCACGTTTTCAGGCCTGACGGCTTAAGCAGGTTTCAGAGACCAGGTATCCTTCCCATTACAGTGGCTGTCCATAGGGATCAACTCATCTCACTAATGTCTTACCTGAGGTCTCAGGTTCTCTGTAAAGTCAGACTGTGATGCACTCAGAATTCCCTACTCCAGGTTTAACTACTGGTTTGCAAGCTGAGAAGATTTCTTGTATCAGGTCTGGTCACCCTGACAGATCAACTGCCAGGTGGAGCAGGGAATTAAACAAAGGCTGCACCTATATGGGGAAATAAATACTGACGAGCTGTTTCTTTGCAGATACTTTAGCACACCCAGCTCAAGAAATGGAAGGCAGTACAGATACTCTGGAAAGCAGAACTGAAGAGAATGAGTAAGAACTCCATGGCCTCAGAAGTGAAACTTCGTTGTGAATGTTGTTGGAAGGCTAACACACTCTGAAGACATGTCAAAGTAATCTGTATTTAAATCTGCAAGGGTTTTATTTAGTTAGTACCTGGTAAGAAGCATCTGGGCTTTAGAACTGTTCTTCTAACATTTTGATTTTCAGGCTGGGATTCATATTATTTGTTTAATTTCCCCTTGGGAAACAATGGGATGTGTTAGGAAATACAAGGCTGTCAAGGAAAAGATGCTCCTAATTTTAATTAGTGCATTTCATTGGTTTTATCTTTTTCAAGAAAGGCTGCTTTCAGGTATCAACAGCAGGACAAAGGGGCTGCGTTTCTACAGGAGGAATGTCTTAAATCTGAAAACTTTCTTTTTTTAGCCATTTAAAACTAGCACTGTGATATTATGGACAATAGATGTAATATAATGTCACCAGTTGATTTTGTAACTTTTGTATAGAGACGCAAGGGCAAGGTTTGTCTCCAGGCCGCCGCCCTGGGGCAGCCCAGAGCAGTTCTCTCCCTTTGGCTAACCTGTGCATATTTGGACAAACCAGCCTTTCCTTAGCTGCCTTTTCAGTAAGGCTGATGCCTTTTGGAAGCGCTTTCTCGCTGCACCCTGACGAAGCAATGAGCTGGTCGCTGGTGTTTGCGGAGTGAGGCTGCCTGTGTTGGGCTTGGTTGGGTGGATTGTGCTGTTCGTGTACTCTTCAGGCCAGGTCCAGCAGTAGTGTGGGGTGCACTTCTGGCCCTTAAAGCCGGAGAGATGGCTCCTGCTTCCCCCAGGGCTGGCTTTGTCCCACCTTGTTGATAGAGATTGTTGTGACATTACTTCTTTGGTATGTTTGGTGTATAATGTAGGTGCAGAGGCACAGCTGCTCCTCCCTTGCCCTGAGCTGGTTGGTGGTAGGGGGTCCATAGCACAACCCAAACCTGTCCTCCGTTTTGCCTGGCTCCAGGTTTCCCCTGAGCCACCTGCAGTAGGAGGGGTGCAGGAGGGCCATGGTGGAAGGACAAACACCTGCCTCCCTCCTGCCCAAGCTGGCACTGCTGGCAGGAACACATGTGCCAAGGGGTGCCCTCCTCACCTGCAGCACGGCCCCTTCAGCTTTGGTTGCACCATCACCTCCTGGAGCCCAGAGCTCATGGGGGAACAAGCTGTCTCTGGACACCTCTGCCCTCCAGTGGATTTTCCTTGGGAATTTGGGGGTCATTTTGACAGGAGTGAACCCTTTCCTGCACAGGGACCTCCCAGAGACTCCCTCCCACTGTGCCAGGAGAGGCACCGATCTCAGCTCAAAACATAACCCGTTGGATGGGCTGGTGGGGGTGGATACTGCCTGTACTCAGAGGGCTTTGACTGTGTCAGTGACGAGTGTCGTGAGCTGCAAAGCTGGCTTTCTCCATCTCTGCAGGGCTGGATGGGGTCTGTACTTCCCATTAATGTTGCATCCAGAAAAAGTTGCTTGCTGTAGGTGGAGCGAAATAACAGGATTTCTTCCAGCATTAACTCCTAAGTTGACTTCCAAGTACTTTCTTTTCTCCAGTAATAATTTTCAGTAACAACAACTTTTAATTGTGTGATGGTCAATAAAACTTACTGGCCAGATGTATTAATAAGTTTATACCTTCTTAGCAACCAAATTTAATATATTTACTTACAAAGAATTCTGTGCAATGAATGTTTAATACAAAGGAAAGAGACTATTTTACTTCAAAGCAACATTAATTTATGTACAAAACTATAGCCCATTATTTGGGGTGTTTGGGATTTAGGACCCTTTTTATAAGCAGTGTAGTACAGTATAATGTGATACTTAAGTTAAACTTTGCTCTCTCAATCTATATAACAGTCTGTTTTGCCTTCTTGATGTAGACTTTCTTGCCTACACTGTTAGAATTACTTTGTTGGATGAGTGGGATTCTGGTCAGAGCAGCGAATTTCACCAGAGTAACTGAAGGTTTCAAGAGCACCTCCTAAATCTGGCTGCTGTCCCTGTCACCCCCTTCACTAGTGACAGTTTTCTGGTGAAGCCAACAAAGCAAGAACAAGCTGGAGCTACGTGTTGACACATGAGCAGTGAGGGGAGGTCCCCAGCTCAGACCCACCATGGCAGGAGAGCTGTGCTGGCGAGGCAGCCAGGCTGATGGGAGGTGCTCTTTAAATGCTGCTTTTGCATCGACTGTCAAGAGGTTTTACAATGCTCTGGGGAGAAAACAACAGCAGTGACGACATATTTTTAGCTGTGTGATTTCCTTCCAATCTGCATCTGCCCAGCTCTGTGAGGAATGACGTTAGATGTATCACTTAATTTGCTTTTTGCTTTATAAAAGGAAAAACAGTTGTTTGAAACACTTCCCCCAATTTTCTGTGCTCTCTATCTGCTTTCAGACGCTCCCTCCCTTCCTGCTCTGGATGGCCCTTATCCTATTTCCACCTGAGGTCAATGGCACTTCCCTAAATATGTTTCCCAAAGAAACAACTAAACTCTACATACAACCTGAAAAAAGCCACGCAAGCACTACTACTTTTTTTTTCATCCTTGTACATAAAGCTGCAGCTGGTATAGAAATCCCAGATTTCCTTCTTCCAGCCTAATTACTCCTCTCTTTCCTTTCCCCTCTTTTGCGCTGCTCCCCTGAAGTATTTTACCTGAAGCAAATGGTTGCTTCAAACTAAAGCTTTCTCCTAAAGCTGTGTGGCCTCAGTTTAACAACCATGCAAAGCCAAACTCCTCCTCCCATTTTTATTTTTCTGACCATGGGCCAGAGGCCCTAAAACAGGAGAGCAAGATAGAGAGAAAATTGTTTTATACAAACAAGCCCTATTTATTCAACTTGCAGGTTTGTGAATGTCCACTTACTTTGTCTGTGTGCAAGTGTTGTCTCTCTAATACTCAATAGTTGTTTTGTATTTTTTTCTGGATTAAAAGCTTTGTAGAAACTAAAAAGAAAAAAAAGACATTCGGTCATATTTTTCTAGTCTAGCTTGTAGAATATTTCATGTAGTGCAGAAAGGAAGTTTTATGGAGTAAGACATTGTTGAATTTTGCTCTATTTCAGTTCTTTCTAATTTTGTAAAATGCCACCTGTACATAATACTTGACTAATGTATGTCCTGTAGATGTATTACACCATTTAGCCTATTAAATGCCTATACTGAACTGATTGGAAGGAGCAGTGTATCCATATTGTCTTTGTTTAAACATGGAAAGGGTTCTATGTGGTGGTGTGTGTCCTACCACTAATACAGGGAATGCAGCCCACTCTAGGGCTGCTTTTGCTCCATGCAGATCCTCCCCCAGGCCCTCCAAACCACATGCTCCTACACAGATAAATTCAGATTTACATCAGTGACAACTGCCTTTGAGCCCTTTCTTGAGCAGGCAGCTCAACACTCCCTGCTTCTGTTTCGGGATTTGCTCTCTGCCCTGCTCGCCCCACTGGTGCCCTGCCTTGCTGTGCCACCAGCGAGCCTGTTGGCTCATCCTCATTCACCTTTTAATGCAATGCACATTTTTAACGTTTTCTGGAAAGGCTATTGTGGAGCCCAGCAGGAACTCACATTACTGGAAACCTACACCCTGTGAAAAGAGAGCAGGGTCATGTGGCAGAGAAGATGAGAGGCAGAGATAGTCTGCCAGTGAACAACCAGTTTTTTCCCAAAACATCAACTTGCCAAAAAGCAAAGGATCAGAAAACTGGAGGGTGAAGCTACATCTTACTTCCCCAACTCAAAAGAAGCTGCTGCTCTCTGAGGTGGGTAAATCAGCATGGCAGAGGCATTGCTCGGGGTCACAGCCATTTCCCTGCCACTGCAGGGCTGTGCCTGCTGGGCAGTGATGGCACGGCAAGGGGAATTTGCTGTATCCCAGGCTGGGGGCAGTGAGCCAGCTTTGACACTGCTTCCAAACCTGATGCTTAATGTCACTCAGTACTGGAGTTTCCATGCACCATGCATGGAAAATCTCATGTCCAGGCATATATTGCTCTGGGGGTGGAATGGCAGAGGGACTGACACGGCTGTCTCCTCACCTCCCTCGGAGCTGTCCCTTCCATCAGGGGTTCTCCTGCCTGGTGTTTAGCCACATAAGGATGCCACAGGTGCTACCTGATGGCTCCAGGGGATGCAATTTCGACTGGTGCCGATTTTATGTTGCTGTGAGGTCTGTGCTGAGTCCTAGCTGTTTTCTTTCCTCGAGTCTGAAGGCAGGGGGAGTTTATCTGTAATTAATTAAATAGGATGAGTGTGAGAACACTGTCCTGCTTCTAACATTTGTATTTTAAACTTATATCCACTGGATCTGCAGTTGTTCCATTGATGTGAGACATTTTCATTTATTTTTAATCAGACATATGCTTATTATTTTTCTTTTAGATGTGTTCTGCTTGACACTCCTGTCTAAAGAAGCAAATAACATTTTCAGTGGAATTAGCTTTTATTTAAATGACTAGTAAGAGATGAAAACTGACTTTTTAAATCATGTTAAACTGAAAAATGTAACATCTAAATTAAATCAAGCCTAATTTGTGTTTCTACCATCTTTTTTCTTCTTTTTTAAATTTTTTAATTCCAGTACTTTTGTGAATTCTTTTGGGAGAAAGGTGATGCCGGACAGCCAGAGAGGACCATGACTCCCATAACAAATAGCACATCACTCACTTTCATGGTATAAAAGCTCATGTCATGTGCAGTGCTTCCTCCACAAATTAGAGCAAGACACTCTTCTTCCCTCTGTTTTTTAAAACACATGGCTTTCATTTCAGAGACAGTAACTCTCCATAGTTTAAATTCACTCAGTTCTGGAAAATCAGGATTTTAACAATGTTTTTGTTTTTCCCTCTTAAAAAAAATTGGAAAAATAAATTTGAAACATTAAAAAGTTTTCCTTTAAGACCACTGGTAAAATATTTTCCTTCATTTTCTCCAACATTTCTGCCATGAAGAGCCCAAAAACTTCACATCTAACCTTGGCAGACCTCCCTCCCAGAGACC
This sequence comes from Orthonyx spaldingii, assembly GCA_013397795.1. NCBI lineage: Eukaryota > Metazoa > Chordata > Aves > Passeriformes > Orthonychidae > Orthonyx > Orthonyx spaldingii. Next base: position 675,447 of record VZTJ01002241.1, on the reverse strand, counting down.
CTCCCTGAGCCCAGTGGGCAGGAGGGGAGGAGCAGGGTTCTCCAGGGAGGTGGGGACATGGACCAGGGGCTGTTCTCCTCACATTCAGCTTTCAGACCCCAGACTTTACATCATAAAGGACAGGGATCTTTTCATCCTGCCTGAGGGTTTGTGCCCACACACCAAAGAAAATCTGTTTAAAATGCCCATGGTTGCAGTGAGTCCAGCCATTAAATGGATGTTTGCAATCAAGCCAGCATTCAGCTTTGGCGTGGCTCCTGGAGTGTGACAAATTCTCTTTATGAATTAGTCATTTAATTTGTGAAACATAGGTTGGATACTGTCACATACCCACGTGTCCTCCATGGCCCTGACAACTGTACCCCCACGCATTACTACTCAGTAGGAGATGAAGCCATGAAACCCCTTGGGACTGGGATGCTGTTAGGACATACAGCCAGACTCAGGATCTGGAGAAAGCTCCAGATTTCCAGCACTGGACACCTAAGAATAACCTATTGTTGCTGTTAGCTATTCACTGATGATGACTTGAACAAGAAGAAACAGCACAGGCACCTGTCTCATCAACTCAGTCTTCCCTTGGCAGCCTTGTACGTCCACCTTCAGGCTGGTGAAATCTGGCAAGCGCAGAACTGCAACCAAAAACAGAGATAGAACAACATAAACTGAATGTGGCACGAAATCCAGCAACTCAGCTGCTGTTTCAGTGGTACTGGTCTATAATGCCTAGCTTAGAAGTGTGGTGGGAAGAAGTTAGCTTTTTCCCCCCAAAATGTACAGCTGAGGCAGGACGAAGTGAACTGGACACAATAAAGGTCTCCAAGCAGCTGTGGGGTGCACTGGCTCTGGAGCAGCATGGTTGTTTCTTGGATTCTCCATGGCCATGACCAGACACCAGCACTCCTGTCCCCCAGCAGGATGCACTCGTGGCTGGGGCCTCCCCCTCCTCTTGAGCCCAAGGGCTGGGATCTGTTTCTCTAAATCTCAGGTGTTTCTGTCCATCCTGGTTTTGGTTAATGTGGCCCAGGGATGTGGTGTGGAGGTGCTGGGATGGCATCCCATGGCAGGGCAGGAACTACCCCCATTCCTGGGAAGGGTCTGCAGAGGGGGAAGAGCACCTCTTGGTGCTTTTTCCATCATGAAACCCTCGAGGTACCACAGGGGTGAACAGTCACTCCCACAGTGCTGAAACCAATTCTGCTCCAGTAGGAACAAGAAAAAAAATTAAGATGGGTTTTGGGATTCTAAATGCCAGGAAGACTTGATGCTTAAAGCACCCAGCAACCAGAAAACGAGCAAAAGCAAAGCAGCTTTTTGACTGCTGCTGGCCTCAGCACCTTCCTTCTAGCCCAAGGTCTCCCTTTGGACCACACCCGGTGGCCTCAGTTGCCTTTAATGACCTTTAGTGCAGGGACACGACTGAGATTGAAGCTGTGCCCTCAAGTGGGATTGTAACTGAGGAGACACATCTGAATTCCCTAGTTCACACAGAGGCTAAGGTGCTGTTGCCTATTTATAGCCAGATGGGTTAAATAAAGTGTCTTATTCATCCCTGAGGTTTTAAACAAATTCCAGAGAGGACAAAGGGCCTTGTGTCTTTTTCCCCACCCATTTTGTTTTGGCCCAGTTTGTACATGCAGAGCTAAAACTTGTTCCAAGATTGATTCAAAATAACACTAGAGAATTATTTGCTGGCTCAGCATGAACCACTGTCCTGCTAGAAATCATCTGTATGGTTTTCATATGCATTTTGTGAAAGAGAAGCTATTAAAAAATGTAAATTTTGGTGTGTGGGTACGAAACCTGCTTGAAGATCCACTGATAGTAATACTTTCAATTTGCTGGCATTGCTTAAGGTTCACTGCAGCTGAGGGATGAGTTTGGGTGTCAAGGGAAGGAAAGATGGAATAAAATAAGGGTATTATAAACCCCTGCTTTATAGAAATGCTCAGTAATTTATTGAAATAAACAGAATAAGAGATGGTGCTTATCACACTAAACTGCAGTCCAAAGCAAGGCCAGCTCGCTGAGTCAGTTCACTTTTTGTTGCATTCTCCAAAGTTTTTCAGGCTTCTAACAGTGATGTGTGCCCCTCTCGTGTGCAGAGCCTCAACGTGTTTGGGCAGGAGTGCTGCTGGCTGTGCCTCACTGTGTGAACAACCCAGCAAACTACATTGCTTAGGTGGTTGCATCTCATTCCAGCAAATAGGAAAGAACTGATTCAACTCACAAATAACCCAGATGTGTAATTACCTTGTTTTCGCAAGAGGTGATTTTGTCACAACCTGGCATCTGCCTCGGGTCATGATAAGCACTAATGTAATCAAGCCAAAGCTTTCTTTCCAAGTGATTTGGCTTTAAACTCTTTAGGGGTAGCAACTACCTTTTGGTTGTTTTGTACTGGAAGTACCTGAGGAGCACAGTGCCATTGGCAGTGGGTTCTGCACTGCAGGCACAAGGGTTGAGGGGAGTGTTTTACCTTCACAGACGTGCCTGGTCCATACCCTGCCTGAGGCTCGGGCCTGCCCCGCTTTGGGGTGCCTTTTGCATGTTTCTCCTCTCCCCTCTGCCACCAGCCCTGCTCCCCTCCACAGCCCACATGGGGAGCACAGCTGTGTGGGTGAGCTGGCTCTGGCAAGGACAAAAACAGCAGGGTTTTGCTGCATTCACCACTGCAGGTGCCCAGGGCCAAACCAACATTGGGCTGAGACAAGAGGAGGCAGGTGAAATGGTGCAAGAACTGCACTACACATTTGCCTAAAAGTACAGTAACAGCGACAGCTCCGAGTCTATCCAATTATCTCTCCTGGTTACTCTTAAATTGCCAGAAAAATTATAAACAAATTAACAAATTTGTTCTTTTTTTCTTTTTCTTTCTGTTCAGAAAAGCTCCCATGTATTTGTTTGAAGACATAAAGGGTTTCTGTCGTGCAGAACTCTGCCAAGAGCTGTGCTTGTTATTTCAGATTTACAATAAATATTGTGCAAATGACCTAGATGCATAGAGTACAGCACTTAAGTGGGGATTTGGCTAAATCCAGCATACATATCTAATCAGAAAACATCTACAGGCTTGGGAAAACACCATGATGGGATCTTACAGAGTCTTAATGCATAGGTGGTTATGGGTTACATGAGAAGAGACAGGCAATACTGTATTAATGCTGAAAACTCTTTTGTCTTGTTCTGTAACATCTGGTGGCCAAAGCAGAGAATGAAGAGCATATTGAGATGTAAATCAACCTGATCCACCAGCTCTGTGTCTGAAGTCATTTGACCTCTTGAGTCTTACTCCTAGAAAATTGGATAAACAGCTGATTCCCAAAATGAGAACCAGATGCTGCTACATTTTAGCAAAATCTTCCTGCTTGTGGAACTACTCTTACTTAGAAAGAAAAATCCACAGGCAATGATTTTGTGCCTTGAACAGAAGTGAGCCCTTAGCAGATACATGACTGCAGATGGCAGGGTAAGGCCCATGCTTTACACCAGAGCAGAATAGAGCTCTCACTATAACGTGACCATGCCTGGAGTGTTCACAAGCAACAGAGCTTGTGTAGCAGCATATGCTGTAGGGATTGTATCACACTAGGTAGGTTTGGAAATACTGTACCACTGCAGAGCAGTGAATTTACACAAGTTAAACACACACAAGATGAATGAGACATACTGGCACAGAGCACATGGTGCCAAACATCAAATACTAAACTTTCCTACGGTGACCATCAGCTCTGCTCCAGAGGACACCATTATCCTCTGAGTTATGATTTGCTACTGATTCAAAGCAAAATGCCATGCACACAGTATGCAGGACAGAGCAGGAATCTCCAGTGCCTAATGTGAAAACAGCTAACACATACTCAACTTTTATCACAAAGGCATAAACCAGCCCCAGCTGTGTCCATGCTGCTGGGCTAGGTCTTGTGAAGTTGTGCTCATGAACCTCCCACCTGATGTTCTAGAGAGATCAGGTGTGTACAGAGGTAATTCCTGTGACTTTGTAGACCTGATTCTACATGGGTAATATACTGAAGGTGGATAATTGGACTGTAACTGGATCTTACTTTTGAAGTGGTTTGTGGCCCTGTTCATCTGGTGTGCATTTCTTGGCAGCTTTGCTGGCCCTCCACTGAGGACTTTCCTCAAGCGTCGTCTTGGAGACATCAGGTAGCTCAACCAAAGGAAGGATTAAAAAACACAGAATGGGGTTCCTTACAGTGCTGACATGTTTCCCTCTCCATTTTGGAAAAGGGAATGTTAACTCAAGTTGGTCTCTTCTGCACCAGAGGCTGGTGGATTTGGCCCACAGCCTGGAGAAGAAGTTAGCTAATGTGCCCCATCTTTGCTAAGCAACCTAGTTTCTGTCTGAATTCCTACATGATTAGCACACAGAGTGCATATTAAAGATTAATGCAAAAGACCCTGCAGATTGGAGCTTCCTGAAAGGCATCACACAGCAGGTCTTCGTTAGCGCACGAGAGCAGATGGACACACCCCGGGGGGCTGACAGCACATGCAATGCCTCTCTGCACTTTCTTCTTCAGCCTAATGCCTCTGAACTTCATAAGCAGCCTCAAAACATCCATAAATGATTTAGAAGATGGATTAACCAAGGGGGAGAACTGTCTCTTGCTGGGTTGTAGGAGTTCCCAGACCTCTGTTCTGGTTCTTGTTCCACCACAAACATAAGCATGGCCACTTTATCTGTCTGAGCTGAAGTTACACAAGATTTATGCAGTCAGTCCCCAGATTTTGAACCCCTCCATCCTTACTGTCCTGAGAGTATCTACCTTTCCTCAGTAGAGTTCTGCATTTTCACACTTGACATCCACAGCTGCTTACACCGGTGGGATTGACAAACTTTCTCATCAGTGGGGTCTGTCCAGGAGACAGTGTCTTCACGGTCAGGCAGGTTTTGGCTACCTCTTCTTGGGGCAGGAGGAAGGTTGCTGAGCAATTTTTAAGTGTTTCCTTCTAAGAGCATAGCACTGAGATGAAATGTTGGTTGAAAGCAGTGGCACTCCTATTGGTTTTTTTCTCTTTTCACCCCAAACTTAAAAGCAGCAATTTATATGCCTAGCATTTCAGAAATGTTTAAAATTACAAAAGGCTACCAAATAATGCCCACACAATGTGACACTGTACACTGCTGCTTAGCAAATTGGACAAGAATCGCACATGATGTAAGAATATGAGTTTAACAACAGTGTTTTCACTTGCAGCTCCTGGAGACTGTAACAGTGTGCATAAAACATACTGGTGAGGATGGCATGATTTAGGGATTACATCTTCAAACTAATGGGTGGAAACATGCATGTAGTTACCAGAAACTGTTACTCTTCTGTTCTTGACTCTTCTCCTTTTGACATTTGCGTTTGTGTTGCATTTCTGGTGCTGACACTGGGCTTTATACACAAAGAGTGAAATAGCTCAAATATTCTACGTTCCTATCAGCAGTCGCCTGATGTTGCTACACACCCATCTCTCCTCTCCAGGACACAGCTGCCTCTGTTGGACATGAACAGCTGAGAGTGTTGAGGAGCCAAACCTGCAGCTGCAGTGATGGTTGGCCAAGACCTATGCTGGCAATAACCTTGCTGCCTGCCCTGAGCAAATGCCAGTGCTCAGCCCTCCCTAAGTGCCACCAAATCTACACCTTCAAGCTGAATTATTGGCCTTTTTCTGCCCACATGTACCTCACCATGGCCTACAGCTTCCTCACATGGGAAAGTAGAGAGACAGGCACAGATCTCTTCTCTCTGGTGACCAGTGACAAAACCCGAGGGAATGGCCTGAAGCTGTGTCAGTGGAGGTTTAGGTTGGATATTAGGAAAAGGTTCTTCACCCAGAGGGTGATTGGGCACTGGAACAGGCTCCCCAGGGAAGTGGTCACGGCCCCAAGCCTGCCAGAGTTTAAGAAGCTTTTGGACAACTCTCTCAGGCACATGGTGTGATTCTTGGGGCTGTTCTGTGAAGATCCAGGAGCTGGACTCGGTGATCCTTATGAGTCCCTTCTAGCTCTGGTTGTTCTATGATTCTGTGCTTAATACTGAGATTTGCATTGTATGGCATTCAGTCCCACCACTGCCCAGCATCCTGTGTGGTGCCACCAGCTTCTCAATTCCTCTGCTCTGTGATCACTCACTGATCTGCAACCTCGGGCAAAGCCAGGTTGTTTCCTGAACTTGAATCTAGTTTTAGCAACTCTGTGTCTTCCTAAATAACCACTCAGCTGTGCATTTTAACATCATGCAAATTAATTTTTATTATTAGTCGTTCAAAAGGGATTTTTTTTTTTTTCAGAAGAACATGTTTCAAAATGTCTAATAATCTCCACTTTCTTCAACACAATGTTTCCAACTGGAGCAAAAAAAATGTACCCAGCCCAGCTTCCAGAAACACACTGCTCACCATAGAGACTATAAACTAAAACAATTCTACTAGTGATTACAGCCCAATGGAGCATTTTAGTTAATAAGTTATTTAAGTAAGAAGAATATTTGCAAAACATCACTGCTAATCCTGCCGTTTGCTATATGTGGAAGGGCTCCAGCCAGTTGGAGTGACGCTCCACCCATGTGGAGTGGGGAGCAGAGCAGGGGACACAACGAGCTCTGGCCTTTTTCACCAAAATAACCTGTCAGCAGCCATATTTCAATGTAAACTAATCAGGAATATACATGGCACTGTTTCTCAATAGCAGTTTAACTTTTTTCCCTCTCTCTGTCCCAGGAGAGTTATTCAGGATTTGCTTTCACATCATCTACACTGGATGTCCCTCACTGCCTGTGGGGTAGCCAAGGCTGGGTGTGAGTCATGAGGTAATGAGTCTCTTGTGCAGCCCCAAATCAATGTATCCTGCTCTTTCCCTTCAATAGTCCTGGGAAAACCTCTGTCTTTCGTGGCACAGGTGGAAAATTCTAGGCGGGGTCCGAGGAAGGTTTGTGAGCCTGACTCTTCTCTGCAAACTGACTGCTCCTACTCTTGTGAGCTCATCTGGCTGGAAGTGCCATGGAAGCCATGCCAGAGGGTTTTGTGTGCACAGATGAGTGAAATGGTAACACTGGGCTCGAGCTCAGCTTAACTCTACCACTAAGAGCATGTCCTTTGGATTTCTCTTTCTGAAGTCTTACTCATTCCTAGCACAGGTTGATTTATACCTACCCATCCTCTGTTTCCCATGAGAAGTCACAAGCTAAGTTTTAAAGGCAAACATCTAAATAAATTTATAGGCTACATCAGGATTTTCATCTTGGAAGAAGCAAAGCCATAAATTCCCCCTATAAGTTCTTTGAAAATCATGCCCTTTTTGATTCATTGTTTTTGAAAGCCTTTCTGAGCCAGAAAATGCAGACCTCCTTGGGATATTCATCTTGAAAGCTGAACAAAGGATAGAAGCCTCATTTAGGAAGTCTGTTCAACACTCCCAAAGATGAACAACCCAAATATGCAACTGCATATATTATCTTCCTTCTGACCGAGTGACAGCAGCCTCTCCATCATACAGACAAAAAGCACATGAATACTTCAACAGCGGCCAGCGTTCAGGAATGTGAATGTTCAAGATAACAAGTGCCTGTTTCAAGAAACTGGAACAGCTTTGCAAAATACATTCCAAATTGAAGACACCTGTATCTGTGCAGATATTTGCAAACGCTGGGTGGTCTAGGCACAAGAACCTCTGAGCCATAGGATTGTCAAGTCCAGGTGTTCAAAAGTTCTACGATTTTGGCTTAAAAGTGCAAGATTTAAAACAAGTAGATCTGGTCTCCCTAACTGCTTTTTACAGTAGGGGAACAGGAGACGTACTGCATGTTCAGTCATTACTGCACAAAGGGCTGAGAACTACCTTTAGAAAATCCCTAAACTGAGATTCTCTGAAAGTCTCATGACTCCAGCTGCTAGATTTCCAGAGAGATAATGTGATCCAGAGAGCAAAAAGCCCTGGTTAGTGATACTGCCTTGGAAACTCATGTTCTGTCACCATTTCAGGCTGACTCTGTGATGCCGGGACAGTCACTGAGTGCCTCTGTGCCAAAGCAACACAAGGACATCAGTCTCGGGGCCAGACTCCTGAGCATCCTGCAGGCTCGCCAAAGGGCTCCCAGCAGCTCCCCAGGAGGCACAGGGGAAGATGCTGTGCCTGGGAAGTGGGACTCATTACAGCCAGCCTCATACACACCAGGAAGCTCAAGCTGTGCTACAGGAAATCCTGAGGAAAGAGGTGGTTCTAGTCCAACCTCTCCCAATGACTTGCACTGGTGTCAAGGGGTGTTTGCTTCTGCTCAGCTCTTGCAGCCAGGAGCCTTCCTGGGGTTAGCTCAGCCTTCCCCACTTCCCAAGATGACGAGGGGCAGCCCTACAGGGAAAGGAATCCCAGGGCCTCCCCTCCACCAGGTCAGCTGGAAAACAGAAAGCTCAGGGATTGGTGTCTGGGGAGATTTGGGGACAAGGGGAAGTGAGACTCTAGGATTTCAACCCTTGCTCTAGTGAATCTTCACTCTAAAATATATTTTAATTCACATTTACCTGTCAACTGGCTGCCCTGAGCAGCAGCATACAGGATCTTTCTTTTCCTTTCGCAGATGAACAGCTGTTTGTTGTTGCGTGCAAATTGTAGCAGGTTTCTTGCTTTTTAAGGTATAGAAAATAAACTGCAGCCTTGCAACTCCCTAGTGCTTTACAGAGCAATCACCTCTGAGGCAGGAAACGAGGTCAAATCCCTCAGGCAGACATGAAAACTCCTGAGGCTTCCTCACATCCCAGTGTGTGCACCAGACAGCTGAACCCCTGGGTCTGAAAGCGATGGCTTCATCCTACTGCTGCCTCCTGGGGACAACACTGAACCACTCAGGCAGGATGAGGAACATGCCAGTGACCTTTTTCAACTCAGAAAAACTGCGGAATAATTTAGATTGGGAGGCATCTATAGACTTTATTTGGTCCAACCCTGCTCAAAGCATGGCTACCTCTGGTGGTAGAGCAGGCTGCTCATGGCTGTGTTCCATTGAATCTTAAACACCTTAAAGGACAGAATTACCACATGAAAATGCCTTTTTTCCTTATGTCCCGTCCCTTTCTACAATGTATGATTGTTACCTTGAGCCCTTTCACTGCACACACACCTGAGAAGAGTTTGCCTGTTCTCCATAACCATCCACTGCTGATTAGACAAGATAAGACAGAAGGGAGACCTCCCTTTAGCCATCTGAGGGTTGGAAAGGTGAACTTAATAAAAAGATGAACCACTGTCCCAGCCTGGTGCTCAAGATGTCTTGGCTGAGTGACTTATCCAGCACCAGCCTTCCTGACACCATTGGCAGGTAATCACAGGAACGTGACTCCAAAGTGTCCAGGTCTCAGAGGAACCACTTTGTGGTACTAGAGGAGGTCAGTTTCTCACTGCTGCCATCTGGACAATTTGGAGTAGATTTCTTTCCATGTGGTGATCATCTGCCATGAAGATTGTGCCTGAAAATGCAGGTGTTTCTTTGACACCTAAATAGAAATTGAAAAAAAAAAAAAAAGCATTGGATCTGATAAGTGGGGAGCAGATGGGCTGTGAGGTCTCTGTGCTTAACCTCTCCAGCCATAAACTGAACAATATAAGACTTTTTCTCTTCCCTTTATCTGTCTTCTGAAGGGACATTTTCCAGGTCTTTGTGTATGGGCTGTTTTTCCTGAGTCCATACAGTGTTCAGCAAACGGCAGCTCTGGTTCTTTTTGGGTCTTGTGTGACACAAACCATAGGAAGAAAGCAGGTGGGACTTTTTCTCTGTGGTTGGTGCTGTAGCTGTGCTACTGGTGACTCACAAATCAATATGCTTCACTTCCACCAGAATTTTAATGGGTAAGAGAGGTGTGTCCACAGCACAGATGTGGAGGAAGCCATGGTGACTGTGTGTGTGGGAGGGGGGGCTCTACAGGTGCCTCAGCTGCTCCTTGTCACACCAGCCACACTGTGCACTGCCATTGCTAAAAAGTGGTGGATGACAATAGCTATTGCTATTTTCTCCTGTTGGGACAAGTACCCCTTTGTTTGAAAATCCACACCTCTGTGCACACCTACACAATACTCCAAATCATTGCAATATGTGGACTGTGATGATATGAATAACATAAATATTCCTTTGTACTTGTTAAAAGATTCAGGCTCTCCCCTCCACCCACCCAACCCTGTGTGCCTCTATATATCTGATAATATGGGATTATAAAACAGTGCTGTTATTCCTGTGGGGTTTGGTTATTTAACATTGTACTGAGCAAAGTTATCAGAGCAATCCCGACGGACCAAAATAACTCTTTGTTTCTGATGTGGTGTTTGCAAAATGGGAGCCAAAAATAGCTATTGGCTGGTTGGCTTGAAACACTGCTGACCTTTCAGCACACCCAGCAGAACCTGCCAGGGCAGTAATCCCTGTGCTCTGGGTGTGCAAGCAAACCACCCTCTACTCATCTCTCCAGCATTTGACTCCTGCTAAGCTTGGGTCACTTGGGTCCACTCCCATTTGCTCTCAGTCCCCTTGTGACATGTGCTGAAGGGGAGAGAGGTGTGTAGAAGGGGAAGACTGTGCAGTCTTCCAGGAGGAGAGAGGTCTGTAAGAGCACACCACCACTTGCCCCATTCCTGTGACAGCTTTAGGTGACCCAGAGCCACTCACAGCTCTAGATGTGTTTCAATCAGTTTCCACCTCCACACAGAGAGACAGAACTGGACCTGGATTCCAGATGGAAGTCAGGAGACCATTCCTAGTTGTGCTCAGGCAGAGTGTCTAGCTTTCTGCCCTGTATGCCCCCTTTTCCTCCCTGGTTTGCACTTCTCCATCCAGCTCAAGATTTTGCTGGCCAGCACACTGACAAACACTTTGCACCCCTGAAGAGGCAAAGTGTGTTCATAACGGTGTAGGTCAAAGGCCTGATCCCTGCAGCTCCTTTATTCCTGAAAAACCAACTCTTTAACTCTTCTGTTTTCCCTGTGGTTTAAGAGCTTCCTGTAATCAAAGACCATTTTATCCTCCGTCTCACTCTGAACCTACAGTCTGACACCAAAAGGAAAGGACTTTGGAAATTCCTGCACGGATCTCAAGCCCTCTTCTCCTCAGCCATGCAGATGACTGTGAGAGAGTTGCCTCCTGCTCATCTCTACTCTTTCTTAAGGTGCCTTCTGTCCATTATTACTCCTTCTCACCATTCTCCCACCTTCTTAGCAGAGAGAAAAGTTCCAGGGCACACAGGAATGAAGGCACCTGATAAATCAGGGGTGCAACCGAATGTGCAGAGGCATCAGGAGCAAGTAAAGGCATTCCCCAGAGATAAGGGGAGATGTGCTCCTTTTTCAAGTGTCTGTTCCTGCCTTGGCCAACAGAATCACCAGTGGGAAAGTCCAAGAGGCAGAGAAGACTCTGCCAGGCTGGCGGAGTCTCACTCAGAAGAGAAGCCTTGCAGCTCCAACTTTTCCCTAACTACCCTTCCATGACTTGACACAAAGCACAGCACTTGGTTTGCAGGATACAAAGTGATACAAGGCATCATCACAAGGCATGAAGTGAAAAATCTCTTTGCCGGCTCTGTTTGAAGAAAACTTCTGCTCGTGCTGGATCTTGAGGGAAGCTCCAGACTGGAGCCAGAGCTCTGGTGATGTGCAGAAGTGATTGTGAGGAACTGAGACTGCAGCACTGCTTTGAGTTTTGAGGCAGCCTTCCCTGCAGTGCACGGAGCTTGTGGAAAGGAGAGGCTTGAAGAAATCACCTGTGAAATACCTGAATGCTTTTCCTGTGCAAACTGTGAATATTTGAAAGTTCCCTCATTTGGCTTCATTTAGGGGAATTTTTTACAGAGTAATACCATCTTGATACGAGACACCCATCAAATTTCAAATCACTCCGGCCATTCTTTCACAAATTGGGCAGAACTTTATGCTTTCTCATGCTCTATTCTCAGAAACTGCTACTTTAGGCTGACAATTTTAGGTATACAGTAAATATATTCTGACCTGTCTCAGTCAGAATGCTCTTAATGTTACATTTTAGCCCAAACAGGAAAAGACTGCAAACTAAACAAAGAGAAGAAAAGGATCTCATAATCAAAGCTTCAGCCAAGCAGCTTGAATAAAAGGTAGCCTTAGCAGGACAGTCCAGAGCAGAATGCTGGTGGGCTGTTCCAAAGACAATGCTCTCAGCAAATGTATTCCTAAACCTGCTGCAGGAGTACAACAGCAAGAAGGAAGATCCTGAAATTATTGATAAATTCTACTGATTTGGATATTATACACTCTTCCTGTATTCTACAAGAAATGCAGAGGTGCTGATTAGTCACTGAAAAACATCTTACTGTGTACCTGCTGGGAAGGGACTAGTCCTACTTTTAAATAATTTTCTAAAGGTATTGGGATCGGATCGGTTGTATAAGGGATGTTACGTGCCAGCATCAACCCCACTAGCCCACCTCAAATTTATTTTTATGTAGACAAAACTTGTGGGAAGAGAAGCTGAAAGCAGAAAGACATCAGCATCTAACCTGTGAAACTCAGCCACTTTCAAACCTGGTTTGATCCACATTGCTGCTGTGGATCACTGTGCAAAGCTGTTACTCCCCATCCAACCATCCTCCTGATAAAAGTAGGGGTTTTACTTGTGGAATATGAGCAGTAATGGGCAGCAGATAGACCTTCAATACAGACTGGGTCTTCTGTTAACCCTTTCAGTGGTTATGACAAATTCTTGATTTGCTGCTTGATCACAAGTTGTTTCCAGGAATTATCTGCAAGGGAATCTGGCTCAGGCAATATTGATCTCAGGTTTGACCTGCTTGTCTTTTGTTACCTCACATGCTTATCATTCTTCAAAGACAAGTGTGTTTTCCCCTAACAAGACCATCTTGTAGAGGGTTAGCATATAAAGGGCAGATTATCGGAGAATCAAGAGCAAAGCCCTTTGAGACACTTGTGCAAATTGCAGCTGAGGCAGATGGTATTTAAACAGAATGCGTGGGCACAATTAGGGGGGGAAGAGAAGCCACAGAGGACCTGGAAGGCAGACTGACAAGATCTTGTAGCCTTGACAACACCTTTTCCTGATTGCCCACATCAAATGCAGAGGATAGGGCGTGAAGGGAGTCGCTAATCAAGTGCCATCTTGGACGAGCTTCTTAATTTCTGCCATTCTGTTCTGAAGGGCTCCTGCCTTTTTCCAGCCCATGGAGAAGTGGTGTGCACTTGCCCAAAGGAGCATCGAGCAGCTTAGCTACCACAACAAATACCTATGCACCTCCAAGTTGCTCCATGAAACATACAGGACACACAAAACAAAGTTTTCAGATGTACCTGTGGGCAGGGGGGGCTTCCTTACACCTTGTGCTGGCTCCCTGACCCATGGTGACATGCCAGGTGACACCAGGCTATTCTCTTTGAAGTCAGTGGAGAAAAACAGATGTTTCTAGAGGAAGATCTATTTAATTTTTGAGATTTTGGATGTTTAAAGTTAAGATAAACAAAGCGTCTCACTGCATAAGATATGAAGAAAACTACATGCAAAATTTGTGGCATCAGGGTCTTGAGGGATTTCCAAAAAAACTGAAAAGAACATAGAAATATTTTCTCTCTACCCTCTCTGGCATAATTACATTGGGTATTGCATGGAAAAACATTCATCTAGATGACAGAGAGATTATGATTTTAATCTGATGTCACTACATTTCAGAATAAAACTATCTGCGACACCTGCCAACTTACCTAAAATGTGAAGCTTCAATATTTTACCTACAAAAGTGCTTCTACGGTTTGTCAGCTAAAGAAAGCAGTGAATAAATAACCTGAACTCTAATGTAAGCAATTCTTATTACCCTGGGATTGTAGGAGAAGTAAATAAAAAGGAATATCTACTGCAAGGGTAATAAACATTTGAGAGAAAAATGGGTAAATATGGAGCTGAAAAATCTAAAAGGAAAAAAAAATTCTGTTATTTTCAAAATCCTCCTCAGCTTACACAAATCAGTTGCAAGGGATATGAATTCAGCTCCCTTTTGCAGGCTGTAGTCCCTGCAGGACCAAGCAACCACTGCTCTTTACCTCTGCTCTGGTAGTTATGGTCTAGAATCTTCTGGCCAGCACAAGGATAAACCTCTTGCATGAGATTTCCACAGACATTTGTCTTTCTTCCTTCAGTGACATATGCCCCGATCTGCTCCTTTTCTTTCATAAGCAGCACTTTCTCAGCAGCATGGATGAGCACCTCTTGCATTCCACAAGTTCCAGTCAGGAAATCTTGGTTGGCATCTGAGCTCTGATCTTCACTGACACTTTGGCCTCAACTTTTAGGACTCTGCTGCTGCTCAGTTTTACATGTGCCTCACAGTGGCTGGGGGATGCTCTGAGCACACCTGTACCCTTCGCCCCCTCAGTACTTTAATGCTGGAGCCACACACAGCTTCCAACAAAGCCTGTGAACATTCTTTAAGAGCCAATATGATTGCAAACAACTCTTTTTCTCTCCCATTAAGGACTATTGACATAGCTGTTCTCTTTCATCACCCAGCCTATGGAGAAGAAGTATAATTTCCAGACGAAAAGAACGTTAATAAAATTTTCAACTCTCCTCACTAAACTGCTCTCCTATGTTAACAATCTGCTGGGACAGATCTGAACAAGTGTCAGTGCTGGTAACAACTGGAGCTTGGAAAATGCAGGGATCCCTCCACAGGCAGCTGGGAAGGTGATGGGTGGGACACCATGGAAGCAGAGGCAGAGGAGGAAAGTCTGGGAATACCTCCTACAGCTCAGGGCCTGGCCGTGCAGGGCTTTTTGTGGCTTAAAATTCAGGGGTGAAAGGAGGGGTCGTGCAAGCAGACACTCAGTCCCTGTGTCCGGCTTGACTTGGCTTGAGGAGCTCGGCATCTCCCTTGCAGCAGTGTCCTGGGGCTCTCACAGGGACAGGGTAAGGACGTGAGCCATGTCAGAAGCGGGTGCTTGGCTGGCAGGAGGAGCTGCCCCAGACCCACGCCAGAGCTCACCAGGCAGCTGGCAGCTCATGCTCACTGCAGCGAGGCCAAGCCACAGCTCTGTTTCTGCAAGAGGAGGATCCAAGAGGCCCCATGCATCCCACTCTGCCTTCACCCTCACAGCAGCTCCCTGGCAGAGAGCATCCTCTCATTCCCTGGGCACCTGCACTGCCACACACAGTGCAACATCTGTGTCTCTGTCCCCAAAATGGGACAATGTGCTGGATCACCCGGGAGCAGTAGCAGGCCTGAGCCGACACCATTTTCTTGATATCTTATCAGACTTTTTATTTTTAAAATATGAGAATAATATTTCTCTTTGCCTGTGTCGTGAGTGTTCTGGGTGGGTTTGCAGCTTCTGGGAGAGCATCCAATGTCCTCTGCCGTGTTTGGAAAGGGTGGCTCCCGCCAGCCCTGCCGTTGATGACATTGGCAGCTGCGGCAGATTTGGCCCACAGACCTCACTCTCCTCGCTGGTTTTCATCCCATCTCTCATGGTTTTTTCCACCCGACCTCCTCCCTCCAGGACTAAGATAATCATCTCCCTGGCTGCTCCTTGCAGTTGCCCTCGCTGTCCCCCCCCAGCCGCTGGTGCCACTCATGTGTCCCCACCAGAGCCACCACTGCCCCTGTTTTCCAGCGCTGCCACCACCCATGGGATGGAACCTGAAACCTGGCAGGAAGCTCCTGCCTGTTACCGTTTCTCCCCAGCCGGAGTCTCCCGTTTTTAGCGGCTTTCCGCACAGCCGTGAAGGTGAAGAGCAGCCTCTCCCCAGCTCAGGGCTGGTTCAGGAATCCCACATCCCTCTGGCTGCAATGGAGCGAAAATGTTCGTGTACTGGAGGTTGCCAGCAGCCAGAACAGCCCCATCCGGGCAGTGGCTGGGCAGGGAGACAGCATCCCTCAGGCTCTGGAAGGAGGCAGAGAAAAACTCTGGTGAAGTGACCTGCAGCCTGCCCCAGTCAAGGACCTGCAGGGAGGGATGGAGACATGCTCCCTGGAGGGACAGTGCAGGGAGGAAAACCAGAAAAAGTGGGTTGGCTCCTACACCAATGGCTCTGCAAGCCCCCTGTGAGAGCAGGAACATGCTGCCTTCCCAAGGGACTGGAGCTGTATCCGAGAAAGCACAGGGTGTCCAAGCCAGCCCTGAACATGTCCATGCTAGCAGCATAAGTGTCCTTGCAGTCTGGTTGCTCACGGGGCTCCTGGCCACCCCTGTCAGACCTGTCCCTTCTGGTGTCAGTGCCTCTCATGATAACACAGGAGCCAGACAAATCTTCAAGGGACCCTGCTGGCCCTTATCCCCACCCTGAGCTCTACAAATACACAAAATTTGAGAGCCAGGTTTTGTGAACAGAAGGGAATAGAAACTCCTTTGGTGTAGAAAAGAATCAAAATTAGTCAGAATAGAAGTAATGATGTTTTCAGTTCAGACTGCTGCTGCAAAGATGGTTTTGCTCCCTGGGTTTTCCCAGCCCAGTATATCATCCTGCATGGAGACCAGTCCTTTCTGGGGACCAGCTCTCTCTCTTCATCACTTCCAAGGCTGAGTTGTGCTATCTCTGTCTGTGAGATAGCTGTCTGTGTCCTCCCTTATACAATTTATAGGACTATAACAGGGGAACAGACAATTCCCTATGAAAAGACCATAAATCTCCTGTCATGTCTTTGCGGCACCTCAGCACAGATTTAGCCTGATACCTCCTGGTGGCTGAGTCCCCTCACCGGTGTAAGCAGTTTCCTGTGTTTGCTGCTGCTTTGAAAGCACCTAATTCTCAGATTTTTGTATTTTCCCAAGATAGCAAACCCAGCTCCTTTCTTTCCCCACTTTGGCACTCAGAGCTGAACCAATCTATTGTCCAAAGAGGTGAAGTCAGCAATGCTGTCTCCCTCTTTAAGGGGCAGCCACTTCTTGCCAACTGCTCAGAGCAGCTCAGCACCTCCAGGCTCATTCCCATCTGATGTGCAACAGCAGCAACAATGAAAGTCCCAAATCTGTCCTTCAGAATTGAGGAGGGGGCTTGAAAAAATCGAGGTATGCTACACTGGATGTGATTTAAAGACACATTTAAGTTATTTTAAATTAAATTTTAAAAGAAATTAAGGTTCTGCATCTAGGATCTGAGATTTTAAGAAAACAATGAATATTAAAATCATCAGAAGTAGCAATACTCCCATTAGTATCAGCCATTTTCTGAGAACACCAAAAGGCTGGGCAGCCAAAGGCCAGGTTATGAGATCTGTGTAGCAAAGGCGTCACCCTACTCACAAAAACATGTCTTTCATAATTCCTTTTTGTGTGCCAGTTGGAAGAATGCTCTTGCAAGGAAGATACTTACCTGGATTGCTTTACAGCTCAGGATCTGATTTCCAGCTCTGCTGCAGTTTTTCTCCTTAGGCTCAAAGACCTGATGTTCAAATACTCTCTGCTTCAGTTTCCCCATTTGAAAACTAAGGAAGCCAGTGATCTCTCAAAATGGCCAAGACTCTAAAACTTTGTTTTCTTTTATACAAGTTTCCAAAGACCTTAGAAAAGTCACATAGACAACTGTAAATTGCAAAGCATTATTTTTCATATGAACTTTGTCTTGAACCAAACTCTTCTCTTTGACTCACAGTCCTTAATTGACACTGGCACATTCTTTCCTTCATGCCTTTAATTGCTTCAACATAAATTAATTAAAATGTAAATTAAATGATAGCTTGCGGGAAGATTGCAATTACCATGATTTCATCTTTCACTGTTACGTCCCATGGTACCAACAGGTCTGTGCAGCAGGTATGCCAATTAATAGCAGACAATAAAGATGTCTGCAATCACTTACCTCTCTGCTGCAGGTTATTCAGTAAATGTTGTCTTGCACAATTAGTATATGATTATCTATCCCAAATCTCCAGCTCCATCAGATTGAGAGGAGAGAGAATGAGGTCTTCATTCAGCAAGACAAAAAGAGAAAGATGCCCAAAACATTGGACAAATCTTTAAGAAACCTTACAAAATGTTTTCCCTGTGGTAGACAGATGGTTGTTGACATAGTTAAATGAAGCAGCATATTTAAAATTTTCTTTTTTAACTGTGCCTTCACCTTGGTCTAGCTGAGAATGGATCAGCCTCTCCACTATCCCTGTGTGTTCAGAGCCATCGGGTTCAGCATGTCTCTAGGCTGAAATTACCAAGTCTTATAAAGAATGTCAGTAATTAACTTGATTATTCCAAATCTGAAGACAGAGATGGGGCAGTCATGTTTTTTCTTGCTTACCTAGAGATGGTAAATAAAAGACTTCTAACAGGGACATGAAGAAAAAAATCAACAGGGTGTTTCCAACAACTCTGAAATAAGTGCAGTTTATCAACAGTCGTGATAAAATCCATCCGTTTGTTTGAAAAAATGTGGTGGAAACTCAAGTTGTTTATTGTCATAAAAACACAGAGCTTATGATCTTCACTGTCTGACAAGCCCTAGGAACAGCCACGGAGCTGGCAGTGAGCCTTCAGCAGGGCAGCAGCCACAGCCAGGGCACCAAGAGTGTGTTGCTCAGGTTCTGAATGTCTTCAAGGATGGAGACACCACCACCTCCCTGAGCAACCTCTTCTGGTGTTCAGTCACAGTCAAGGCTGGACTTATGGGAGAGTGGGAAGAAACAGCTGCCTTGTGTTCAAGACATTTAGAATCATAGAATCACAGAACGGTTTGGGTTGGAAGAGGTCTTAAAGATCATCTTGTTTCAACCCCCTACCATAGCCAGGGACACCTTCCAGTAGGCCAGGTTGCTCCAAGCCCCATCCAGGCTGGCCTTGAACACTTCCAGGGATGGGGCATCCACAGTTTCTCTGTGCCAGTGTCTCACCATGCCCACTGTAAGGATTTTCTTACTGTTTCAAGGTGGCAAGAGGGGCCCTGAAATCCTGCCACCCCCTACATAACAGTTCAGTCATCCTTGCAGCCAGGGAAACATGGTGAGTTTTCCTTGTGGGATGTGGGCTGTAGGTAGAGCTGCAGCCTTTAGTGCAGGGCATGCAGGCAGCTCCAGCCACATCTCCAACAGCTCACCCAGAATAAGCCCTCAGTGTCTCCAGGTGCGTGTGGAAAATCAGTACTTGTGCCGTGGTGCCATCTACACACGCTGCAATTTGTCCAGTTTCTGCAGTCAAACAGGTCTATTTTTGTAGGGCTGCTGAAAACATGGCCCTTAATTACCACCTTCAGCAGGGAGTGGGATTATCCAGAGGATGAGATTAGCAGCCTTGCTGCTCTCAGGGATGACACATTGTCCAGCTGAACTCCAGTCAGCAGTCCTGCTCTGAGTCACAATTTGTGTCCCCTCCAAAAGTAATAGTGCTGTTTTTTAAATTTATGGAGGAGTTTATCCCTTGTACTTTAGTAATCAGTTCTTTCTTGGCTCTTTGCATGAAATGTTAAGGGAAAAAAAAAAAAAAAGAGGGAGTGGCTTTCATCCTGTGGCATGGTCACTGAAAAGGCTTACTGCTGCTATGAAAATGATGTACCTAGTCCTACA
This sequence comes from Orthonyx spaldingii, assembly GCA_013397795.1. Taxonomy (NCBI): domain Eukaryota; kingdom Metazoa; phylum Chordata; class Aves; order Passeriformes; family Orthonychidae; genus Orthonyx; species Orthonyx spaldingii. The sequence continues at coordinate 655,935 of VZTJ01002241.1, read as the reverse complement.
GAGATGGGAGAGGAAGCAACAGAGTGCCTCAGACCTGTCTCTGTCACCCCCATGGGAAGCAGAACCAGACTGAGGAGATACAGCCCATCAGAAGAACCTGCTCAGGGCAAAGGAAGGCAGGGACAAGGGAGATTATCAGCCCTTTTCAAATGGTGAATGTTTTGGCACTACCAAGTCAGAGCAGAACACCTCCCCTTTCCAGCCTTTTAATGCATTTTGCTTTTGCATTGCTTTCCCTTCTTCCCTGTTGCTTGCTCTTGGCCCCTGAGTGATATTAATGTTAGTTTTTCTTAACTAGGACTCTCCTACTTGTGTCCCTGCACAAGAGTGGCTCCCCCCACATCCTAGAAAAATCAGCAATTTTATTTACATGGGGATTTTTTTCCCATTCCTTAACTTCTCCAAATTGAAGTTTTGAAAGGTTAGACAGTGGAAAAAGGAAGATTTGGAAAAAATATCTGAACATTGTACTTTCCCTGGCAAGCAGATGGAGGAAAAGTTGAGGGGAGGTGTGATGAGGGTAGGGAGTGGAAAAGAAAAACTTGACTGAAAGAAAAAAAGAGATTTTTTTTATTTTGAAAATTGATAAGTGGAGACAAAAATCAATATTTTCACATTTCCTGCAATTTCTCATGAAATTGCAGTTTTGCCAAAAATGAAACTTTCCACTGAGTCCCCTCCTTCTTGTCACAGTTAAGTATATTTCCATCGGAAAATATATGTGTATCAAATCTAGGATGAAAAACAAACTAACGCTGGAGCGCTGTGCCCAGGGCACAGGGTGGGTGCAGTGGGCAGCTGGGATAGAAAAGATGCTTATTACATTTGCAAATAGCTCCAGCATGGGACAGACTGCTCCATGCTGGATCATAAGTGAGTGTAAAGTTACCTCCAAAAAAAATCAGAGAAATATTGTGAGAAAAAGTAGAATGAAATTCAATTAGGACAAATTCAAACTCTTAACTACAGGAAGGAACAGGTTTTCCTGCTTATGGGAGATAAGAAGCTACTTTGGTATCAGCTGGGTAGGAAAGGAGCTGAAGGTTTTAGTGGGTCACAACTTGATTGCAAGTCAACATTGCTGTTGTAAAAAAGTCAGATATTGTATTGTGACATACAAACAGGATTGCTGCTGATAAGACACATGAAGTAATTCAAGTCTGTTTAACATCAGTAAAATTTTAGCTTCAGCTACTGCATTCAGCTGGGAGGCATTTTAAGGTCTTGAATTCACTGGAGGGAGTTCAGAGGAGAGAACAGCTAGGGCGAGCAAGGACCCAAAACCACAGCCTAACCCTGGGAAGGTTAGAAGAGGTGGGTATGTTCTTCCTGGAGAAGAGAGGAAGAATTCAAAGGATGTAAAGAAGAGAAAAAAAGACATTTTTCCCCATTACAGCTATGGGTAGGACAAAAATAATGTGCTCGAGTTACTGCAGGGGAGATTCAGACGAAACCCAGCAGAGCTTTGGGTTGGTGGCAGCTGCTGAGCAGAGGCATGCGGGTCTGTCTCTGGATATTTAACAAGAGATTGGACAAGTGCTTTAAGAAATGGCACAGGTATGGCATCCAAGATGGCATCTTGTCAGTGTCCTTCCACCCAGTTTTCTGTGATTTTTAACAGTTCAGCAAGTAATGATTTTTAAAACAGTTCCCAAAAGACCTGGAGCTTCCTGAAGACGCCCAAACCTTCTCTCTTTCTGCAAGCTTTTCCCACTGCCTTGTATTTCCACTGGCTTCAGTGAAATGAGGATTTGCTGGCTGCAGCTCTTGGACCACATCAATGACTACTCACAGTCAAACGTTTCATTTATCTTCCAGCCACACTCAGGGAGTGTTCACTCACCTTGGGAGTGAACAGCTATTTTTAAAGCCACCAACCTGCCACACTGGAACGTTTGCTCATCAGTATAGTGTGCTCGAAGAAATAATGACTGCTTTTTTATCCAGAGACTATTATAACTTAGGTTTAAAGTACACTAAAAAGCATGTTTCTGTGTATTTATATGGAAGGTATATTTAAGGCAAATGTCCTTCCAACTCTACTCAATAAGCAAAGGGCACACAGCAATGCTCCGCTCCTGACATTTAAAAGCTCTCTGATGTCCTTTTCTTCCTTTAACAATGGGGCCAATTTTCCTTTCCTGGCTGCTGCCAGCCTGCCCTTCACTTTTGCTTTTAGCACCTCTTGAAACTACCTTGACTTCACCTTTAAGCATTCCCTCCTCCAGGACACTGAGCTCAGGTGGTGTGGGAGGTGTTGCTGGTGGAGGAATGAAAGGGCAGACATCACCATAAGGATGAGAATATTACCAGCACGTGCTCTAATGAACACCCAGCAAGCCCCTGGGGCCAGCATTAATATTGATCCTGGGTCTCTCCTCTGCCCTGTCCCCTCCCAGGACTGCAAATCTCTGATGCTTTCTGGCCATTCTTCTCCACAAAGAACTGACTGACTGCCCCTGTATTTGGGAGGGGACAGATTATGGACCACGTTCAGTCTGAGCACCTTTCCAGCCATCATCTTCAGGGCACAGCTCAGTCTCTTGCTGTTTTGCTGCTGACCTGGCAGACACAGATGTAGATTGCTGCTGCTGCCACACACTCATCCTCACCAAACAGAAGGTACCTCACTTCCCACAGCTGAAAAATAAGCAGTCTTCTCCTCTCACCTAGAGGCTTAAACACACCCACAAAAAATAATTAAGAACCTTCCCATAATAAAAACAGAAAAGTCATCTACCAGCCCAAAACTGTGAGAGTGTCTGTGCCAGGGGAATTGTATTCCCAGTTGGTAGGTACAGGGCACAGCTCAGCCCTGCTACAGCAAAGGCTTTCCTCTGGGGCAACCATCCCCATTGGCTCCTGGCCTGATTTTTGGGCCAAGCCTATACTTGAAAGACAAATCAGATTCAATTAGGGTGTTACTTGTAAGTGCAATCCCCATTTTTAAATATCTCAACTCATCTCTGGTACACTATGCTAAAACAGAAAAGGACATTCAATGTAGAATAAAATGTCTCATGCGTAAAAACAGGTAACTGCTATGGAAAAAGCTATTCTGGGTAACTCCAGACCAGCTCTGAGCATACCAGTGACCTTTGAAAATTGCACATTTGTGAAGTGTCAGGAGATCCAGCCCATATCCATGAGACTGAAGAAACTTTGTAGGCCTGGAGGAGAAAGGTTCTGCACCCTGTTAGCTCACAGCCAGTGGACTTCTGTGGGCACTTTCCTCACAGGAATCAGTGATTCCCACCTTGTCAAGGCTCAGACAAGTGGGTTATTTAATTATTTTAACATCCTGGCCCTTCTGAATTACAGCCTAGGCACATTGTCTACAGACAACTCCTATAGCTGGTTCACCTTCCAGCTGGTTCAAAGGAGCAAGGAGAGCTGGAAAAGCAGCAAAGCCACTTTTCCTCAGCTGGTTCTGCAGCTGTGGTGTGCCAGCAGTGGGACCAGGCATAACTGTCTCCTTTCTAGTGGGAAATATCTGCACATGTGGCTGACACTGATTTGGGGCAACTTTTGAGCCAAGTCAGCTCCAGAGGGTCTGTATTTTTGCTCCCAGGAGATGTGTGCCAGCAGTCAGCACAGCCATGAAGCTACAGACGATGAAGGGAAGAGGAGAGAGGACAGAGCCAGAGACCCAGACAGGACTTTCACAGCTGCACAGTCACTTTGCCATGCCCTCAGCTCTCACGAGGTGCATGAGATGCAAGCATAAACACTGCCCAACATGCACAGGGGCAGGAGTCCCACAGATAGGAATAGGGCAGAAGACCTTGAGAGACTGGCAGATCCACGTACGATGTGTGGTGTGGGGTAATGTTACACCGTGGGTGAGAGCAGAGACATGTTTTGAGGAGATTTCAGCAATGAGACTTCCGTAGGTTGATGAATCATCTCTCTTTCAAGTAGACAGAGGCAACACCCCACTCCTGAGAGCTCAAATCAGGGCTGTGAAAATAGCTGAGGTTTTTTGGCTTTAATCCCAAATCAAAATATTTTAAGAAATCAGAACAACCTGAAAAAAAATTTGTTATTCTTTTGGGCTAAGTAGGCTGGTTGGAGCCACCCATCCCTCTCCTTCTGTACGGTGATACTGCAGAAATATTTGTGTATAGAAGCACTTATTTTGGTTGACTTGAAGAAAAAGGAAAAAAATAAAAGAAATAAAGAAAAGAGAGGGCTGTCTTCCCCCCTCCTGTAAATAACCTCAGGAGACTTCCCTCCCTGAGCTCTCCACAGCAAGTGGTTGGTGTCCTGGGGCTCTTGGTCCTATCGGGATTTTACCACGGTCCGGATCAGTGTCAGGAGCACTCAAGCCAGGGCTGAAGTCACAAGCACACAGAAGTAATGGCAACCTTGTAGGGAGTCCAGAGAGGGGAAGAAATCAAGACTGAGCCCATGCTTTAAAGGAGTTCCTTGTCTCACTCATCCAAAGCCCAATGGAGTTTGTACTGCTGCAACCCAGGAGCCATCACAGGGTGATTATACAGGAGCACTGGTGTGAAGAAGTCAGAACTGAGCCACCTGAGGCAGAGAGCTTGTCAGTACTGGGCAGGAAACAAAAATTCTGCTTTATAGCAAGCATTCTATTTTTAAAGTCTCGAAAATAGACCAGATTTCAATCAAAAATTTGAGTCAAATTCTTAAGAAAGAATTTTAGGACATTAGTTTTGATATGAAAGTCAAATTTGAGAACAAAGCCTTTCTGACATGTTCTCCATCCTCAGCAATTTCATTCAAGTAATATCAGTTAGATTATCAAACTATAGTAATTAAAAATATTCCTGCAAAAAAATTCATTTTCTAGTGGAAAATCATCTATTAGTACTTTTTCCAACTTGGTCTAGTGTTAGGAGTTATTTGGTGTTCTCTATGATAAACTGGCAACCCATGACAAATGCATGCATATGACCTAGTCCACAGGAAAATACTGCTGGGAAGAGCGAAAAAGTTACAAATTTCATTTGTTTTATCATGAGTTCTGGTTATTTTTATGGAGTAATATGATGCTGCCAATCTGAATTTTAAAATATTTTTTACATTATTAAAGCAAAATTCAGAAAGCAGTCCTTAACAGGTATTTATTAAAACTTGTTTTAAGCTTCTTCTTTAAAATGTGATTGAGTTTTCACTTATTCTGAGGTCTCTCAAAGAGGAAAAAAGCTCTATAAATCAATTTACATTGTTTTCAGAGAAGTGTGATTTCTACCTTGTCAGCAGGCCCTTATGCTCTCAGGCAAGGCTTGCTCCGGTTGGAGCTTTGCAGTCCTGTCATTTTGACATTGAGAAAGGGCAGTTTCTTCCCTTCTCACCATTCAAGTTGTGGTAATGGTTGGTTAAAACTAGGGGAACAAAATCTTTTCTCTTCCAAAACCTGTCATACTCTGGTGCAGGAGAATGGTGTGAGGAGCACAAGCAACTTCATGCTTTCCCCTAAAGCAGTGTCCCTCTGCACTGGTTACATTTACTGACCCCTCGGGGCCCTTTTTAGTTGCATATCGATCACCTTCTCTTCTCCCAAGCATTGCTGCTCCCCTCAGATATCTTGAATGGTCTATGTACCTTCTCCTTGGGCACCAAAACTCCTTCCTCGTCCACATCCACACTCTGCCTGACCTGGCTCATCGGTGTTGCTGTGTTTGGGACTGTCCATGGATCCCACACCCATCTGTCCCTCCCTTTGGTCCATGTGGGACCACGTTGGGGAAGGCACATCCCACTTGGGGCCATCTCTGCTCCTAGGTCCACTCCCCTCACAGGCAGCCTGGTCCTGACTGCTCCCTAATACAGGGAGCCCATTAGGAAACCCTTTCTGTCAGGAGACTGCCATACACAGCACCAGCACAGTCTGAGTTGCAGGTAATTTTGAATTGGAGGGGAAAGGAAAAATATTTAGCAAAATTATGTAACTGAGGTTCAAAAATAGCCTATTGCCATCTGGTTGTGCTATTTTGACGACCAAAAAAACCCTTAAGTCTTTTTAGAGCTAGATATACTGTTTGCAAACTCAGCCAAATTTTTTACAGAATCTCGAATTCCACATGCTTGATTTCCCTCTGGAGTTTTTTGACCCAGCTTTGCCTGTGCACAAGCCATACCCAGTCATACATCTTCATTCCAAGTCTGCCATTAATATTTAAAAGCCCTGTCCTATTCCTGTAAAAGCAAGAACACAACGTCAGGAGACTGCAGAAAAAGAATTTAAATAGAATAAAATATAATATAAAATAATTTAAAAAATAATGCAACCTTCTCAAACAAATCCAAACTGTGGATTAATCCCCAACCTGCTGCCCTGCCTCCACTGGCCATCAGGAGACAGCTATTTTAGCAGCCCAAGTTGTAATGGAAACATCATCCTCAAGCTGTTCCATTTGCTAAAGCAAGTGGGAATTGCAGAGAGCCTGAAACAGTGCCCAGACATGACCTTCCCTATTAAACACAGGACAACTTCACGCCATCTGCACCCAGCTGAAATGTCAGCGTGGAAGGAAGCATCGCCCTTAAACTCCTCCAGGCCGGCAGGATGGGGACAGAGGCGAGCACGGGCGGTGCGGCAACGTGCCAGGAGGTGTGGTCACCCAGCCTGCCCTAGGTCAGCCACACAGCAGCACTCCTTAGGTCTGCTATTCCGGTGACTGCTAACCTTAGCAGCAAATCCCAGGAAACTGCGTTCCTACAACTGCAGCTGAATCTCAAAAGTTGTTCCTCAGTGAGAGCGACTCGTGTGGAAACCTGTAGAATTCAACATCAGTTATGTATTCTGTAGTATATGGAAGAAAATAAAAATGCTTTCAAATGGATTCCTCTGTCATCTAGCCCGAACCTGGCCCTGGCAGCAGGGATGAGGGGCAGCAACCTACCTGCTCAGCTCTCAGACTTGCCCCCACAGCACTGAGATAATGATTTCCCCAACCAACACACCAGGGAAAGACTCTCTCCCTTCAGCAGTTTTATGTGTATTGCCTTTCAGCCTCACTGCATAAGGTTAATTATCTCTGAGTTGCTTCCTCTGTACAGCCTGGCATTACACGCCTATTGCCTGCCCTGGTGCTTTGCAGTCCTGACCCCTTTTCACACTTGCCTTAGACAGGGACACGGGATGGTCTCAGCACAGACCTTTGTCACCTCTGAAGGCGTCATCCACCTCCACTGATGCTCACAGGGACCCAAACCTGGCCTGAAGCAAAGCCTGGAACCCACCCATTTGACTCCAGGAGCCTGATTGAGGCGGCAAGTTCAAGACATTTCCAGCTGACAAGAAGGTTTAAAAAAGAACAAGGTTTTATGCTGGCATTGTTGACAAAAGCACAAAATAGCATTTTTTTGTTTTAAATGGATGCTTTTTTCTTGAAAAGAGAAAGTCAAGAGGTGAAGAACCACATGGTCAGACAGAAGTTTCGCTCCCCCCATCTGTCTCCATATTATGTAGTCTCCACAGTACATCACCCTAAAGGTGGAAGGGGAAAGAATATGAGTTATCCAATAAAATATTAAAATTAAACAACCAAAAACTGACAAAGCACATAATGTGCTCATGAAACACCATCTTCCCAGCAAATGCTCCACTGCTGGTGGGGATTACTAAAATTCTTGATGAAGTTTCTCCTTCGATCCAGGACAAAATCTTCCATCAAAGCCAGATAGCTTGGTTACTCTCAGAGCTTTCCAGTCCCCTCTGCTTTTAAAGGGCTTGATTTTGTTTCAGAAGGGAATCTCCCTTTCACTCTGGTTTCAGTCTAGATGGAGTGCACATCAGCCCCATGCTCCACCAGCGCTGTGTACAGTTCTGCAAGGCACCACCATCTCTTGTGTGTGTAATTAAGACAAACGAGCAGCACTTAGCAGTGCGCAGGTTCATGGCAATTCGATTCACAGCACACCACGGGCAGTGCAGTGGCAGTGCAGAGATGCAGGCACACACTCATCCATCACCTCCAGCCTGCTCCCATGGAAGGGGGATGTGCAGAGTGATGCCATCTTCCCTTAACTGCTCTGAGTGCTTTGAGTTGGGTGCTGAGCAGGGCACCACAGCCAGAGTTATGCCTGATACACCCCCTCAGGGCTGAGCACAGGGGATCCCTCTCTCTTAACCAACTATACAAGCACCCCTGCCCCTACCTTCAAGACCATGGTTTGGTGCCTAATATCAGGCAGGATGATCCCAGGCCACACACAAGGCTCAGTCTCCTACCTCTCCCTCTGTTTCCCAGCAGGCAGGATGGATCAGGAAACCCAGCATCTAACCTGCAAGCTGTCAAGTTTTACTCTCCAAACTACTCAGAAAAGACAGGTTTCCAGGGCTGTCATTCTAATGTAGTTACCAACATGGTTTCCAGAGAACAATCAACTCAGGAAGACAGCAGCCATCACCTCCAACCTGCAAACTCAGAGAAAGAATTTGTGGAAAGGGGCTCTTTGTACAGCCTTTGTGATGGGGAAGAAAGGTCCTACCACTGGTGTAAGCTATCAGAGATGGGGCTGTTTCACCTGTGCTTCCTAAAGTAATGAAATTTCTGTACAATTTGTGTGTTTAGCTTGGAGGCATTAAAGTGGCATCTGAGCTGTCCTGGGACAGGTTTCGGTGATGTGGGATGTTTGTCAGGTTGCACTATTGCTTGTGGAAAGGCTGAAAAAGAAGTCAAGCTTGAAGCAGGTTTCACACTGTGGCATCAAAAGGTATTTGAGGAGAAATTGGAAGAGCAGGGGGTGCTGGCATTTCATTTTCCAGTGAACTGGACACATGCTGAGTTCAGAGATGCACCAGGACTTGGCACTCCCCTGCTTACCACAGGCTGAATCTTTCATTTTACTTTGCAGCACCTCATGAGTGTCTTGTGAGAGACTGATGAATTCACACCAGTTTGTTAAGAGCTAACTGGAAATATTGGTATTTCTTGACCAGCAAACTATGGTTGCAGCTGCCCTGTGAGGCAGCAGTAGCAAGACAATGGGTCTGTAAAGCCGATTCATAGGAGTGTATCAGAGATTTCTCAGGTAAGAAGGCATCCTATGACATCTTTCAGGATGTCTAGAGACTGGAAACAAGGTAGGGGTGAGCCCACCTTCCAGACAAATCTGCTTTGAGCCGTCCAAGACTGTATCTGCAGCTTTGGCTGAGCAGAGACTGGTTGTGCAGTGTGAGTGAGACGCCAGAGCTGTTGCTCACTTGTGGCAGGTAAAGGTTGGGAAGAGGTAGCAACCTTCTTGGAAGCTGTGGTCTTATAGGTAAAGAAACTCGTGGATAAATAAAAAGAGCTTTTGATGGTCTTCTTGGAGCTGACATTACCTACATGTCAATGGGAACAGACTTTGCTAACTTCCCATGCATGGTAGGAAAATAGCTTAGCTGCTGTTAGGGGTTAGGAGCCTGCAGTGAAGTTTCCCACCTAAGCAGCAGGTTTTAAGGAAAAGAGTTTCTAGACTGGAAAAAGAACCTCTCGAAAAAAGACTGCTATTCCAGTCTCCTGCCGCCGACTCTGGCCTGGCATGTGCAGGCAGCTGCCCTGCAGACTGCCCAGTGACGCTGGCACAGGCATCACTCCACGCCAGCCAGGGTCATTGCACAGGGATTGTTCAATTGTCCCCACTGGGACCTCACCCACAGGCTGGCTGGGAGCCCAGGCTAGGAGCCTTTTCCATTTCCTTCATGCAGACTTGGCCCACAGTGGAACTGGAGGCCAGTTCCCAAGCCCTGGGCACAGCCCATTTCTCTCCAGTACAGCCCCTCCCTGATGCTGTCAGGAGACTCAGGGGCAGATGCTCCCTGCCTGCCACCTCCTGGGAAAGCTGTCCATGCCCTACTTCAAAAAACCTCTCTACACCCACAAATTGCACGAGAAATGGTTAATGCCTGTAGAAACAATGCCTACAAGGAACAACCAGAGTCTTCACTGCAGGCTGGTGTCACCACTGAGGAGTTTGTCCCAGGCTCACAAGGACAGTATCTCCTTTGTGCCAAACATTCAGAAGCCTGGGGAAGTCCTTATTTTGATGCCCACCCTGAAGAACAGGGTCACATTGGAGATAGCTTGATAGAGAGAGCTGCAGCAAGCTGGTGGATAGAACTGTAGCAGAGTGCCTTGGCTGCCTCTGGGAGTGTACACATTCAGGAAATATAGGAAGGAAAACAAGTTGGACTTGTGCCCTGTTTTGATTCTTTGTGCATGAGAAACTGGAAGTGTTTTGTTTTCTGCTTTTTGTATTAAAAAAAAAATCCAACATCAAGTGTTTTGGCAGAGGTCTCTTCAGAAGATCTAGAGAAGTAGAGTGGGAGGTTTTGCAGCTTCTAGTGAAATGGGGAGAGGAGGAGGTGTTGAACCGCAAAGGTTTTTTTCTTCCAACTGTTGGTTAGGAATGGAGTTAGATAAATGTTAGCTAAATACAGATTGCTTAAAACATTTTGTAGGAAAAGCAATTAAAGTTGAAATTCATCAGCTTTTACTTGCACTGTCATAATACTATTAATTCTCCAGTAAAGAAAAAACAAACAGGGTAGACAAGAGCTGAATTGCTAATGTAAAAATAAGAAACAAAAAAATTTTTGTACCATCTTCACACAAGAAGGTGACTGAGTGCCCATTTCTTCTTAATTTTGCAATTCTTTGCTACTTCTCTTACCATAAGTGTAAGAGAAAGGAGCACATGGGACTTACACTTCAACTCATTGCAGTACAAGATGCCTCAGCCTCTTCTCAGTGTGCTCACAGTGAACAGGACATGGAGGATTTCTGAGCAAAACTGATTTCTCAGGCCTAGAAATGCAGATGAGGATTGGAAGCTGTAGATGGAGGACAAGGCTAACAACTCAGCCTGTCAGAAGGTATCTCTTAGATGGAGAAAAAACCATTCTGATGGCTATTTATGATCCTTGAACCAGTTAGTGGTCCCTTACTGACTGATCCTAAACAGAAGTCAGTATGATGAAGAGCAAGCCTGGAGAAACAGACTGATTGCAGATTGGTTTCCACTATGTACCTTCAGGACCATCAGCTGGAAATTCAGCTCGAGCCATCAGCAAGGTGGAGAGAGCAGTGACCTGCTCAGCAGGGAGCACAGACAGGCAGGAGCAGGTTGCACCAAACAGAAGAACAAGGAAGTGATGAACCTCTGAGACACCCTGGCTGGAGGAAGAGGGGACACTGCCCTGCCTCTGAGTGACACCGAGACACAAAGACCAGCAAGAGGTGCAAGACTTTTGACACGGACTATGCTGTTGGAAATCATCCAGCAGCACCCCTAAACAAGGAGGCTGCAGACAGAAAACAGAGACAGGTGCTTCCATGTCATCAAAGACTCTGTTACAGCAAGGTTCCAATACCAAACCTCCCACAGACAAGGTGACTGTGCAAGTAAGGACAGATAACAATGAGCTGAGTAACATCAAGGGGCATCAAAAACAGGGAACTCTTTCATGCGTTAGAAATAAAGACAGGAACTTTGCCAACAAATCACTGGAAACTTCTTACTTTTCTCCCCAAGAAAAATTAAAAGTGAATTATGTATTAACAGAAAAATCTTATCATTCCAAAGAGCTTGCAAGAGTACACAAAGCACTCTGGACAGTATTGCCAGGAACCCAAATGCTTCTCCTGCTGCCCAAGCAACTGTGTAAAAAGCAAATAAATAAAACTTCTAAGATGCACAAGAAAACTTGAATTCCAACCCTCAAACAACTTATCCACAGGGGATCCAGTTCTCAATAATGTATGCCAGGCACACACATGCAAATATTGCAGACTTTTGTGATTTCCTGAGGACAGGAGATAAAAGGCAAAAATTATGTCAAAATACCATAGAAGAAGTCCTCATGAAAATAAACAGGCTGCTCTGAATTCCATCACTATTAACAGAGAGGAGAACAAGACTGATGAAAAGTATGTTTCAGATTGAAGCTGCAAAAGATCTACTAGAGAAAAAGCTAAATGTTATTGACAGTTTTGCCCAGGAACATGAGATGGCAAGAACAAAGGGGTGTGTGATATTCATCCCAAACCTCAGAGACCTACAAGTGAACCAGCTGCAACCAGAGCAACTCAATCACCACTGACATGGAAATACTCTAAGAAGGACAAAAAATACTTTAAGCAGACCTTTTAATTCATTATGTTGAATAAATATTACTTGAATCAAAATTCACTTTTATCATCATAAAGGTAGAATTCTATATTAATCATGAGCAAATATCACCTTAGAGGATTTCAAAGTTATTGCCAGCAAAGTACAGATGTATAGAGCAACACACCATAATATTCCTGCCATTTTTTCTCAGCAGCTCCGTAAAGAAATCTTTGAAATGAAGATATATTTCCTTATCCAAACCTGGGAAAGGAATCTACCCCTAAGGATGGGGAAATTCAAAATTTCCTCAGCAGTTTTAAACTACAGCAAAATCAGAATGAAAACCTGCTGTTTGCCTGTTCCAAGGCAATCCTTTTGGCAAACCAGCACTAAGCAAAGCCCACAGTTCTGTCAAGAACAGGCTTCCAATGCAACTTGGGTTTTGTCCTATTCTTTCATTGACCATGTTTTCCACATCCTTTAAACAAATGGAAGAACAGCAGCATCATGTGCCCGTGTTAAACTGGCTCTCAGAAAGTCTTTGACAAGGCAGACAGAGACTTCACGTGGCAGATGTTGTCCAGCACCAGAGCAGTCACAGCAGGTCACATGGAAAGTCCATCCAGCCCAACATCCCAGCTCCAACAGCAGCCAACAAGAGATGTGTAGGGGAAGAACACAGGTAAGGAGCATGCATAAAGTGATTTATTTCCCCTCCCCCAGGTGTACTACTCTCCCACCCCAAACACCTATGATTTAAGGTTTCACTGAACCAGGAAACCACCCTCATATTTAATTGCCTTTGATGGATTTTAATTTTCCTTGACTACCTACTCACCTTGTGAGTCCTTGTAAAATTCTGTCATCTACATCCCCTGGCAACGCAATTCACAGATCAACTGTGTGGAAAAAATTAACCTCTTTTACATTTTGAGGCAACCTCCTGTTAATTACACTTGATGATCTTCAGTTCTCATCCTGACAAGAGCAAGGGTATAACCACCACACGTTCAACTCTTCCATTACCTCCTGTGATTTCACAGACCTCTCCTATATTACCCCTCTTTCTCTCTTTCAGGCTGAAGATTTGTGATAAGCTAGAAATATTTAGTTATCTAAATCTAGAGGAACCATCCAGACACCGAGAAGTGTTCAGTGTTACTACTGTGTAACAAGACCAAATGATTCTCCTCCCTGTGCTGGAACCAATACTCACTCCTTGGAAGGAATTGGCCTTTCTCGTGGCAACTACAATTCCAGGTTTGGACAGCATGGCCAGTGACCTGGGCTTATCTAACAACATTTATGTCCTGAGTGATAAACAGGATGCAAGAGCATACCAACAGCCTAGTTTGAACCAGTCAGCAGCAAAAAAATCTTAAAATCAGAGAGAAAAAGAGTAATTTTGTCCTCAAAGGATCTCCTAGAAACAGGATTCTTGAGATTTTTTGATGCATTTACTTAGCTTTGCAGTACTTTTCCTAAATCTGGTTTTCCTAAATCATCCACTGCAGATGGCACTTTTTTGTTGGTTTTTTTCCCCCACTATCAGTAGTGGAATTCCAGCACCAAGCTGCAGCTCTTTAGCAGTAGTGCACTAAGCATAGGTCAGAGTGTTAAAGGTAAATACAGCCAACAGCAGTGAAATAGCTTTTATCATGAATACCTGCAGCAGATGTTCAGAGTAAAGTGGTCAGGCACAACAACAACTGCTCAGATCTTACAGTGCACAATTCCACACACAGCTGTACGAGCAGCAGGAGAGGGAAGAATTGTCTTGGGTGTGTCCAACAAAACTTGGACAAGAGGGTCTCTGAACAAACCCCAGGTGAAAACCAGCCTAGGGTATAGTCCTGCAATATAAAAGCAAAGACATCAATGATTTTATACAGGAACAGGTTGAGAAAATAAAAAGCATTTGTCCATTCTAGGACTGCCTGTCTGGGAAAGTTCTGCATCCTGCATCTGGCAGGTGAGATGTGTGTCAGGATGAGCAGGGGGTGGATTGGAGCTCAGCAGGAACATCAGGACCAAACTGATCCCTGCAGTATCAGCAAGGCCCTTACATGCTGCCTGAACTTTCTGGCTTGTGTAGCCTCCTTATTACAGTTTTTGGGCTTTGAGATGCCTCAATTCTGTGCCCCATTTCATGATACTCAGTGTCAATGATGCTGTACTAAAAAGGGCCTAAGCTGTTCATATGGCCAAAGAAAATACTTAGTTTTATCTATCTGTAAAGTGTTAAATAGAATCCTAAAAAAACCCCACCTTTTTGCCTTTGAATTGGAGCACTGATGTTACTTTGTCTTGTGTCTCCTGGTATAACATTAGGAAAGCAAAGAGAGCCAATTTTTTAAACATTTTCCATTGCAAACTTAGATAACTTCACAAAATAATATTGCTAGACAACTTTGTGCAATAGTTTACAGATTTGTAAGCTTTTTAATAGTAATCCAGAATTATTGTCTCCCAATATTGCCTGACTTTGGAGGAGCCTTGCCAGTTTCCATCAGCCAGGAAATCTGTTCCTTGGGCTCATTCACAGAACATTCTGAGCATCTTCAGCAAAACATTTGGCTTCAGGAAGAGAAGAAGTAGTCACTCTGAAATAAACTCCAAAGTAAGTGTATAGGCAGCAGTAAGCAAAATTCTACAGAAAATTCATTTTCATGTGGATGCACAGGAACCCAAATGTCCACAACCTGGCATTTCAACAACCTCATGTCCCCAAAACAAAGCAAAATAGAAAGTCTTGTTTTCTCACCCCACGGTCCTCTGTTCCAGCTGCCCTTTCACACCAGAGCTTTCAGCATCTTTATGCACACACACACACACACCAGCATTTAGCTTCAGTTCTCCTTCCCTCTGGCTCCTCCTGCCCTTCCAGAAGGTCAGAGAAGAATCACCCTGGTCTCCAAAAGGTCCAAGGAACATCATCCACAAGGCAACAAGCAACATCACAGCTCACCTCACCCTAACGCTATCACAAAGCACAAAACCAAGGCATAAGAGAAGCCTCTTTGTTGGTTTGCTGTGCTAATATTGCACATAGCTGTGGAGAAAACAGCAGTGCCATCATCCACCATAGCTAAGGAGTTTTGTTGGCTCACATATTTCAGCTGTAAACCATCAGCTGATCAGGAGTATTTACTTATCATTAGCACCAATTAAATAATAAACTTAAGGAGCTCTTAGTGACAAAAAAAAAAAAAAAAAAAAAGACCAAAAAATGTTTTGAAGGGATTTCACCTGCTTTGTATAACTGCTTGCCTTACAAAAATAATGTGGCTTTAATGACCCCTCTTCAGTGGGACCCTTTGCTGCCCACTGCCAATTATACTCTGGCTTTTCACAGATGCCCCATGCAAAGAGCAGGATGATTTCTTGCTCAGACAAAATGAAATGTAAAGTCCTTTGGTAGAGCTGTTCCACAGGTTACCTACACAGCAGAAGTCTCTGCCGGAACACCCCATCAGTAGCCCGTCTCCATCCCAAGGTCTGACACCTCCCTCACCCCCTCCCTCAGTAGTGGTAGGGCTTTGAGCATAGTCTGGTTGCCTGTGACCTCTTTCCTGCTTTGTGGAAGGTGAAAAATCATGGAATAGAGTCGAGCTTCCCTTTGTTTGCCTCCCCCACCATCCCTGAGTCAGCAGTGGAGGGTGCGTGGTGCCTGCAGTGACACACTGAGCCCGAGCCCTGGAGCCAGAGCACAGATTGCACACGAGCGGCGGGAGGAGGCACCGTGCAAACCAGTCATGATTGTTTTCCTTGTGTGACAACGTGATCCGCTCAAAAGAAATATAAAGCACGCTCTCCACCTCTCTGTTTCAAGCCCACGTTTTCCTCCAGGTTACCAAATCCATGCCATCACCCAGTGGGCCAGCAGTGTCCCAAGGCTGTTCCCCACTTCTGCTCACCACTTACCCACACGGGTGCTGCTGGAGCCTTGCTCTGCTCTGTGTGTGAGGCTGCTCCCCAGCAGGGTGGTAGGGGATTACAAGGCAGGACCACCTCACAGACACGTCTGGTGAGGAGTCAGGCACTGGAGGGTTTGCCACCCACGCAAGGTACAAACACAGCCTCATCATCCTGCATGTACAAGGTTCATCTGGAAACCCTGAAACAACCCTCAGAAAACCCTGTGTGCTCCTCACTTTCTTTAGAGACTATAAAAAGTAAGAAAAATGTGCAGTGTCTGGTTTTGGCTTTTGATAGCCTGTTTCTCCAGCACAGACAGAAAAAATAAAGGGAGCTCTATAGGGAAGAGATTGTACTGAGGAATATTTCTAAGTCACTGATCAGTGAAGGAAATAAAGGGCCTTAGAGCTTGTTACTCACTTAAAGCAAACAACAAAAAAAGGATCGTTGATTTTATTGGGACTCCACTAGGCAAAGCATTTACCTAAAGTACAATATACTTTTATTGTACCACTGGGAGCTGGATGCAAATATTTATAAATCTTCCTTTGAGGAGGTTAGCACTCAGCTGTTTTAAATAGCTTTGTGTGTTATGAAAATCTTTAAAACCAGACATCCCTCACATTTAAAAGATGCCTGCAGAGAGGCACAGGCCCACGTTTGGAAAACACCACATGCCCTTATGGATGAAGCCACCCTTCCCAACAGGAGGCTGAGGCTGAATTACCCTGTAGCAGACCCTCACTGATGGTGTGTGGACCAGGACCCACTGGATCTGGACAAGCCCCAAAAGGACAGAGCAGAGATGGGCATCAGTGGAATCCCCCAGGGCAGGCTGGGGGAAGCAGCTCCCCAACCCAGGTGCACTGGATGCTGTGCCAGGCAGAAATGTGGTGGTTCAAGGATTCTGCAGCTTGGTGGGGTTAGCTGCTGGCCACTGCTAACAGGAACAGAGTTCACTCATTTAAAACTCATTCAGGTATCTCTGCACTCACCATGCTCTCTTTGGGATTGCAAAGCCAGCACACTGTTGGTAACGAGCAGCTGTGCTCAGGCGGTGGCAGACCCAGGCTGCAAGTGAGGTAAGGAGTGCAGGAAGGTCTATCTTTATGTTGTAACAGCTGATATGTTGGAAGAATTGGACAAACTCTGGTCCAGAAAGGGTTTGGATACCCTACAACTTGTCTCTTTTAGCAGTTGTGTTAATATATCATCAAGGATGGAGCCAGCAGAGGCTGTGGAGCGCACACAGGGCTGGCGTGCGACCTGATTGGTGCCGCTTAGTTGCACTGGATTGAAATCAGAGTCACTAGGGCAGTGTAGCTCACTGTTCAGGCCACCCAGTAATTAACACTGTCTTTTCAAACCATTTTCTCCTGTACATTGAAGGAATTATTCTCTGTCTCTTCAAGTATAGAAGTTAGGGGCAGAAATTGAAGCCTGCTTCAAAGTGAAGCCCAGCTTCTAAACAAGCAAAAGCAGTTGTTCTTCAGAGAGCAGATGGCCTTATGAGACCCCTTGCTGATGATGTTTTGGATGCTAAAAGTCTGCATGCATTCAGGAGGAAGCTGGAGAAGTTCCTGGAAAGGAACCTACAGAATGTTGCTACATGCACACTGCAAACCATGTTTAGCTCAGGAAGCTCTGAGCCGAAAACGGTTGGAGACTGGAGGAGTATCTGATGCATTTGTTTTCATCTTACTTTTCTCTGCACACCCATTTATGATGCCCTTCAGAGACACGGTGCTAGGCTGGATGGACCTATGGCCAGGACTGGTATTGCCAGATTTGTGGTCTTTTAAAGCAAGCCACCCTGATCCAAGTCATCTTTACACCAGTATGACAGTGTCTGTACATTGGGACAAAAATAAACTACGTGGGACCCATGAAAAGGAAGAGTTGAGGGATGTAGGAATCTAAAACAAGAAGTGAGAAGAGAAGCCAGCTCCCAGGAACAGCCAAGCCACAGAATGCAAAGTTTTCTCTGGATGATGCCCTGGCCCTTACCTTTCTTCCCTGGGCCCTGATGAGGGCAACTGCAGCTCACCAGCTCCTGGACCAGGATGGTGACAGTTCCCTCACCAGCCCCAGAAGAAAAGCCACCTGCAGGGGCATAAAAATACAGATAGAAAAGGAGCAATTCCATTTTGGTCCAGGGTCTCGCCACTCCCTGGTGTTCCTCACAGGAAAACCTATTCTTTGCACTGGCGTTTTGTAGGTGTTTCTCTTGGAGAACCTGCCCTGGCTGTAGAAGCAGAGGGGTACAGGTTTGTGGAGTCCAAACATACAGCTAATCCTCAGCCATAAACGTGGTCAAAATAAAGTAGCAGGCTGCTTTTTTTTTGTTTTTCCCCCATCTTTTGAAACTGGCAACAAGAAGTAGTTTCCACTTCTTCTGTCCCCTGTCTTGCCCCTGCTTCCTAAACACTGAGCTCTCCACACCTGGGCACTCCAAGGTAGCAGTGCACATGCCCCATTTGGAGTTACTAAAGGGAGCATTGCTTGGCCAGCATCACTCTGAGGAGGTCTGTCCTGCCCAGGAAGGCTCAGCAGGAGCACTGGAGCCTCCTGTCCTGATCCCATGGGAAAGTGAGGCTCAGGAGCAGGAGTTACTGGGGCTGCTGGCCATGGGCGCGTTAGAAATACTTTGATATTTCAGAAAAGTCTAAGAATAACAGTGATTGAACATAAACCAGCATGTGGACATGTCCAAATACTGCTGGCCTGGGTGTAAGAAAGGAAACCAGCAAATGTGTGTCTTGGTGTCAAAGTAGCACAGGTCTGTCCCTGCACCACAGCGAGTCTCGCCGAGGCCACCGAGCATGAGTGAAACATGAAATCCAGTTGACAATAGGCAGTCAGTCACAAGGAAGCATCTTCCTGGGGGCTGTTGACATTGTTATTCTAGATCAAGAAGTAAATCCTACATGTTAGTTACTTAGCAGATGAAGTTACCATGCCAACTCATATGCTACCTTTTTTTTTAATTATTATTATTGCAAGAGTAGGCAGCGCTCCCTTGAGATTTCACAAAAGGAGAGGAAAAATGTCAAAGTGCCAAGAATATAATGGAATTTCTAGCCTCAACCCTATTTTCCACAGATCTGTTTTTCAGCTTACATCCCGCTCCTTCTCATGGCAGCAGCGAGGCTAAGCCAAGAGACTCTCTGAATGGTAATTTAGTGGCCAGCCCACGATATTGTGGTGCTACACTCCAGTAATCCACAGTTCTCTACCCCCGCTTCACACAATTTTCAGGGAACTAATGCAAGGAGCTGGTGCCAAATGATTGCACAGCCTCCCCCCAACCTCTCCTTGACTTCTCTGCATTTCTTTCTTTGTTCACTGTTTCTCTCTGCTTTCCCATCTGTCTTCTGACAACTATTTTCATTTTTTCCTCTGTTGTCTTTACTTGTTTTCCTTCACAAAATGTATTATATTGCTGTCTCTTACCCCCACTCAGTGCTGCCTCTTCTGCTCTCCATCATCTCTAGAGTCTTCTGGCAGAGTGTGGACCCTCCAGAGGAGAAGATGTGGGGGCCACCAGTGTGATGCTGGGAAGCAGAGATTCAGCTGTCCCTACCAGTAACAATTTCAAATACTCACTAGTACATCCTGAACACAAGAAAGCCTTTGCCTAACAGGCCTGGTGTGTTAAATCATCCTAGATGTAGAGCCAAAAGTCTCCCTAAATTTAGTGCAGTTTGCTTTCTGTCTTGGGATTAAAAGCCACTCAATTCCAAGAAGCATGGGTGCTGTAGCCTCTCCCAGGGAAAATCCGGTGATGGAGGATGTATGAAAAGAGGTGGGCTGCAGGGAGGAGGCTGGGGGCAGGATGTGACTGCCAACTTCCTACACCTCTCTGGGAACCTGCGTAGGATTGGTGTGTTGAGGAACAACAAGACTCCTGAGTGTCTACAAAGAGAAGTGGATTCGGCTGAGTGCAGCCTCTGCCGGCGGTGCCTGCGGGCACAGCCGGAAGCCCTTGGCACGGAACTCCGCTGGATCCACGGGAGCCACTCCTGCCCGTACAGGGCCGGCTGGGTGGGACAACATTGCCGAGTGTTGGGGAGGGATTCCTGGCAGAGGCTCTGCAGCTGCTGGGGGCAGCTGGGAGGGGTCTGAGAGCCCGCTATTGCTGCAGCAGATGTGGGCAGGGGAACATTGATCACCACTGTCAGATCTCGGTCCAGACTTTACATCCCGATGTTGTAAAAAGACATTGAACCCAGGGTCCACCTTCACCAAGAGTCAGCTCCACCTCCTAAGAAGCAGAAGCACAGATGCCTGCACGAGTTTCACACCCTATTTTCTTTAAGACTTCCATGTGAACCAGAAAAACGGGGCACAGACCTTTATCCCAAGTAATGGTGCTTTCATGACTTGCCTTCCATGCTTTTATCCTGCTTATCTGTCCACAGCCCCGGTCAGTAAAGTTCAAGGATGTGATATGGGTTGTGACTCAGCAGCTGGCTTGTGACCAGAACCAAACAGGATGCATTAATCTGTTCTGGTCAACATCCAAGGCCAAGTCCTGCTTTTTATCTTACTGAGCGATCTTGGCTATTGACCATTGTATTCAAATGCTGTCAGGTGCACTGGCCATGCAGAGATGCTCCTCAGTTGTTGACAGACAACACAGCAGGTAAATATGAATAATTACTGCATTTCTACAATGTACTCTGATGCTTGGCTTTTCAAGGTCATGTTTTACACATCTATTTGACTTTTTCTGTCACCACTGGACTCCACAACATGTGGAAGCCTGACTCAGTGATGCATAACAGGACTTCCCAAAAGTGCCCAGTGTCTGCCAGCTGTGCTCCCACTAAAGCTGCTGGGCATGAGGCAAATCCACGCTAACTTCATGTCACCTGCTCCTCACAGATATAAGAAATACTTTGGAAGTATCAAGCTGAAGCAGAAGCAATCCTTAGACTTTGGAGAGGCTGCTCACAGGGATAAGGACTATGCGCACATATCAGTGCTGCTGATGGAAAGCTTGGAGGCTGTGATTCAATAAATTACACCAGTGCAATTACTGGTTTGCACATAATGACCTGAGTCATGGCTCGTGAGGGAGATTATTTTCACCTCGGTGCAGTGCCGTAGCCCCATGGGTTGTACAAGGTGATGCAGTGTGTAGTAAATCTGAAACCAAACTGCTCTTGCACTGAGTAACTCAGAGACCGCAACTGCAGCTTGAGCAGTGTGTGACTTGCATGTCAGAATATGACAGTGAAAACAACAACACAAGTCTAATAGGGTTTTAGTAAGGAAAATCAAAAATGCTTGTTGGTTATATTCTTTCAACCCAATAAAAGCCTATAATATATTAGAGACAAGTGTTTAATAGGTCAAAGAAGAGGATATGATTGACATTCCTCTGCAATGTGGTACAAAGATAATCACTGCGAGGCCAAATTTTCTAAACATCAGTCTAGCAGATGAGGCCAGAGAGGCAATTAAAATGCAGGAGACAAAATGTGCCATAGCCACAGAAGCAATACAAATTTGGCTTCATTGTTTATCCTTTGATTTTTTAGCAGGCTGGGGAAGATATTTGCACTAGGACTTAAAATGTGATTTACTGCTCTCATTGCTATTTTGCAATCATAGACAGGGAGGATTTACACACCTTAGTGTCATCTTCTCTCATCCTCATTCACACCCTCCAAGAAAATGTGTCTCAAATGGCTGATTAGAAAACAATGCAGAAAAGTCAATGCCCTTGGAGTCTGGTTAATTTAAACACATCTATGTTTGCTCTTCTGGGGAACTGCTAGATATGGACCAAAATCCAAATTCCTACATGAGAGAAGACTGAAGCCTGACTCAGAGCAAAGCTCTGTGGTTCCAGCATGCCCGCCAGGCACTGACCCAGAAGGATGGTGCCAGTGTCCCTTTCGGAGCCAACAAAGGTGTCCCTGGTGCAACGCCAGGCAGCCACCTCTGACTGGGCAACTTTGTACATATCTGGGTGAGGGTCTGGCTGCCAAGGTGTGCTTGCATGATGGGTGACACCAAAGAGGACATGAGGCATCACCTGCCATCTCCTGCTGTGACAGCACAGACTCTTTCCTACAGGAATTTTTTCTTCTTCTACTGAAAGTTTACTAAATATAAGTTCCATGTTACTGAGAGTGGCTTTTGGTAACAGGCGGTCAGAGCTCTGCCCAATCAATCCCGGGGGGTGGAGGACTCTCAGCCAATCCGAATAGTCCTCTCGTGTGTATATAAATCTGTTATTAATTAAATAAATTCACTCAGCATTCTCTCAAGATTCGTGTGTCCCTTTGCTCCATTATCAGTTCAACAGCAACATCGTGCTGTCCAGTTCTAACCACAGAATGAAAGCAAAAAGTGGAGAGGGTAAGGAAAAGTCAGGCAAGATTTCATGTAAAACATTAAAAAAAAAACAAACAACAAAACAAAACATCGAAAAAATTAAAATTTTGTTGAATCATAAATTGATTTTTCCCTTTTCCTCATCAAATTCCTCAGTGTGGCTGCTGGCCTGGGAAATCAGGCAAGAGGGATGTCCCCCAGCATGGCACCAGCTTGCCATGGATGCTGCAATTCCCTCTGGGACTGCCCAGCTCCAAGGTGTCCATCTGCATGGCCAAGGCAGAGCTCTGCAGTGCTGCTCAGTGCGTGGGACGAGGGTTTGAAGCAGCTGGGTGCTGAGGAAGGAGCTGCTGCTTCTCTGCAGGGAGAAGGGAAAAACTCTCCCTCTGGGAAGAGATGGTGCTGACAGCCACCAGGAGCCAGGAACTCATGTGGGGCTCCATAGAAACAGACAGAAAGCTCAACTTGCTCCCCTCTGATGAGCTCAACATTATTTTTCAAATTATTCTTTCTTTCCTGTAGCAGCAGTAGAAAACCCATCTGGCACTGGCAGCATTGAGAAGCAGCCAAGAGTCCCAGGCTCTGGGGTGGGGACCCATCCCTGGGGTGCTGTGGGTGCTGTGTCCACAGCACAGGGACAGGGAGGGACACAGGCACCGCTGCAAACTGCAGGGCTGGCTCCAGGACAGTGCTCAGGCAGTGGGAACAGTGCTCCCTGGAGAGCACTGTAGTGGCACAGCTGAGACAGCTGCATTGACACAGCACTGAGAGCTCCATCCATCTTCCAGCTTCCCAACTCACACCAGACTTTCCAGCACACCCTCAGCTCTACAGAAATGAGTTTGGCTTAGTCCTAGGAGGGATGTGAACTGGAGTTTTCTGCATACCAAGGCTGTGCTGTGACTTGTAGGGCATGTCGTGTCCTCAGAACAGTATCGGTAGCATTAGGTCAAACTAAAGCACATCTGCTGGTGAGAGGAGAGAGGTTGGCAGGGTTTGCCCAGCTAGGAGGTGGTGCAGATAAAGCCAGTTGCTCAATCTCAGCTGTGCCACAGCGTGTTTGATGCAGCAGGAACCCCACAAACATTGCCTGAATCTTCTGTGGGCTTGGGGGTAAAGTCACAGCTGTGCTGCCTTGAGGTTTGACCCCATCTCAGCAGAGGGGTACAAAGTGGTACAAGGCAGGCTGTTGAGCATGAGGACTTGGAGAACAGTAGGGTCTGGGCTGTCAGGTCCCTGAGGAATGTGAGTCTCTGCAATCTCTACCTTTTACTCTTGTGCCTCTGCAAGCACTGGATTTCATCCCTTTTCCACAGGGCAGAGAGAAAAGTGGAGTCTTAAGTTTTTATCGTGGTTTGCTTCCATTCCTGCAAGAACTGTTGAGCAAAGTCAGAGTGACTTCCAGTGACTTTCAAACTCAGAAGATTTCTCATGAACACTATTCAGAGAGTAAAATTAAAAATGATTTTGTGCTTTAATCCTCACACTGCCGGCACTAGAGCATTGCAGACACAAAGAAGCAGAAATGCTACAGGAGGGTGAAATGTTGACTGCAAGGATAGGAATGCAGGGAGATGGGATGTCCTGGGGTCTTTGCTGTCCCCTACACACATATATGAGTGTGAACACAGCCATCTCTCTGTGCAAGCACATGCAGACAGGTTACAACTACAGTATGCATTTATGTGTGTAGTGGCACGTGGAGGTAGGGAAACACGGTGTACATCCGAAGCCTTTGTTTCCCAAGTTGGAAGAAAGTCGGTTTTGTCTCCCCAGGTCCAACACTGCCTCACTGATTTCTGATGCTGGAGCAGAGAGACGCAGTTAAGCAGATCTTTTACTTTGAGGTTCTGGCTCCAGCATTGAGAAGTTTTTGCGAGAGAACCCTGGGGGCCGGGACACCCACACATCCCAGCGGGAGCTCTGCCCTCCCAGAGGCCCGAACCCCGCGGCGGAGGGAAGCGCACCCCCAGGCAGCTTCTCCGTGTTCCACCCTGGATAAATCCCAGCTTCCCGCTGACACACTCACACAGTCAGTCCGGCACTGCAGAATTACATCTGCTCCACTTGCCTTCTTGGTTATTTCCCTTGGGGAAACGGGATCTATAGGCTTTCTTAAAGGGCCACACGGCACACGCGAACCCATCGGGGTGTGTGCTCGGGTTTGTGTGACAGCCCCCGGCACCTGCAGGGTTGATCGGCGCTGGGGGCATCACTGTCGCAGGTGCCTCTGCCGGAGGAAGGGCGGGCACGGCCGGGGATGCGGAGACAGGGGCGGCTGAGCGCTTTGCAGGGTGTTTGCCGAAGGAGCGATGCCGGAGGAACCGGGCTGCTGCCGCCCAGTGGGAAGAGGCGTGCGGGAGCCCCGGGGCGAAGGGTGGCCGGGAAGCACGGCCAGGAGGGCAGGGCGAGCGGCCACGCTGCCCACGAGCAGCCAGCCCCTGTTTGGCCGCATGGCCCCAAAACGCCAGTCCCCACGGGGGTGCCTGCACACGGGTGGGCTTCCCCTGTGCCCCTGCAGTTGGAAATGGATGGATTTCCTGGCACTGCCAGCCTCTCGAGTGGCACACGTGCTGCCACACACTGCCCTTGCACCCATTTCTGCAGGAGCCACAAGGAGGAGGGACAGAGCCCGCCAGCGCATATGAGTAATGCTCCGTGTCCTTGTCACCGCTTTCACCACTTTAAATCAAATTAGACTCTACAAAAAAGAAGATGGTGCAGATCCCTGCAGTTAGGGATCCATTGTAACCCCCCACATCACAAGGCTTCAAAACATGGCTGTATAACTTCCCTTGAACTGGGAAAGAAAAACATTGCCAGTGGACTGGCCCACTTGAAAGGACAAGCAGGACTGACAGACACCTCTCAGGGCCGAGTCCTTTGGGGATACTCAAATTATACCCCTGCATCACTTGACTGCCATGATGATGTGCAGTGAGCAAGAGCCTTTTCCACCTATCTCCTTGGCAGCTGCCCACACTCCTGCTGGTCCAGGCACTGTTTCTACCGGTCTCCAGTTTTCCATAGGGATTATGCATTTATTAAAATAAAGGACAAACTCCTGGGACTGGTTTACAATAGCGTCGTTAGACAGATTCCAGTCAGCCACAAGAAATGCCCAGTGTTTTGCAGCAGCAGGAGCAAGGATTTGCAAACACTCTAATAACTGGTTAGGAGCTACTGCCTCTGTTGGCTTAATAACCAGCTATGGCTTAACCAGTTCACTCTGAACAAAGTGACGTCGTGGTTTCTGCACCAACTGGGTTCACCCACCCCACCATCACACAGAAATGATGCCCAACTCTCTCCACATGATGGGAAAGACTCTGAGGGTCAGACTGATGGACTGCACATGAAATAGTCTGGAGCAAATCAACCAAAAAAGATTACTGGGCTTTAGTGCTCACCCTGAGCACATCTCGGTTGTAAAACCTTTGGCTGCCTCGCAGAGATGAGGCCCCTCTGCCACCACCAACCACCCACCGTCACAGGGGCAGCTCCTTAAGTGAATTATCTCTGTAACGATGAGCCCCTGCAAGCATTCATTAGCACAATAGATTAGAGCAGTTTCAGCAGAGTTATGGGTTTAGGCTTTATGGAGTCATTGATATGTGAATTAAGCACTGACTGACTGAGACTAACTCTTCAAAAGGAGTCATTATAATCTCTATAGAAATATAATGATTACAGTGACAACATCTTCAATGAAACTTCAAAAACACTCATTTTTAAAAAGTGGTACAGAAGTATATATTTAAATAAAGCACTAGTTCTCAGTTTTTCCCATCCACCAAAGATAAAGAAAATTCAGCTTTCCAGAGGTCAGGCTTCATCCAGGGAGATGTTCAGTAAAAGTTGCTTCCCACTTCCCTGGGGCATTGCTATGGGCACCAAAGTTCATACTGGTGTGGGCAATACAAATGTGTAATAGCCGAGCCCTTCGGCACTGGAAGAAAGCCAGGGACTCATAGTGTTATACAGATAAGAATCAGCCTGCACCTTTCTCCCCTCCAGCAAACCAAGGCTGGGATTAACCTGGAGAAAGTTCATGCAGGAAGAGGACAAACAGGTTTCTCACAAGGCTCCACTGGTTTTTCTTAGGGTCCTTGTGCTTTAGAATGTCCTGCAGCAATGTGGCAAACAAATGTTAACCTGGCTTTGGTAAAGTTTTTGAGCACTGTAGAGTGGAAATTCTGGTTCAGTAAAGCAAAACCCCACAAAGGAGAACCACAAGCTCCTGCTTTATGCAGCCTCCCCGTCATCTGCAGCAGAGGCAGTGCTGAGCTCCCAGCTCAGTCCCTGGCCTTAGTGACACATTTTCAACAGCAGACATCTAGCCGTGGTGACAGGCACAGCAGGCAGGTGCCTTGGCTCCAGAAGTGGTCTACTCTTAGTCACCTAATTTAAATGACAGAGTAGTCTAACTTTGCTTGAATTGCTCAGCAGGGCTCTATTCCTGCTCAAAGGCTGCTATCCACCGGGGGCATTCAGCCCTAGCCAGCTCCAAGGGGAAACTCTCACTGTTGAGCTCGATGCTCCGTCTGCAGGTGATAGGGTTGGTTATCCCCCTGCTCTTGTGGATATCAGACCCCATCCCACTGAAGCCGGTGGAGTCACACCACAGTGAAAAGCTGTGGCATCAGGCTGGTGTTTTGGCAAAGTGTAGGGTGAATTAAGAGCAGAAGCACAATCTCATGGATAATGCGCTGCACTGTCATGCACAAAGTGCTTCTGCTCTTTGAGTTCTGGTTTGGCAGCTCCTGTGATGAGAGGGATGAGGGCACCCTGCTCAGTAGGACAGAGCGGCTTCCTCCTGAAACCAATGAGCTGTGACATTTCAGTCTCGAGGCCGGGGTGGTGGACTCCACCCTGGCCTCGCTAATGCTCACTGCAAACTAATGGGCTACGGAGTGCACAACCTGCACAGCCAGCTTTTGGCAATTACCATCCATCTACTCATCAGCTCACAGTGATCACAAACAAGCAGAAGGAAGTGCTCAGCAGGCACCACCACAGGGCATCTCTGATGCACCAGCTGAGCATCCCCAGGAGCAGAGCTGCTGCCAGGCTGGGGGAGCACACAGAAACTGCCCCGGCCCTGGCTGCACCATGCAGCTCTGGGGCCAGTGGGGCTGGTCCGTGCCTGCTGGCAAAATGTGCTCGTGGGGCTGTTGCAGCAAGAATCAGGAGAATGGGGAAGCCTGTCTCCCAGCTGTGCCACCCCCCTTGGGCTCACATCAGTCCTGGCATGCTTTGGCACATCTGACATCGCACATGGGGCTGGTGGCTTGCTGAAAGTGTTAAAACATTTTCACTTCAAAAGAACAAAACCAGTGTGAGAGATCCTGCTCAAACAGGCCTGTTCCAGACCTTTTCTAGGAGGAGAGGAAGGAAAACTTTGATGCTTATCCTTCAAAAGCACCTAGGATGGACTTCCACAGCAGTGGCAGCTCTCATGGAAAATCCTCCTGGCCCACCTTTCTGCAACAAAAAGAGCACTTGTGATTTTGTTACCTGGTGTAATATATACTATTTCAAGTGGTCTCCTTTCATGGCTACACAGGAACAGTGTAGGACACCATCCCTCGGTCTGGAGCACATCCACTCCCAGATGTGGTAATCCTCTTGTTTTTGCAGAAATGCACCTTCCAAATTCTCCTACTCAAACCCGGGGTCCAGCATCCCTTCTGCAAAAGTCAGCCTCCAAATCACAACTTGCTTCTGTTCTGCAAATGGACTTTTCATCTTAAGGCTCAAACCTCCCACCACCTAAAAGCAGAAAGAAAAATCTTTCAGGTGAAGCAATATCTCTCATTTCCCTGCAAACCACCCCTCAGGAGGAAATGGCTGCACAGGCACTTGCAGCCTCCAAGCAGGTCTTTGCCTCATCCATCATCGGCAATGCTGTTAAAAACATCAAGCCTCTCTGCTGCAATAAATCACTGCAGCTCTGGGGTCTCCTCCACCCACACAGGCTGAGATTTCAGCCCCACCATGGAGCAAATGGAACCTGCAGGAAGGGAGTGGGTCACAGCACGCCCCACCAGGGCTGTGCCAGTTGGGTTGCTGAGGCTATGAGGGGGGATCCGGCACAGATTTGTGAATGTGCATCAGAGCAGTATTCCCCTGGAGCCTCAGCAATGTGTTTTTCTCCTGACCTTTGGAGCTGATGAAAACCTCAGTGCTGTGGAGTGAATGGCAGGACCCTCCAAAACACTCTCCCTGCCCTTCACCTCTGCCAAGGAGCACTGCACCTCTGGAGTCTTTCACTGTGCTCCACGAGTGTTCTTGCAGGAAAACAAATAAGAAAGAAGACAATAAATATGAGCAAACGACACAGAGAAGGGATGAGGGATCAAATAAACCCCAAACCAAGTATTCCAAAGGGTCAGGAGGCAAAGCAGCAGAGTGAAAGCCTCACAGAGGTTAGTGGCTGCAGGGCATTAGGGAGATGTTAGACAGCAACACCCCCTGCAAATTTGGGCTGTGCACATCCATCACGACATCTCCAAGGAAATCAAAAACCCGTTGAAATATTCTCATAGCAAGAGAACAAACAGCACCCCTACTCCTTACTCGAGGAGGTTAAACTGAATACATGCATTTCACAGATGGGGAAGCTGAGGCAGAGGGCACAGCAACATGCTCCAGAGGTTTTCCTGCTTCAGTTGTGTCCATTAAGCACAGATTAAACCAAAGCAAGGACAAGACAAGCAAGCACAGGGCTCAGGGACATCTGTGAGTACAAATATCGGCTGGGAAGAGAACCCCAAGCCCCAGAGGGAGGGAGGGAAGCTCCCAGAGAGACCCAGAGCAGATCCCATCCATGCTGGACCTGTTGCCTGCTCTGGCTGCACCCCAGTCACAGTGAGCCTGTCTGTACAAAAAAAACACCATCTAAATATTTTGTGGATGAGGCAATTACAACCTGGATAGAAAGAGGTTTAGCTGGACTTTGTGTCCAAAGGGGCTTTCCACCCTTCAGCCTGTGCCTGAATAAATAACTCATTCCTTTGTTCACGTTGTCAGCTTGCCAGGTGGCAGAAGCATTATCAGTAATGGTTTTCTCCAGTACAGCAGGGCAACCTCTGGCTTACATATGACTTTGAAGAGCCCAAGGACTGAAAGCTCAGCACTGGGCTGCCTGGCTGAGGGAGGCTTCAGGCAGGACTCCCCTGTAACATGGGGCAGCCACAAATGGTGCTCTGCCCAGTCCCATCTCATCATCAGGGCAATTTCACACCAGTCCATGCTGCCACTCTTCCCTGTTTAACATCATCATAATTACTCCTATCCCACACACTTTCCATCTCCTGGACACACAGTCTCTCCCAGAGGCAGAGGAGACTGTCATCCTCTGCTCTCTCCCTCTGTTCTCTGCACAACACAATGTCCAAATGCCATGTATTGCATCTATTCATCACTAACCCCTCTGATGTCCCTTATCACACTGACAGGTGACATGCTGACACGCTCCTAAAGCAAACAAGTGCACACATGGCATGGTGGCACCTCCTGATTTACCCCTCTTGCTTTACACCAGGACCTTGGACACCTGGCAGCCTGACTTGCCTCTGTTTGGGCACTAAAGGGGCCCCAAGGTTAAATAATTTTGCACCACTCAGTGACAAAGCAGGTGACTGTGTTTAATGTTGTTTAAGCCTTCAAGGCACCTTTTTTCATGCTCTTTTGCTTTGAGTTCCCTCCAAGGTTCCCAAATGCTCCAAGAATGGAGGGATCCAGGGCTAGCAACCCCATGGAAATAAGTGCCCACAGGACAAAGTGAGGATGTGAATATATAAATATTTAAGCAGGGGGCAAAGTACTCCCTGTCCCTCACCCACGTCTGGCAATCATTACTGGGACCAAGCCACCCGTGACCTGAAGGAACAGGGCAGAAGGGAGTGAAATTCAGCTCTGGGGCTGCTTTTGAACCTCCATACCCAGGTAATGTGGGGCTTCAGCGCATCAGGACAGGACCACATCCTGAAATCCTCCTTCCCCCCATTGCCCCAGGCCACCTCAGGGCAGCAGCTCATCCCATTGTAGAACCTCTGGTTCCAGGCCCCATCTCTACTTCTAGGGTAATAATTAACCAGGAATTTTTTCCCCACCTCTTCTTTTAAATGCTCAGACATAATGAAAGTGAAACAGTGCTGAGTCTTTTCCACAGATCAGACAGGTGAAGGTGCTGGGGCTCTTGGACAGGCCTTTTTTCCTACTTTTAACAGGCCTTTTCAGAGGGTAGAGGAGGATGGAAAGCAGCACCATTCCCGGAGGGATCCCCTCTGCCAGTGCATGCGTGAGGGATGGTGCCCCAGTCAGCTGAGGTGGGTGAGCTGGCCCATTCCTCTGTCCCTCAGAGCTGCCCACCTGCCACTGCATCTCTGCTGGATTTCCTGTGGCACGGAGCTGCTCTCAGTTCCTGTGGGTCACACCTGTGCTATCCCAGCTCGTGCGGAGGGGATCGCTGCAGTCAGTACTGGGGTATGTATTCCTTTCCTTTCTCATGGGCTCCCACCTTTCTTTTGCTCCTTCTTCCCTGGCTCTCTCCACCATGCAGGTCACCCTTTCGACCATGGCTGCTGCTCTGCTCTGTCTGCAGAGCCCCCATGCAGAGTCTGAGCTCAGATCTCAGCCTCCTTCCACTGAAATCCCTGGGCAGGGGGGTGCCCTCCTCTCAGTCCCACCCTGTGTATGGGCTGTGATGGGTGAGATCCTGAGCAGGGCAGTGAATGGTTAAATACTCCCTCCTGTGAGAGTGTGTAAGGCAGGGTCTGAGCCCCATTATGTGAGCAGCTCAGCAAACCCATGGGAAGATGCTGTCCCTGCAGTTCACAGCCTGTGAAATAACCATGAACAAGGGAGCAAAACTGATTGAGGAAGGATGAGATCTATTTCCAGAGTCCCAATATGTCTATTGACTGCAATCATTTTTCAATCTCTGGCTTCTATGAGCTGGACAGACCTGAGACAGGCAGTCTCTATGTCACCTCAAGAAATAGCTGTTTCTAATTATTGGAACTGTTCACTCAGCTGCCTTAAGCCTGCTCTGGAGAAATGTGGCATTTTCCATCCTCAGGGCTCTGCAATGTGCAATGGCTCTGTGAACGGGCTGTATCAGCTGGTGGCCTGATGGGACCCCTTTGCAAGGGAGGGAGGGCAAAACCTCTCACCTCCCCCTTCCCAAACACCTAGGCCAGTCCTCAGGGTGGGCAGAGGGGAGTTTGTCCGCAGAAAGTGCAGAGGCTGTGACTGCAGCCCAGCAGCACTGGCAGGAGCACTTCTGCTGAAATCGGGAATCTCCTGCAGCATCCCCTGCAGCTCGTGCAGGGTTTATTTGACCTTGGAGAGAGCCGTTCTTTGTGATTTTCCTTGCTTGTCTATTGGCTCCCTGGGGCCACCGAATGCAGCCCTCAGTAGCTCCTTACCTGGGAGCTCTGATCCTGGGCCGGACGGTGGCAGCTGCTCGCTGGTAAAGACAGACGTACCAGCTGCGTTATATTAACGTTCCTTTATTCTCTCTCACGGAGGGAAAAGGGCTGAACAAGATGCGTAGCGGACAACGTGGCAAGACTGGTCCCGGCCCACCTATTGCCCAGGCCTTTATGCCCTCCGTCGGTGGTGGGCAAGGGCGAGAGACCAGCCAATAGCCAGATGACGGGCCCGTGACATCTGGCCAGTCCCGGGTGAACAGGGGAGGGACAAGTGGAATGCAGAGCTGTGAGTGGCCAGGCCCCCAGGGTATTTCCGGTGGCCTGCACACTGGCACAGTTCTTGGCAGGTTGGGATGCAGTACCCTGAGGCAGGAAGAGTGATGTGAACCCTTCCTGCATTGTACTGCCTCCTGTGCTGTAACCATGACGATTCAG
The DNA here is from genome assembly GCA_013397795.1 of Orthonyx spaldingii. Taxonomy (NCBI): domain Eukaryota; kingdom Metazoa; phylum Chordata; class Aves; order Passeriformes; family Orthonychidae; genus Orthonyx; species Orthonyx spaldingii. The sequence goes on along the minus strand of VZTJ01002241.1, from coordinate 623,722 downwards.
AGTGCAGGGATAGCTGTGGCTTTGAGGGAAGGGGCTAGAGCAGAGCTCAGCCACCTGCTGGGAATCACTCACCCCTAGGCCACCTCCAGCAGCAGCAGCAGCTCATGATTTGAGCGGGGCAGAAGTAGCAACAAAACGCAAAGTTCTCATATTCACATCAGAAAGTGGAAACACCCCTGTGAGATTCAGGAAGATTATTATTCCTGCATGGCTAGAAATCCACTTAGACGAATGGAAAGTAAAACCATATCTGCTTACCCACTGAAATGGTATGTTTATACAGATTTCAACATATCTGACGTCTCATGATTCCTTGGTGCTGGAGAATAGTTGCCATTTACCTGGTTTATGGAGTTAAGTGAAGCTTTTTCAGAGCACCAGGTGGACGCCAGCATCTGGTGTCTGTGGGTAGCTGTTTCAGCAGCTACAACACCTTGTCCTGTCCCTGTATTTAGGCACAGGAAAGGAATGGGCCAGATTTTCAGTCCAGGACTGACTTTGGAGACACAGTAATACCCTGTTAAGAACATCTCTAATTCTGCTGTTTTATGCATTTCAGTGATTACCATCAACCTGTTTGGTAAACCTCCTGTTGAAAGCCAAGACAAATAGCAATATGGAGTTAGACACAATGAGTGGGACCTCAGAACCAGCCTCTCCGAACAGTCCAGGGGAGGAAAAGATGGAGGTCACTTCTGAACTGAGCAGCTCAGATTCACAGAGCAGAGACAGTGGGTTCTTTGAAAGAGGTATTAAAACAATGTTAAGCATCCGGAAGTCAAAACGAAGCGTGAACAAAGAGAGAGGGAAGGAAGGTTCCGGCACTTGGAATGCAAAAAGACTTCTGCGAACGCTCAGGAGCTACGAGGAGAACAAACCCACAATCTGTAATGGTGTGGAGGAGATTTGTGAAATATGTGAGCCCATTGAAGCAAAACCTCTTTCAGGTAAGATGCAAAACCTCTTTCAAGTAAGACACAAAACCACCAGTGTAATTTTCTTGGCAGGATAAATGTAGCATTAATTTACAGTGTGCAAGGCTTAGGCCCAACAGAGGTGCTAAACAACTAGGCATCCCTTCACAAGGGAGAGGCAACTGCACCCCTTGCATGGACTCGTTGGGTGTTACCTGGGCAGGCCTCTGCCACTGAACATGCTGCTCTGTAGCCTCCTCTGCTTTAGTTTAGCCATATCAGCAGCCCCCATCTATCATCCTGTCAGTGTGATATTGTCCTTCACACATATCAGTCACCAATCTGCTGAGCACACTTTGGGAACTGCTGGTCTGGCAATACCTAGAATTTCAGTGTGCTATTGCCTGCATTGCCCTTCTGGACAATTTCTGCTCTTCAGCTCTCAGACTGATGGTCCTCCAGCTGTGCTCTGTAGGGTGCTGCAAGGCCTAGAGGGGAAGAAAGATGGTTTGGCTGTGATCTGGTTTGGAAGTTCCACTTTGTTTCCTACTCTTAGACACTGCCTTCCAAAGAAACTTCCACAGATACTTTGCTCTCTTGCATTGACTTTCTGCCTGTCCCCCTCACAACACCAGTGCTGCAAGTATTTGGGTTTTGGTTCCTCAGGCTGGTTACTCTCATGTGTTTTGTCAGCATTATATAGATAGGTCTCAGGCACATTATAACAACTCCCTTTAGCATAGCTCTCACCTTTTCCCAGGCGTGAGCAGACTGCAATGACTTTGATCATGGTTTGAGCACTGCTGTCCTCCACCTTCTCAAGGCAGAGGTGTTAAAATGCATTGACCTGAAGATAGACTGAGGTGGAACAACATGACTTGCCCTTGCCTCAGTCTAAATTTCTAGAAAGAAATTCTTGGTGTACTGCATAGGGTGCCACAGGGATCAGATACCTGGGCTGACATTGCCTCACTACTGCAATGTGCTCTACTGCTTTACACTGATACGTTGTGAGGCTGGTAAGCTGGATCTGAGCCCATCTCGTGAACTTTGCTGGTCTGATCTCCAAGGGTCATAGATGAGGAGTGGCAGAAAATGTTATCACAACCTTTCTGATCTCCTGCAATAAACGAGCTGAGAAATTGCATGAATAATGCTCATTCTCTGCCCAATAGCTTGTATTTGGCCTGGACTAGAGCTGCTCGGTCAGAAACACATCCCATCCTGAGACAAGTATGGCAAGTGATGGAGACTCCACCATGTGCACCATTAAGCTGCATAATAGTTAATTGCCTTTCAATTGTCTTCCTTCAACCACCAGCTGGCTGATCTTGTATTGCTAAATTAAAGATCCATTTAGCACCCAACATCACCTCCCTGAATAATTATCCTAGATGGTGATTAAATGGTGTTTTCTCACTTTGATAAACAGAACAGAATGTATTCCTCTAGTCTCCCACTGCAAGCATTTGTGTAAACACAGGTTTCATATTAATTTATCTAGAAGAGACTAAGTTAATTAGTATAATTTCTCTCCCTTCTCAGTGCAGAAGCAACTGTAGCACCATATAGGCACTCAAAGATCTATGTGTTCTGTGGTGCATCAATAGTTGGGTCATTTGGCATATTTCTGTCTTCGTACAGATACTCTTGTGCTACAAAGATTACTTGGTACATATGGTATAAAACCTGTGTGCAGACAAGCCCAAGGGCAGAAATTAAAACCACTCCTTCATATCTTTGAGTGCTCTCCAATTTTTCTGTATCATTTTGTATGTGTATGTTCCACAAGCAGCGGCCACACATACCTAAATGATACCCTTTCCCTTCTCTTTAATATTTTTCTTATGCCCAGTGTCAGAGTGGGATCTCCTGTTCAGAGCATCTGTTATGTTATGATGCTGGAGATGGCAAGAGGTTCCCGGGGTGCCCCAAAAGCTAACTCCTCTCCTCTCGGATCTCCTCAACGCAGGGCAAGTGCTTCTTATCTTACCCACAAACAGTCAGTGGTTCTTGCACAAGCAAAACTTTGCAAAACATATGGGAAACTCAGCAGACCTCATCCACTTTGGGGGCAGCAATATTTGGTGACTTTCCCCCAGTCTGAGCCAACACCAGCTAGTTCTGATAGTGAGTGCCGAAAGCAAAGGAGGTGGGGAAAACCCACGCGAAGCCTGAGCACCAGAACCACCACAAATCCACAGGTTTAGATGCCCCTCCAATGCCCACACCTCCCCAGACCATTCAGGGACAGCACTTGGGAAAAAACCATCACAAGTGCAGGGCTGTGCTTGGAACCCTGACTGTAGGCTTACATACAGGAGGCTCTCTCAGGGCCCTGCTGTCTCTGAGGATCTGCTTGTGGGTAGGCTGGGACAGACATAAACATCCAGAGAGATGTCTGACCCAAGAGCTCAGGAGACACAAAGGGATCTGTCCTGCTGTGCTCCCTCCCACTGCCCCAGCCAGAACCCTGGGCACTCTCCCTGCCCTCTTGGGCAACACACTGAAATTCCTTTTCAGCCAGAGGTGCCAGAGTTGAGCTACACCACCACGGCCATCTCAGCAGCACAGCTGTGCTGAGCACAGTAGTATGCAGGGAAACAAGGACATCCATGCTAAAGGAAATCCTGCTGGTAAGGTATGACCTGAGCCCCTCCTGCTGCCAGTTCCACCTCATCACACTAGCAGAGGGGCAGAGCCAGAGGCAGTTTTATGCAGCCTGAGCCTCCAGTGTCCCTGTGTGCAGCCTCACCAGCCATTGCTTGAGGTCTTCCTGCAGGGCTATCAGCAGGTTTTTTGATATTTTCTGTCTCTGTAACCAGCTGCTCAGGGATGTGGCTCAATTTGCAGTGATTGCTTTCCCACTATTTTCCTCTCCTGTGTCAAACAGGAGCTGGAGAGATCGGGAAGGTGGTGGAGGGGAGTCTCAGAGGCACTGCTGGGACCTGACTACTCTGAACAGCCCCTTGCAAGTCTCCCTGTCAGGCATCTTGTCCTGTTATCAACCTGTCAATATCCTAATGTCTGCTTTATCCCAACCCCTTCCTCCTTCTTTCTGCAGTAATGGAAATCAATGAACTGATTCAGAAAAGACAACTTTTGGAAGCATTTGCAAGTATCAAGTTAATGGAAGATGAGCTTATCTCTGAACGGGATGCTGAGAAATACAGTGATAACCCCCAGGAGTTTGTACGGAAAGCCAAGGATGTGGATTTGCTTTATAACTCCATCACAAATGCGATCCAGTCCATAGTGGAGGGAACACTGGAGGATCCCCATGTAGAGCATACCATGCTCACCTCCATGGTGACTTTAATTGCCCGTGAAGAAGCAGCTCATCCCAGCATAGACAATGCTGCTCATCCTGGGGCAGACTTGCTCGGCAGGCCCAGAAAGTGGAGGGAGCAGTGGAGAGAAGCTGTCAATGAGAGTGCAAGGAAAAGAGTCCTCAAGGCACCCATGGCATCAAGGGAAGAAGAAACTTCTTGGCTTGATCTCCACTTAAATTTCCTCCAGGAACACATGAGGGAAGATTTACTGAAAATCAAGTTATCAGTAAAAAAATGCTATCCAGAAGAGTACCAGGTGTGTGACACATATGTGGAAGCTTTTCACAATGCCATTGCCTCACATTTGCAAGAACTCTCCCAGGGACCACTGGACTTCCATGAACTCTACAGCTTGCTCGACTGGGTGGCCAACACCTACCACAGGTGAGCTGCTGTGTGTGCCACAGTGCCTCTGCCTCCTCCAGGGAGCCACGGGGCTGTGGGGTACTCCAAAAGCACTGAGCCATTCTCAAGTTTTCTAAGTAAGCAAGAGAGTTGCAGTGACTACCTGGAGCCAGATAGCAAATCTGTTAATAGCTGGGGACAAAGGTCTGTGATAAAGCACTTGTTACTTTCTACAGATCATTTTCCCCTCCCTCTCCCGCTTGTTGTTCCCACATTCCAGGAAGCTCCTCCTTGCATTTGATAAACCTGCTTTGATAAACCTTTCTGCAGATATTTTGCAAAATCCAGCAGTAGTTCAGTGACTTTTCCAGGCACAGAGAGGAGACTGTGGGGGATGTCTTCTTCCTGTTTAATTAAAACTGTGATGCACTTGGCAATGGGCCACATTAACCTCTATGCATGGGGTCAGAGTCCTCTTAAAGAGGAGTCAAGACATCCTTGAGGGTAATTAGACACATGAAAACAAAGGCTTTGTCTCAGATGTGTCCACTGGATGAATGGGAGGGTTTTAAGATGTCTGATAGCTCCTTGCAGTTCTGGGGTCTGGAAAATAAGCATGTGGAAACAGTTAAATCAAAACAAAATTGTGTCTGTCCTGGTAGCTGGTCTCCAGGTGTGGCCTGAACCAGATGTCCAAGGAAGGGACAAACACAAATCCATCAGCAGCCTTCAAATAAAACAAAGAAAGAGTGAAGGCAGAAGTCTCAGCACTGAGCCAAACAGTGGGTCAAAATGGTCAGAAAGGGGGCAGTGACAGAGCAGGGCAAGAGCAGCACACTGTTGCCCAGAGCACTCCTAGCCTGGGGTAGCTTTTGGGTAAGAAACATTTGCACTGCAGGGGGTGTTTGTTTTGAGCAGACCTCAACAAGTTTCTTCTGTGAACTTGTCCAGTTGTTCTTAAAACCCCACCTACAGTGTGGTGACCCCTCAACATGATGTGTGTAACCCCCTCAGCATCACAAATCCCTGCAGATCTCACCTGAAGGGAAATTCCTGCATGGCCCCACCCCAGAATTGCAGGAGAGCAGGGAAAGAAACGAGCTTCAGCAGCCAGGTTCTGTATTGAAGAAATGTGCCCCCACATTTTTGTGTGAATTGCTGCGAAAGAGTTTATTGAGAGTTTGCAATTGTTTTGGGCACTGCTTGCAATCACCTGGCTGTTTGGGGCTGTTTCCATTTGATTTTCCCATTAAAAAAACTTTGACTTTATCTTGGAATAAATAACCAAAAAAGAAGAGATTGTCTGACCCAAACTCATTATTGGTGTTATGATTCAAACAAATGAAAAAAAAAAAACAAAAAAAGAGATGGGAACAAGCCCCTTGAGTATACATTTGAGACTGTCCTTTCAGTTGTGGTGGAGAGTCCATATTTAAATCTGTGTTGTGCTTTAGAATGAGCAGCAGGCTCTGACATCAGCTGGGTTGTGCAATGCTCCACATGTGGAGATGTAACTCTCTGGGAAATCTGAACCATGACCACGGAAGCATTGACTCCAGGACACTATCAGCAGGCTGAGCTTATTTTCTGCTGAGCAGTCACTCCGCAGCAGCCTGACCTTGTACACTACAATGCTCACTTGTATCTGAACCTGACTGTGGGTGCAGTGCTGGTGTGGCAATGGGAACCCTTTTTGGTGGCTGAGCAAATGTGCAGGCTGTGTGTAGGACGTTGCAGCCATGTTCCCCGATTAACAAGATGACAGCTCAAAACTTAGGCCCTACCTTCATCAAGGTATTCATGCCATATTTTCTTCTTTCTCTTTTCCACCTTCATTGCCCTTCAAGATATGGTGCCTCCACGTTCCGTGGCAGGTTGCAGGAGAAGCACATTCAGTTTTACAGGCTGATAGCATTTTTATTGCTCCAGAGAGAGAAACACAGGCACTCCCTCCCTTCCCCCAGCTTCTGTGCTCATCAGCTCGCCTGATTACATGTCAGTCCAGAGGAAAGTGAGTGACAAAGTCACGTGTCAGCTGAGCCCTCTTTGGAGTCAGACTGTAGCTGCACATCCACCCACCACTTCCATCTGTGGGGGAACATGGCTCGTGTCCCAGGCATGGCAGTGCCTTCCAGGGCCTGCTCTGCCACCTCCCCTGGCTCGGGATAACGCACAGAGACAAATCACAGGCTGGCAGGAGCCGGGATGTGACACTGCAGAGGAGGCAGGGAGATGGGCTAACTCCAAAGCAACGCGCTACTACAGGAATTGCCCTGAAAGGCATTTTTCGAGCTTGTAGTTGAATGAATCAGCTTCAGGTTGTTTATTTTAAAAAGTAAATTCTCATAGCACCTTTCATGTCCAAACAACTCAGAAGTCTCATGATTTCTGAAGTGGGCTGGAACCTTAGATCATTTTGGGTTTGAATAATTAGGATTTTAAATAGAAAGGAAAGATTTTCTTGTTAAACCTTGAAAACAGGCAGCACAATTCAAGCTTTAAGTATATTTCTCATGGCTCAATAATTATGTAGCTCATGCTGCATGAATATTCCATCAGTTTATTCACACTCTGAGGCATTATAATTTGTTCATTTGATTCTTTCCAGTGAACACTTTCTGGGTCATCCGGATCTCAAACCAGAGGTTAAGACAGAAAACCTGTCCCTGCTGTTAACACCAGCTGATTGGGATAAACTGAAAAACGACTACACTGCTTCTGCAAAGGTGAGAGTTTTGACATAGTCCCCACATGCCCCCCAGGGAAGATACAGGAGCCCCAGACTCCCAGACAGAGGTCTTGGATGACTGCATTGTGGTTTTCAGCCCCACCAGGTGCTGAGTCCTACTGGCCCCACACAGAGCGGCCTGTAATCTAAAGCAAAAAATTCCTGAACACCAACATGGGGACTCAAGAAGAGCCAACATGACTGCACCAGACCCACTCAGTATGGCAGACACTTACTGAAAGGTTGTAGCTGGGCTTCAGCAGATTGCAAAATTACACATTGCAAAGTTAGGGGTAAAGGCGTTTTAGCTGCTACTGTCACTGTGGGATCTCCTCCGGCACATCTGAGGTTTACTATTGGCAGATTTGGACATCCCCACCAGGGGATACACTCATCATTTGTGTCCTCTGATGAAGCCACTTCCCAGTTGTCTTTCTGCAGTCCTTGTCTGGCACCCTGTGTAGGTGTAAGACTTTGCTGGGCTCTGACGTTTTCTTGCAAATCATTTCTGAATCAGGGCACAGCTCAAGGTGAGCTCAAGGTACTGAGCTGAATTAAATCAGTATTGCTCCAGCGTGCTGGTGAAAGATCACTTTGTTTCAGCAGCAACAGGATTGATTTATCAGCCGGGACTGAACACTGCTGCCACTTACCTGACCGGCTGTACTGCTGGAAAGGACTGGTTTGATCTTTAATCCTGACACGGTGCATTCCATGTGCTGGAGGACTTTGCAATCAAACAAAACCCACGGTTTCCCTGCCAGGGGAATGACTCTCCTTGGATTTGGGAGCACCTTGCACGCACATAGCACAGCTCCTGATTTCTCCTGAGGTCCTGTTTAGACTGACAGGCCTGTGACTCTGCTCACCTTTCCGTGCCATGCGTGCTGGCCACACACACCTGCTGATGGAGCAAAATGCAGTGAGGCACTCTACTCGTGTTTCCTTCATTATCCTGAGCTGCACGTTTCCTTCCTATGTTTAACATTTAGGGGAAAATCAAAAGTTATTTTGGAAACATCCTGAGAATAGAGGTCACGGAGAAGTGGGAGAAGGAAGTTCATTCAGAAGAGAAGGAAAACCTATACCACGCCTCACTCTCTCTTGATATTCAAACGGTATTTAATTAGCTGGGGGGAAGTGGGGGGGGGTCTCTGTGGCTCCAAGGAAACTGGATCTTTTCTGGGGTGGAAGGTACTGCCTCCTGCAATAATTTATGTAAGTCACGCACTGGCAGAGTACATTACAGCAGAAAATGCCATTTATTACAACTTTTAGCTCTCCCGTTTGCCTTCTAGCTGCAAATTAAACCTGCTGTCAATTGTGTCAGCAACATAATAGGCAACTGATTTTAAAGTCCCTAAACCTCTTTGATTAGGAAGAAGAAAGAGAATTGGAAAAAAGGTGGAAAGAAAAGGTTTCTTTGAAAAAACCTTTGGCTTAAAGAGCAACTTTGTCCCAGGGCTGTGGAAGCTGGGGAAAGGCTGTAGGCAGTGACAGACACTCCAATTTAAACAGTACAAAAAACAAAAGCCCCTACTAGCTTTAGGGACTACAGGGTAATAAAAGCAGAAGGGGTTTGGATTAATTCTTATCACTCAATTGGTTGAGTCACTTCAATTAAATAATACTAACAAAAAAAGAGAGGGAGAGAGAAAGAAAATCAAAGAGTTTGGCCTGCTGATGCGACTCTTTTTTTATAGAGGAATATTACACATTATGTGATCATGGGGAAGGCAGGTTTGAATTGATTTAGCAGATGGATAGGGTACCTTGGGAAGTACCAGAGTGGGACTGCAACATGCCTGACTCCAGAAGTGCAGCTGGGGTTGTGGGAATGGAAATCTGGGAGGAGTTCCACTGCAAACAAGAGTTCAGGGTGGTGCCTGACCGTCTGTGCTGCCCTGGTGTCACTCCTGAGAAGAGGACTTGTGTGGACCCTCAGGGATGGGGTTTACAGTCACCCTTATCATGGGGTCATACACAGGGACAGCTCAGCTCCCCTCGGGTTTTGGGTTGGGGATTGATCCCTCCAGCAATAGCACCCAAAAGAGGAGAATGACACCAGGACCCCTCAGGGCTCCAGCCAACACCACCTCTAACTCACACTCAGAGAGCAGAAGAGCATGAGGCCATTGGGGGTGAATGATTGCATCACAAATCATTTGATGCGTCTTGGCCCATTCTGCATTATAGTTTTTAAAACTGACAGAGATTAATGAAAACTTCCTGGCAACAAGTTGGCTGTTTGCCCCTTTGCCAGGTGAGCAACTCTTACCAACCAAAGCTGCATGAGATCCCTGTGAAGGGTGTTTCACCAGTGCTTGTTCCATTCACTGGAGTTTCTTCATTCCCTTTTCTAGATCATTGGGGAGCACATGAAGTTATCTGGAGCTATCAGCAGAAGCCTGGAAGCAAAAATTCTGGAGTTGTGCATGGCAGAGCTGCTTGAATTCATACCAAGGTCATTATTGCTCTGGGTAGCACTTTCCAAATGAGTCCCACATTCATAAAAAACCAGGGAAAAGGTTCAGGCACTGGACCAGACACTGGCACTGAGCAGGCACAAGGCTGCTCCTGGGAGAATTAGAGATCACCATGAGCCCACTAATGAGCAAGCTGCAAAACAACTTGGAGGGCATCATAAACAGACCCAGAATGGACTCTGTGAGTTCAAAAATCTAATGGCAGAGCTCTGGGAAGTAGCTGCTATCTGGAAAGAAATGGGACCCCTGCAGTCCTATCCACCCAGGACTTTTGTGACATTGGATGCTGGTCACTTGCAGCTTCAGTCATGAGCAAGCAGTGGTTATAGATCTCTCAGATCCAAAGCCTGCTTGTCCAAAACATCATCTAGGTATCCTGGGATGAGGCCTACTGGGTGGTTTTCTCTGGCATCCCATGGCTATGGGCTTTAAAAATGGCTGATTAAACCCTCTCTGCTACACCCTGGTAAAACACACAGCTGGGCTGCCTTCTGAGACCCTTAAAAATTAGCCAGTATCCAACAGAGATTGCTGAAATAATGTTTTTTTCTTTTTTTCTTTTTTCTTATTTTCCTTTTTCTTTGTTCTCCTTCTAAAAATTTTTTTTCTTAATTTTTTTCCTTTTCTTTCTTTTTTAAATTTTGTTTGTTTTTTTTTTTAATTGTGTAAAATGCAAGTTGGAGTAGCCAGGGCTCTCAGACTGAGGGATGACTGAAACTTAAGCTTTTACTTAAACAAACCTGAGATGCAAGTGGCTGAGGCCAGCTCAAGCAGGTTCCTTTACCCTGACAAAGAATGGGACCACCAGGCAAAGCCTGCCTGAGCACACAGCCTCCTGCCTTCAGCATGGACCTGGCTGTAAAATAGCTGTCAAACCCATGAAATTGGTGCTGCACGAAAAACAACTACCTAACAACCACATTGAGGTTTTGGGAGGGCGGGGGGAGGAGGTAGGTGTGCTGCCCTATTCCTATTCACCTTCTGTTGTAAAATCAGCTCTCACTAAATCCTTTCCCTGAGTGCTTAAGGACACATAATCTATTGCCGCAAGAGCCAGAGAAATGAAGGCTCAACCCTGCATACCACATCTGCAATTAAACCCTCAGCATGAGGAAAAGTCAGAGATTTGGCCTCCCAACATCCCTGGCATGTCTCCAAAAGTGCTGCATACCTGCTCAGTAGAGCGCATCCTAAACCCATAATTATCTGCCATCTATTCCCCTCCACTGCACACACATGTTGTGACAGCTGGAAAAAACTTGTCAGCATACAGAGGGGACAGGCTGGGCCAGCCACGGGTGTCTCCTGACACCACCATATACTCAGAAGATGAGGCATCCTCAGTGCCTCCACCTTTAGTGTCACCTGGGTGTCTTTTCCTGCAGGTTTGAGCAGGAGTTCACGGCGTGGAGCACGGCCCAGGACAGCCCCATCTTTGTGCCCTATCTCGTTGCCTACATCAACAGCTTCCATGACCTGGTGTAAGTCTGCTCGCCCCGAGCTGAGCTGCCGTGTTTCTGGGGTCTGGGAGGGTGGCAGGATCTGTAAAGGAAAGACCAAAGTCTCCTTGTGGTGCCCCAGTGAGTTTTCAGCTTCCAACCCTTCTAATCTCACAGGAGGATTTTCCCCAAGGGATGCAAACAAAGGCCACAAGGGTGAAGAGACAGAAATATGGATGGATCCAGTGCTTGCATGAGAGTTTTAAACTCCTTCTCAGAACATCTTTTTCAGCCTCAGGGGAGTTTTTTTCCCATTGTTTTGTTCTGGACGTCAGCAGCATAAACCCAGAAACATGATCTCAAGGCTGCCTTTGGCACTGGGCTGGAGGAAACTCTATGAAAGCACTCAACCCTAAAATAAATGCCTGCCGTTGCTGCTGGCATCTGGAACTTCCAGAGCTTTGCATAAATTAGTTACTTCAAGCCACGTGTTAGAAAGTGCCTCTGCTGAACAGGTATCATCAGGCTGACTGTCAAAGATCTGTCACTCACCCCATAGGTGGGATGGTGCCAGTGAGTGAATGTCCCAGGATCTGGTCCATCAGCCCTGTGCTGAGGCCCAGGGACTCATCAGCATCTGGGGTCGTCTCTGCCATGCAGATGTAGTGCTTTGCTTTGCCAAGCCAGCAAAACAACACAGGAACACAGGACTAGGGCGTGGGCTCTGGCCACCAGAAAGGTCGGGTTGTGATCTCCAGCCCGTGCTGCAGGGATGCATACGCCAAGTATTGTTCAGGGGATGGAGCGGATTTCGTGCTCGGTGTCTGACAGGAGCCGGCGGCTCCAGCACTACCGCCGGGACGTCTCTAGATGGCACGGTCTCTCCAGCAATGCTCGCCACTCCGAGGAACCGGCTTTCCCTGCCTCCTGCTGCCCCTTCCCTGCTGGACACCGGAGAATGGAAGGGAGACGCCAGCGCCAGGCAGGGAGCTGGCAGTGTTTGGGTGATGGGTTTATTCCTGAGTTAAGTTAAATATTCATCCGCCTGGGGTGATGAGCTGTGGGTCAGAGGTAGGAGCTGTAACAGCACGATTTTTTGGATGCTGGACCCAGCCTTTAGGTGTTCAACTGGAGTTACAGTCCTAAGCTCCAGCCTGGGATGACAGGGATGGTGTTGGGTGCTTTATAGTCCTGCCAGGCCAGACTCAGACATATAAATCTGGACAATGATAGGAATCTGCTGCTCTCTGTGTTTACAGCAGTGGATGTGGCACACCCCAGGGGAGCTCTGGCACCACTGGTGATGCCTTTTCTTGTGGTGGTGCTGCCTCAGTTCCTCTGTTCCCCTCACAACAAAACAGAGCGTGTTACAGTGGAACAGGGATGGAAAGTGAGAAGAAACCCAGAAGCTTGCAATGCCCCTAAAGCACACACACACTGGGAATTTCATTAACCTCTCAGAAGTTTTCTTTCTTATAGTGTGAAACATTGCAGAAGTATATGCTGTCCTTAGGAAATTCCACCCACGGGAGTTTCCAAGTCCGCAGTTACCATCCCAGCTGCTGCTGATAGACATTGTGTGGAGTGAATCAGACAGGCTCTGGGGGACACAGGGTCAGCAGCTTTCCGTTCTCTGGCTTTATTATTTACTTTTCCCCCATAGCCCTCAGCTCTCTCCCAGGTACCTGGAAATCATTTAGCAGAGGTGTTGCTCGAGTGAAAAAGCAACCGAACTACGCAACTGCTCCGCATGGCTGCACCGTCCCACCTGATGAGGAAATCTGAGGGTTTTTTTAACCACAGTTACTCAGCTATGATTAATTTTCAATGTACAGGATTGTGCAAAAAGAGCCATTACTTTGACCCATTAAGTGTTTCCAAGAGGAAGTACTAGAAGCACAAGTTTATTTAAAAATAATATCCAACATGCCAATCCAGATAACGTGCTTAGTCCTGTGTAATAGTTTACATTTTAACATTAGCTCATTGGTGATCTCTGTCTCTTTGCAGCTCAGGGTTAGAAAGAGTTTTTAAAGTCAACACTGAGGAACTGCAGAAGATTTTGGCAGCTCTGACAAGGAACTTCAAAAATATTTTTTTAACCAAATTAAGAACAAAAGCACAGGTAAGAGGATCTTGGCCACATTATTTCCTCACTATAAGGGTTGTGTGCAGCAGCTGAGGGTCATTGCCCTTCCCTTGTCTGCCATCTAAACCTCATTTTGCAGCACATGACGTTATGGTCCCTCAAAAATGCATTCAACACTTGTGAAAATCCCCCTTACAAAGCAACACTTCCAGCATCCTGGGAATTTTTTGCTATGAGCAATGATACATTTGTCAAGCTGTTAATAACAATCAAAAGAAAAGGGTATTTAGCAGCTTCCAGTCTCTCAGGCAAAGCAGTGGGAGAAAACTTTATCCATAGTGAAGCACTGGAGAGGCCAGCTGAACACCACCAACGGGACACTTTTCCCTCTATCAAACCATTTGGAGTTTTCAGGATTTTGACTTAATGATTCGTAGATCTACCTTCACAGTCTGTTAGAAACCTCTTCAGATAGGACAGAATTCATTCTGGTAGAGGTGGTTTTTCCAGGCTGTTCCCATGGTGACAAAGACTCTTTGTTCCAGAATGAGGATGCTAAAGGTCTGGTATCAACTGATAAAGCTCTGATAAAGTTTGGCTTGTGTTAAGAGGCCTAAAAGGCAATGTTCTGCAATGCAGTTTGTGCTTCTCAGGTACTGTAGATGGGCCTTTCTGCTCTCAGCCAGTTGGGGTCCACTAGGTCCAGCGGCTATAATACAAGAAATGGGGGAAATCAAGCCTTTGGTCACATCCCTTTTCACTCATCCTAATTCACTTTCTAAATCCCCAAACATAACTTCCAGAAACCAAGACAGTCATGGAACTTCTCCAAACTAAGCCAAGCCCTTCTGGCCAAGGGGACTTTCCAGTGACTGCAGATCTTGTTTTGAAGCCTAAATAGCAGGCGAAGAAAGGCTCCAAGCCAAGGCATTGAGCAAGAGAGCTGAAATGCCGTGAGAACTGAGAGAGGCTGAGTTAAAGCATTTCTAAACAGCTCTCCAGAAGGCTGGGAGCACAGCATGGAGGGAAATATTTGGAAAGCAGATTGCCAGGAGTTTAAAGACAGAGATCCTGAGAGCTACGAGGAGAAAAGGGGAAGTGCCAGAGAAAGAATATTTTGCTTTTGGCTCTTAGGGAAGTCTCTTCCAGATGCCAGAAGTCTTTAGCAGATATTGCTGTTGCTGTATGGAGGTACATTAGCTCTAGGGTCTCAGCAAAGGAAAATAACCTGTTTAGGACACTTGGTCAGAGCACCTTGTACCCAGGACAGCTGGGAAACAGTCCCATCACTCCCATGTCATCACTAACCATGAGGCATAGAGCTGGAGATTGTCCCAGCTGCCATTCCCCCCACTACCACATCAGAACAAGGAGCAGAAGGAAAATCCCAGCAAGCTTCATGCAGGCCTGCGGGAGTACAGACAGCTTCCTGGAAGGACTATGAACACAAGGAGTTTGATTTCCTTATGGAGAAGGCTGTAGAGGTGATGGATTACTGGGCTAATTTCCAACAGCTTCGCTACCAAGTGACTTGTCATTTCCATAGCTGGTGCAAACCCATGTAACACCAGCATAAGTGGTTGCCCACCACAGCCTGTTCTAGTCATGCCTGAGTTTCCTGTGATTAACCTTCACAACTCTTTCCTCACCCATACATTAGAGACACACATTTATTTACCTAAAGAAATAGAGCTGGTGGATCAGAAGGTGGCACAGAGCAAGGAAATGAGGTATCCTAAACAAGCCTTTAATGCCAAAACATCTGCTCAGGAAGTGTTGCTTCTCCTCTCTGCACTGGGGTGCCTACCCAGGAAGGAGAGACATGGGTGTGAATTCCCTGGGGTGGAGAGAGAAACCCAGCCTGCTCCTGGTGTTTCTTCATGCAGAGGGGGTGCTCTGTGCTTTCAGTTCAAGCCTGAGATCAGGTGCCTCCAGCTAGGGCATCATTGGCTAGTCCGAATATATCCGTGCCATCAGTGGGTTGGTCTTTTTTCAGCCACTCCTTAAGAAAACCCTGACCAAGGACTGGATTTTGGCGACAGAAAGGCCGGACTCGCTGGCGTCAGCAGTCTCACAGTTCTCCAAGCACCTGCAGCACGTGAGGGAGCCCCTGGGGCAGGTAGGCAGCCCGTCCCACACCTGGGCACAGGGATGCTGGGGGGTCACACCATCATTTTCAGGCTGTGGTTAGACCTGCAGACTCCTCTGCAATGGTGGTTGCTGTTTATAACTGTGGGGGCTGCAGATACGAGTGAGTTCTGCTATTACTGTACTTCCACATGAGAACAAAGAACAACTTTCCTTCCTGTAGCTTAACTACAGGAACTAATTTTGTTTAAAGAGGAACAAAAAGCTCCATTGAGAATTACTGAACATTATAATTCCATGAGTTGCAGGCTTATATGCTCCTTTCAAATCTATGCAGTTTGCAGGTGTGAAATAAATGGGTAGGTGACAATAGCTCTACATTTAAAATCTGCAGGGACCATCAAAACTGGTTTTTAAACCAATCCTAAATATCCCCCTCTGCTACTAAGGAGCCAAAGTGCCATCATGGGATGTTTCAGGGTGAGGGGTGTTTCCATGGCATTCCCTTGGGCACAGCCATTGCTCTGTTCCTGAGCTGGGGGCTGTGAGCTGCTGACTCCCTTTTGCAGGGTTGGCCTGGGCAGTGTGTGCTGAAAGTGTGCTGCCTTCCTGGGCCTCCTCTATGCCTTCAGGTGCTGCCAAAGACCTCACGGCCTTCTCTGCCCTCTCTCATTGTCTTGGCCTTGCATGGACAAAAAAAACCTATGAGGTTTGCTTTTTTTTTAACCAGGAGCTTCTACGAGAAGTTCATAGATATGTGGTGAAGGAATATATCACACAGGTCATCAAACCCAGATGGAAAATGAACAGGGAGACACGTCAGCAAGTAAGCAGAAAGATGAGCCTGGAAGCTGCCATCATTCACAATACACTCATTGATCAGGTATGTGAGTTCTCTCCTGGCACCCCCTGGCTGCCCCACTCCCAGAGGTGCAACATTCCCACTTGGCTTCCCAAAGACCAGGTGTCAGGCTCCTGAGGAGACCAAACCTCAAGAAATATGGAAGGGCTGAAAAGAGAGTGAGCAAGGTGATCACTGCAGGTTCATGGTGTGGGTTTCCAGCCTGGCAGCCTCTCTGCATTGGCAGCTTGTGCATGTTCAGCCAGCAGCTCTCTGATGGCAGCACCTGGTGTTTTAACATGTTCCCAGGGAGCTTTGCATAGGGTGGTTCATGTGCTACAGGATCACACTCATCCTGAGGCATCTTCTTCCTGGGCCTGTTCCCTCAGGCCATGGGATGCACTTTGTCACCGAAGGATCCCTGCCCAGGATACAGCTCATGGAGTTGAGTCCCATCAGAAGGTCCATCTGGGTACAGTCTGTGTACAGCAGGGTGTGGGGAGAAAGTGGTGACAGTCTGAGTGTTTTGTGATTAGACAACTGTTACAACCCACCCCTGAAGGTGGGGTAACTGAGGTACCTGTTAATAAATCCCTTGGGCCAGATCACACTGAGTGACTGATGTTAGATAGATAGATAGATTAGATAGATAGATAGATAGATAGATAGATAGATAGATAGATAGATAGATAGATAGATAGATGTGTGTGTGTATGTGTATGGCAGGTTTATTTTAAAACAGTTTGATTACAATGGAAAGGAGGTATGTGGCCATTTTGTTTAGTACCTATAGTAATATAACAATATAAAAGTAAAAAATATCACTGAAGAAAATTTATAAGGAAAAGAAAGAGAGGATAAGAGTAGGTAGCAGAGAGGAAAGGTATCACCACCTCTGCATCCAGTGACAAGACATAATTGTGACAAGACATGAAACTATCAGGCAGCAGGAGGTGAAGTCTGGCATCTGCTGATATGCTGGACCACAGGCACAATGCTCTGCTCAGGGTCTGGCTTGCTTGAGTGCTCGTGGGCATTGGGAGGAGCAGGGTCAGGCCTGGGAGAGCTCCTGGGGGTGCCTTGCCATTGCCATCCAGCACCCTGCTGCCTGCCCGAGGCAGCCTGTCCTGCCTGCACCGGTCCTGGCTCACTCCAGTAAAAACATCCCACTGCCGTGCTCTCACTGCAGGGAAAAAGGAATTTAACAGGTGCTGCTGTCCCTGATGTCCCCATGTGACTCTTTGTCCACAGGGCTCTGACGCCGACTGGCTCCTCCCTGCCATAGACCACATTGCCAATATCATTGGAGAGAAGAAAAAAACCAAGATCAAGGAGTATGTCAAGGAGCTGTGCCAGGACTACCCAGATATCAGGTACATGAAGCAGCAGATGCCAGAACTGTTGGGCTCCATCCCAAACAGCACCAGCTCTCCCTGGGCCTTGGCCGAGCTCTTCAGCTTCTCTGTGTTGGTGGCCACAAGTTAGAGATCAGGGTGCCAGCTCTCAACTTATTTTTCTCTCTTTATGACTGCATACTTCTTCTTTTTCCTTTCTGCCTGTGTGCTGTGTCTTATAATGCACACAAATTACCTTCAAAGCCTTTTTACTTTGGAATGGAATGGAATGGAATGGAATGGAATGGAATGGAATGGAATGGAACTATTTCAGTTTGTTAGGAAGGGACTCACAGTGATAATCCAGTCCAACTTCCTGATCACTTCAGGCCTGACCAAAAGTTAATGTAAACTATTGAGGGCATTGTCCAAATGCCTCTTGAGCACTGACAGGCTTGGGACATCAACCACCTCTCTAGAAAGCCTGCTCCAGTGTTAGACCACAGCCTTAGTTAAAAAATGCTTCCTAATGTAAAGTCTGGAGCTCCCCTGACACAATTTTGAACCATTCCCATGCATCCTATCACTGAATTCCATTTTATTGTTCAAAATGAACCTTGTTTCACAGCAAAGCTCCAGTTTGCTTTTCAGTGTATCACCAGTATCAGCCCTGTTTGCCAATTTGCAGGCTCCAGATTTGGAGCAAATAGTTTGTCTCCTGTTCCCAGGCTCAGATCTCAAAGTGTGGCAGCCATTGACACAGTTCAGCTGCAGTTTCTGAAACGGCCTCAACACAACCATAAAATTTTGGAATAAATTACAAATTCTTTCTTTTGTACTTTCCATTTGCTGTTCCAAGGCTGCATCTGGAAAATTTAACTCTTGGAAAAGTAAAAAAAGTGACTAGCTCTGTACATGGCTAAGCAGCTGAGAATCAGAAGTTACCTCCTCTTCCACAGCTTTTTTTTCAACCACTGAGAAAGAATATCAGTGGTACAGATTGCAATAAATTCCATTTCATCAGAGTAGTTTCAGAAAAAAAACTCCAAAGGTTTCAGCATTGCATGACATTTATGCAACAAAATGATCCATAAGATTTAACTAATTGCTAGAATACTGAAATGGACCCTCAAATATTGAGAATAAAGGTCACAATAAATATATTTTCCTCTCCCCAAAACTGAGGATCAAAATTTTTCATAACTAGACTTATCTTGAGTGGGTCAGATATGCTTCAGGCTTATCTGCGTGGGGGAATTCAAGACATGGACATGTAAAGGAACAATTGTTTCTGCGTAATTTCCTATGTGAACATACCTATCCTACAAAAAAATCCCCACCAAAAAAAACCCAAACAAAACCAACCAACCAAATAAACCCCAATAAGGGTTTCATCTCAGTGGCCAGACTAAGCTGAAAAAGAGGCAGAGCTTGTTCTGGGAAGGATGGGGGAGGTAAATTATGGCTAGTCATCAATGATGGCTATTTGAAAACAATTTTCCAGTCAGAAAAGCCATTTACAAGGCTGTGATTTGTGGTACTTTTTCATCATTAGCCTCAGACCCAAGCCAGGTTTTAAGGCATGTCCTCTTGGATTATCTAATTTCTGACTTTCCATTATTAAGTAACATAATTTTTAACAATGAAGTTTGGAAAACGAGGTGAAGACCTGCATTGCTTCCTGCTCAGGTCCCTGTTAATTTTTCCCCTGACCTCTCAGAGACGTCGCTGAATTTGTATACACTGAGATTACTGGAACAGGGTATGTTTCCAAGTTGGCTTTCCAGCTCTAATCTAATTAGTGCCTGTCAGCTTCCTAAATATTAGCATTTCCATTACTCATCTCAAAATAATCGTTACACAAAAGGTCCTCTGGAAAGCCTCTCTGGAAAACCTGCAAAAGGCATCATGGGTGTGGAGAGAGAGGAGGGAATTCCCCGAAGCAGCAGCAGCAGGAGGGTGTCCCAGCAGTGTGGTGTGGCAGGAGCTGCTGCTTGCTGGTTTGGAACCTCCAGAGGCTGCAGACTCCCATCCTGGTGGCTCCTCCAGCGTGGTGAGGGGCCAGTCCCTGGCACTTTGCTATAGCCTTGCTCTGCCCCCAGCACGGCTGTTGGTTGCTCACCTCTGGGCTGGTTTTGCTGGCCAGGTCTGAGGGAGCTCTTGTGTGGTTTCTGCAGGAAGGATCACATCCTGGCCATCCTGGCGCTCCGGGGGCTGGGGCGCACCAGGAGAGCGGCGATTTTTCGGCAAGTCCACCATGCGCAGGAGGGCTCCGACACAGGGGAGGGCGGCACTCTCTTTGCTGAAATTGATGTTCCAGTGATCATCAGGTGCTTCTAACACAGGACCAAAACAGCAGTCAGCATCCTGCCTCCTCCTACACTGCCTCTACACGTGATCCAAAATCTGCTGCCCCACCTTGCTCCTCTGCAAACACAAACTTTTGACTGCTATGGAGAAAGGAGCAGTTTCCTGAACTTGCTACCCAAAGGAAACAGATGCACCAAGACACCAACCTCCTGCAAGAGCTCCTGGGCAGCAGCTCCAGCCCAGGCACAGTGTCCACCTCATGTTCCATATGGATTCTATTGCTGGGAGGCTGCTCCACTGTTTGGTACAAGATTGAATGTATTTTCACAGAACAGGAGAAAACCAAAAGCAGTTCACTCAGAGCTATATTACGGCCTCAGTGCTATATTAAGGCCTGGACTGTGTTTTGCATAATTATACAGCAGCAGAGCAAGATCCTCCCTCATAATTAGTGCCCATGAGCAACCGAGGGGCAGAGCTTGGGCAGGGATGTGGCAGCACCCAGGTCTTATTTCCTCCCCCACAAACCAGCTGGCTGAGATGGCATGACACAAGGTCATGACGTTGTGACCTGAGGCCACAAACCACTACCTGCCTGGGGAGGAAAACACTGGGTAACCAAACCCCACAGCTGGGACATGCAGCACATGGAACACTCTGCCCTCCAGGATGGCCCCCGTGGCCCCTCTGGCATTTCAGCCGATTTTCCTCTCCTGGGCTGCCTTGCAAAACTCCGGTTGGACTGAAGATCTGTTCATGCCATCACATCTCTGCCTGTACAGACATGCCTGGATCAGATATGCCATGTGGAGGGAAGCTCCAAGTACTCCTTGACTTGGGAAAAGTGCCACCATGCCTCTAGTCCATTTTCTTGTGCGTTTAAATGCATTTTAACAAATCTGTTACAACCTGACTGCAGTGTGGAACCTAATGTGAGGTAGACAGAGAGTGCTAGAGATGAGATCCTCACCTGGTGTAAATCAGCATCATCCCATTAATTGGCATGGATCACCATAGGGTTAACTCCACAAAGGATGCAAAGCATTACATCCAGCATCTGCAGGGTAGACTGAAAGAGACATTCAGCAGCCTACAGCTGTATAAATCTGATTTTATTTTATTTGATTTATCCTTTAGGTTGCCCTCCGCAGGATTTAATCTGAGACTTTACGAAGATGTGTTTATGATCTATTAAAATGATCAATGTGGACATGGCATAGCCTTGAACACTATTTTTTCTTGCAGCAGAGCTTACAGCATCAGCAGCGAGCCTCTTTTGTTTCCTTTGCTTCAGGTTGCACCAGTATAACTTTCAGCCTGGGTGAGCTGCGGGTGCTGGTGACAGGCCAAGGAAATGTTCTGATGGATAAGAAGTACCGAGTGCACTTTTAACTCACAATCATCATATAAAAATTTTTCTGAAGTAGACTTGTTACCTCCACAGTCAATATAAGGCATTTCTCTAAAGATGGTTTTGAAATACCAGGTATAAATTGAGAGCTTGATGCAGGAAATCCTGGGAGGAATTTTCTGCCCTGCATCATTTTTCAAGACATCTCATGACAATTCCCACAAACCCTCAGCTTGGTGGCTCTCTGTATTAGCTATGGAGAAGTAAAATATCGTCTGATCCTCCCATTAGGTGTGCAGAACACATGAACACTTCGGAGCTCCCCTCTCCTGTCCTGGGGACGTGGTGCAAGCAGGGAGCCCTATGATTACACCCCCCATGGGTCTGTGAGGTGAACCCTGTGATTACACCCCCATTTCCCCTCCCAGCAGCAGGGAAAGGCATCAGTGCTGAAAGATTTACATTTACTGTTAAAAGGATTGACTAAGTGGGAGAGATACAAAGAGGATTTTGATTTTTGCATGCTAGGTCTGAGACTTCTAAAACTGCACTGCTGGAGTGCAGGATTTGAGGCACTAAAGCCTCAGCAAGAGATTTTGTGCATCAGAAATTTCCCTCTACTGCATACGCATCTCTCATTCAAGCACCTCACGCAAGGCATCTGTGGCGTTTTCACAAGTGCATTATTTAAATGTACACTGGGGTTTTCAATCTCATTATTTTACTGGCAGACTCTCCACAAAACAACTGCCTTTCCTCCAGTTGCCTGTCTGGGGATTAGATAAGGTGCTTGGTTTCCGTTTTCTAATACAAGCAAGTTGTTCCCCTGAAGTCGTGGAGGAAAGCTGGGCACAATGGTCTGCCTTTTGTCACAGCCTCTCCTGGGACACTCAGATCCTGCAGCCTGGCATCCTGTGAGCCAGTGGCAGGAGCACAGCCAGCTTCCTCTGGGAACTGCTGCTCTCTGGCTGCTTGCTCTTGAGCAAACCAGTTTAAGGTTAACCCCATTATGGCAAGGCCATGGTTCAGCCCTGCCCCCACAGCTGTGCAAGTGGAGAGGGGGCTCCAGGCTGGGTGAGGAGCAGGGGTGCCCCTGGGCAGGGGGATGCTAGGTCTGGGCTGCAGAGCAGACCCTGGAGCCAGCTGAGCAAGGAAAAAGGAAAGGATGTGCTTTCCAAAATGAGCTGCTGCTGTCCAGCTGTCTTCCGTGGAAGACCCAGTGTTCATTACAGTCATATTTCACATTCCAAGAAAAAGAAGAAAGGCCTCTCAGGGATTTTAAATGTGGAATGTGCTGCTCTTGTAAGAAAGTGCCAAGAAGCTCAATTATTACGCTATTAATTCCTTATGCTTGTTATTCCTCTCTGAAGAAAAACACCATCATCCCTATTCCTATCCCAGCACAGTTACATTCCCTCCAGGACACACTTCTCACTTTTACCCCAGAGGGCCCAAGCTACTACATGTAGATGCATCTCTGGTGAATAAAGCTGTCTCAAAAGTGTCAAACTAAATGGAAACGCCAAACTCTCTCCAGATTTAGCTTCTCAGGAGTGAATGTTGCATTTGGGAGTTGGGGAGGAGGCAGATCTGGCACAGCTGACAGTGTTGTGTGGGTGGTGAAAGATGGGGTTTTTTTGTTTCAGAGGTCTCTGATGTTTCACAATACTGTTTGTTTCTGGTTTGGGGTGAAAAGCAAAGGCTCAGCGACAGCAGCCAGGGTGCATGAGCTGGCGTTTGCCATCTGAGACCAGGCAGCGGGTGCCACCATTTCAGCAATTTTGCTCTGTGAGGTTGTCCTTTCCTGGAAGGAAGATATGGGAAACAGACTCACTTGAAGCAAGAAAGGAAGAGTACCAAGGCATTGCAGTGAATGCCCAGGAGGTTGCTCCTCAGCTGGGGATGATAATCAATCAGTCAAAATATTCCTGAAAAAAGCCTTTTAGTGCAGCACCACTATAATGTTTAGCTCCCTGTCATGTGGTGTCTTTCAGAAATGAACTCTCAATTGGTTTAAAATATTAAGGATGATCAGTAAGAAGTGGAATGATGTATTGCATCCACTTTACAGGCTGGGTGATGTGGCCTGACACCACCCAGCACACACAGCTGGGATGACAAGAGGTGCCAGGGCATTATTACCTTGGGGATGGCTGAAAAGTAAAGTTGTATTAGCTTGAGGCTTAACTACTTTAATAGTTATATATCACGCTTCTCCCAAGTATTGGTGTTTAATAAACATTTATTTTCTGCATTTTGCATCTTTCTCCATGAAATCTTGTTGTGGTTGGATTTACTGCCCCAAAGCCAGTCATTTGGGTTCTTTGGTACTGGGCAGATACAGGAGTGCTCTGCTCAGCATCACCGTGCATTTCCATCCCTTGAGGACAATTTTATGTAATACTGCCAATGACACCATGATATTCCTATTTGGATTGGCCCACTTCCCCCATAAAAAACCTGAGCAAGCAACCAGTCAGGTTGCTGGAGCATTGATTTATGCTATTTGCTATCACTGTTACAGTAAAGACAGTATTGGGAAAAGGTAAAGGCTGATGTACACTAATGAGCAGCAAAAGTGGATTAACTTTCAAAGAGTTACAAGAACTTTCTCTAGTCCCAGCTTAAGGACACTGAGCACAAGAACTTTGCCTCTCTGCCTTCATCCCTGTCACACAGAGCACTGCAAACAGCCTCTAACACTCTTCCAATGTAGTACTCTCAATTTGTATTTGTAAATTCATACCATACCATTGGAATACATTTTCTCAGAAAAGAATATGTAAGGCAGAGAAAACTCTGGAAAAAGGCTGTTGTAGTATTTTTGCCTTCTTCATACTACCTGAAAGTCTTGAAATGCCAGTGTAAGGCTTCCTGCAAGCTGCACAGAGATTGTAGCTCTTGCTAAATGAGGCAGAAAAAGTGAATGGCAGATTAAAGGTGAGCACCTAAGTCCCAAGACGTCTGACCAGACATAGTTTATGTTTGGCCAGACATGAAATTGTGCCTGGCAGCACAAGCAGGCCCATAGCCTGAGCTCCATAATGAGTGTGGGACTGGGACATGCCATGGTTTCGTTAGGGGATGCAGGATTATGCCTCAGTTCCCAGGACTGTGGGGAGACTGGCATCAGGCGAGACAGAACTGCTTTTGTGTGAACAAGTGCAGAAAAAGCAAACCAAGCCAGAAGGCAGAAAGGCAGCTGCACTCAGCCCCTGGGAAGGAGATGGCAAACAGCAGCCTGGAAAGAGAGGCTGAGAAGAGAAGAAAGCCCAGAAAACAGGAATGACTTCACAAACTGCATCCACAGAGAGAGAGAGCTTTGCTTAATATTGGTCAGTGCAGAGCAGTAGCCTTCAACTTTTTTCTGTCTCTGGACTAAGGAAATACTTCCAGGGGATGCACAGACGTGATAATTATCTTTCAGTTGGCTAAAAAATGGCTGCAAAAGGGAAGGAATATGCTCCTCTCCACTTTCTATGGGGGTCAGGCATAGAGAAGTTTCTACTGCAGTAAGTAGATCCAAGTTAGCAGCAAAACCACCACTACTGCTGGCAGGGCTGGACTGCTGAGGACAGCATGTCATCCCTACCTTCAGGGCCTTTTACAGAATCACAGAATGGTTAGGATTGGAAGGGAGGCCAAAGATCAACTCATTCCAACCCACCTGCCATGAACAGGGATACCTTCCTGTAGACCAGGTGGCTCATACCCAACAGCACTTCCTGGTGAAGCACATCATGGGTAATCCCAGAACTGAAATGAAGGGAAAATCAAACTAACCACAGAAGTCCAGCACCTTGAGCAAGGCACAAGGTGCTGGGGATCATTTCCTGAGTGAGGGAGCTCACGACTTTTCAATACTTTTGTCCAAAACTTGGGGAAAAAATATTTCCTGAAAGAACTGTGCGATGAATAGAAGTTCATTGAGTGGATAAGAGGCAGTCATGGAATTAATCATCAGGGACTCATGAGGAGGCACAAGGCCAAAATCTGGTGGCTTTTGTCTCCAAAAGCACGTCATGCACTCGTGGACCGTCATCTTCCCCTCATAGCCCCAGCTACAGCGCAGGAATGAATTGCTCATGTTTTCATCTTGAGAGCTCTTCAAACAAATGGGCCTTGAGCCTCCAAAACACCTGCAAAAACCCATGGTGCCTCTTTCCCTCAGTGATCTCAAGGCTGAATCCACCCTGTGCCTTGCTAAGCAGCTGTTAGTCACCCTCAGAAACAAAGAGTGTTCCCTGGGATGACAGGAGTGCTGTCTGAGAGCAGACATGGAGAGAAACAACAGCCCAAAGGCCAGGCTGGATTTGCCTGCGGTAAGATGTTCTCCCAGCAAGCTGAGGAAGGAGCTGTTATTTGGAAGCATCAAATGGAATTCCACATGTGACATTTCAGCACTGCCCACAGGAAGAAGGCTGAACCTGAACACATCATTTCCCCTGCTTTTGGCTTGACCCTTGGGTCTGGGATTTCTCATTTCCACCAAAATGCCTTTTGGAAGTGATTAAATACTGAGACAGCTCAAGGTTGTGTCTCCTAAGTGAATTAATTTTTTTTAAAAGAGGATTTCTTTGCCTTGCAACGGGGCAGTAATACTTGAATGGATGTCTAATTTTGTTGCAATAAACATCCAAAGCAGGGGAAAATCTTGAGTTAAAAAACTATGTGCAGACAGGCATGACAATTTACAGCAGTATTATTCTGTTTCCCAAAGTTATTCACAATTCATTGCAAACAAGAACTGCTATGCCTCCACAATCAATCAACCTTTGGCCTTGGTGTGTGGATTTAGATGCCATTGTTTTAGTCACAGCAAGAAAAATGAGTTGCATTGTTGCTGTTCCAGCTGTATTTCTGGGAAAATGCTTGCATGAAGTGTACCAAACAGAACCCTCAAAGGAATATTATTTTCCTCAGCTAAAATATATATATGTAACTGCCCTTTCAACCTCTTATGAGTGAAACAGCTTCTTCTTGATGCAGGTGGAGAGAAGCCTGAAGGAGTTACACACACAGGGCTTATCTTTACAAACTACAAGCAAATTATTGACTTTACACTGACATTGCAGCACTGAATTTCATATCCA
Organism: Orthonyx spaldingii; assembly: GCA_013397795.1. NCBI lineage: Eukaryota > Metazoa > Chordata > Aves > Passeriformes > Orthonychidae > Orthonyx > Orthonyx spaldingii. The sequence continues at coordinate 597,372 of VZTJ01002241.1, read as the reverse complement.
GCACTCATATTTATTTACTTTAGATATCTTCCTCTTTTCTCTGAAAGTGGTGCTCAAAATAATTATGACAACCCCATCCATTTAGGAAGTGGTTTAGGAAGGTTCCATGTGTGGTCACTGTGTTATTGGGAAAAATCTCAGGAGCAAAGCACCTTACCCAGCCCTATGGTGGCAAGCTGTGCCAAAGCAGGGGAGGCAAAAAAAAAAAAAGAAGTTATCGTCCTGAAGATCCAACAAGATTCCTCTGATGTTTTTTGAGAAAAGAAATATTTCATTGCAAGATTAGTGAGAATTTCAGTCCCTGGGAGAACTGTAAATCTCATTCAGAAATATGCCCCTATTTACAAAGCAATTAAGGGCTGTTCTCTACTGCCAGTAAATTTGGCAGCAACAAATCTGTTGATATGAACAGTGAAAGATAAGCAGTGAGCTCTTTACTGAGTCAGAGGGCTTGAAACACAGGCTGTCCTCATTGCTACTTGGATTTCCCCTGGAAACTTCCCTCTGTGCCACTCATCAAACCCAAGTCTGCTTGGGAACCTGAGCAGAATGCTACAGGAGAGAAGCCAGGAACAGGAAGGGGCAAACCTTGAAGATCCACTAGGAAGTTCAAAACAGAAGAACTTCTTGGTGTTTCACTTTCAAGACCTCAAACAGAAGTACTGGTTTTGCAGTTTCCCCGATGCTTTCCCCCAGTACTTTCCACCACCCTGTGACAGGGAGTTTATGGGCAGCCTTTCCTGCTGGGCAAAAAGAGATGCCCCAAGGGAGAGAGCCCTGGGGCAGGGAAAGTACCTGGGCTGGGTTAAAACAACTGCAGTGAAAAGCGATCATGATTAGTTTCACCAGGTCTAAACACGATGCTGCTGCCATCATGAGGGCCAGTTGGGATTTAGTCCCATCCAGTGACCTTTCCAGTGTTTCATTCCCTGATCTAAAATTAGGCCTCTCATCCCTTGCACACAAGCCCTGTGCCAGCCGAGCGCTGGTGAGGACAGGCATGACCCAGCCCCAGCTCTTAAACAGGGGTGGGCACATTCCTCTCACACCACGGGAGCTGCTGACACAGCGGCCACAGGGTGGTTTTGGCAGTTTCAGGGCTCAGGTGTCTGTCAGGACACCCAACCCTGTGCTGCACAGCACAGCTGTGCTATCACATCTGGAGCACTGAGACACATTGCAGAGAGCACGGGTGTCTGGTACTGCTGGGGATGTGGATGTGGCTCCTTGCACCATTTCTTGTAGCTTAACTGGTAAGACAATTCCCATTTGCAATCCCTCAGCCCATGGCTGTGCCAGCCTCTGAGGGCATACAAGTAAAAAACATCCCCAACTTAGGGACCCCTATTTAATGCAGGGGCACTGTAAGAAAAGCAACTTGCATCTTTGGAGCACACACATGCTTGTCTGGCTTCACAGAGAGCTGGTCCTTGTGTGTTCGTGCTGAACCTCAAAGGCATTAGGAAGCTGTAAACAGAGAAGCAGTGCTATAAAAAGAAACAAGAGTAAGCTGGTATAAAGAAAGGACTATAGCATGCTGGAGTACCTTAAAAATAACGGTGCTTTCCTGTCAGAGAATCCCAGAACTGTCTCTGAAGCAGCCATGTTTTTCAGAACAGCTATGCTACAGGGAGCTGTGAATCCCCCACAATGGCCTCAGCCAAGAGCATTTCCAGATCTGCTCTGAACCCTAAGCCCAGTGCTGTGACCTCACAACATGCTCCCCATTTCCCAACAGGAGTGGGATAGCAGAAGTGTGAGTTCCCACTCCTCTGGGGTGTGTTGTGCTGAGATGACTGGACTTCCACAACAGGAAAAACATTTCTGATTTCCTTCAGGTGAAAAGGAAAAAACTGCACCCTTCCCTCAGCACCTGCTGTTCCTCCCTAAGTCATCACATGCCAGAGGTGGAGGATGCCCATCAGACTTCAAGTAGCATCAAACACAGGGACAGTATCACTCCCTCCAATCCATGGGGGAGGGTGACTTTTCCCAGGCTATGAAGATGCCTGGCTGAAGGTCCGGGGATAGCAAACTGGGAACAGCTGGCTGCCAGGGCTGTTGGGTCAAGGGGACTTCACTTCCAGCACGTGATATCTCCTGCCCACTGTGAGCATGTCAGGGACAGCTGCCCCAGCCAGAAATCTCTGACATGAATCCCTCCTCCCTCTCCATGTCAGAGCAACCACAGAAATGCACACCTCCCTCGCTCAAATGCCAGGGGAGGGTGCCAGGGCAGCCTCAGGGACAGATACCTCCTCCACCTGAATATCACAGCAAAGGTGTCATCAGCCTCAGCTACAACCACTCCTCAAGTAGAAATACCAGGATGGGGATGCAGACCATGCTGAATACAAACCTTTCCTTTGATGAAGATTTAGGACATTCTTGTCAGGTTTGAACTCCTGGATCATTACTCAGACATGTAGTATTTCTAATGCCAGAAGAAACCAAAATCAGGAAAGCTCTGTGTGGTTAGCTTGGTCCAGATAAGACCAGAGAGGAGAAAACTATCATCACATGAGGTTGGTTCCACTGGCAGCAAAGTTCCCCAGAGGGGTTCACATTGTTGAAACTACCAAATCACAGCTTTGCTGCAGGTCAGACCTCCAACATCAACCTCCTTCAAACAGACCTAGGAAAAAACATGTTTTCACCACTTGGAGAGGAAGAAAACAGAGGCAGAACAATGACAAGAGGATGAAGATAAACTGCTGCCATGGATGTTTCTGCTGAACATGGTTCTGCTTGGCTTTCACACCTGGATTCAAAAAATCATGAGCAGATCAATCTTCTCAGCACAAGGGCAGGCTTCTACCTGTGGCAACTGGGTCCATTGGAAAGGACAAAATATTTTGCAGAAGGAAGTCCCCACATCTCCCATTGCCCAGGCTCTGCTCCTGTCCCTCACCACTACCCTGTTCCTACACTGTAAGGCTAATATTTGGATATATACACATAGCTCTTCTGAGCCTGGTTGCTCTGAGGGAGAAAAAGAAATCCTATTTTTATTATTTGTAGTAATCATGAACACAGGAAAGGAATACACCTCAATCAGTTGGAAGTAATACTGTTGCAAGCTGACCCAAATGCTCAGAGATAAAATGCACAATAGTCTTGAAAGCTGGATCCACTTCCTCTAGACCTCCAATCACTTACTGGCTGCTCTGTCCCAGCTGCTGAGCAGTGACACTGCCTTTGGAGCCAGCAAGTTCCTCCACAGCTTACTGACCTCTCCCATTCCTCCACTTAAGGAGGGGAACTCGGCCCCCTTGTGACATAGATGACGTTGCTCCGGCTTGCAGAGCTGAGCCAGCCTTCAGAACTCAAACTTTTGCTGACCTCAAACTTCACAAAGTTTTGGAAAGCGCCAGACAAATGTGGTAGGTGTGATCTCTTGGTCTTTTACCTCACATTTAAATGAGGACCCCAAATCCTCTTCTGCTACCCCTTTTTGCACATGCCCCCACTTCTATAAAATTATCCCACAGTGAACAGAAATAAAAGAGCTATTTCCCAGCACAGGAGGATGAAAAGCAATCAGCTACAAGCAGCTCAGGTCACAGCATATGCAATCCCCATCACATGCTGCCTCACATGCCTCCCCCAGCACTGCAGGGAAGTCAGTCACCCTAGAGATATCCTTCCCTATTCCCTTCCACAAGCTGCTGCACACCCCATCCCACACGGAAAAAGCTGCTGGATATTACCTGACCCTGATTTCCCAGTCCAACCCCACACTGAGAGTATTTTCTGACTCAAGCACCAACTCAGGCACCTCTGCTTGGGCTTGTGTGCCCCACCAGCTCCAGGAGCTAGCCCCATATTCCCAGCAGAAGGTGGCGGGGAGTGCCTGCTTGCTCAGAAAGCTGCTGCCAGCCACCTGCACCCAGACCTGCTGCTTTTTGACTCTGAAACAAGCACAGCTGGAATTGCTTAGTTCAAATGAGTTCGACTCATAGAAAATCCCACAGGAAAATTACTATCTTCCCTGTCTGGTAATATAGGTAAAGAAAACAAGTTTGAACAAAAATCTCAAATACCATTCAATGAATAAGCATATCAAATTAACGGACTCCAGGAAGAACATCTTTACCCTCATGACAATCTGTTTCTTGACACACCTTTAGCTGGCAATGAGGATAACAGCTTTTCAGCATCCTGAAAGAGGAAATTAAAACCGCTCTTCAAAAGTAATCTCCTTATAAATGCTTCTTGTTGATAGCATCTTCAGTTTTACAGGTAAATATTTCATTGTCTAATGCAAAGAATTCCCAACTTTTTCTAGTAGAGACACATCCCATTTGCAGGTTCCTGCTCTGCTAAATCTGGATATCAAGACTGGCCAAGAGATTGACTTTGATGCTCAACAGAGAAGAGAGAGACAATCCCATACAAGTCACTATTCAAATTTAAGGAAGCAGCTGCAAAATAAAGTTACAACTTTCTGAAGTACATCTTGCTTTTAAGTGTAAGTTTCAGGTGAGAAATATATCCTGTGTATTAGAGAAGTCAGGTGTAAACTCCTGGATTCCAGGGATTGCAGACTTCAGTTAACCTCTTAGACAGCATAAACTATAAACACAGAGTATCAGTGCAGTCCTATGCAGTAACTGAGTAACTACAGGGCACAGAAGAATTCCTGTGCAGCACTGGAAGATGTGCAGCCTGGTTTAACTTGGTTATCCACGGCCCAATATTATTTAAGTAAGTACAAGATGCCTGTCTCAGGAATCAGGCTACACAGACAAGAAATGTCATGCTGGTGTAACAGCAGGAGGTCAAAGTGCTGCGATACATTTGGTTTGGGTAAACAAGCGCACCCAGAAGATGACACCTAAGCTCTAGGTTTTTAAGACCCAATTACAAGATGCTTCTTGTTCCCCTCTCTGCTGGCAGAATTGCCCTGACCCCACTGAAGTTAACTTAAAACTGATGAAGAGAGGCCCAGCAACAGATCCCACTACGTGAATCTCATTTGGATCCCACATAAATCATTCTATACAAACATTTATCCAAGAAAACAACCCAGGATGCTCACAGATCTGCAGCTACATTTGCTAACACCAGCTGAGCATCAGATTGCATTGAACTTTTCCACATCCCTAGCTGCAAGGGTCTCCTACAGTCAGGGCCTCCAGTGCCAAGCTGGGGATGAGACATTGGTCTGAGCCAAGGGCAAAGACTTCCTGAATGTTTAAAGAGAGGTTTCAGTGGGTCTGAGATGTGTCACTGAGCCACTTCCCGATGCAGATTCCCAGCACATCTGTGACAGACACCCCTGCATCCTTCAGAGATCCCGTGATTGAGGATGTAAGGAACCAGGCCCAGGTTGCCTCCTGCACCCAAAACAGCATCCTGTGCTTTCAGACAGTCACAAACGCTGCCTTCCCAGCCATGCCCTGAGATGTGCGTGTGTGTGTGTGTGTGTGTGTAACCTTGGACCTCACCAGCCACCCTGGTTCCTCCCAGGAGCAATATCCCTTCACCTCCTGCATGAAAAGGTCATTGGATGCAGCATCAAGATCGCCTCCAGCTGCACTGTGCTGTCCCCAAACCAGCTCTAATTGCAGAATTCAAACCTTGCCTCCTCTTCCTTTCACACTGGCATTGAAGGAGGTGATGAAACACAGAAGAAGTTCTGCACTCCAGGGCCAAATCTTGCACTGTTTCCAATGATTGTCAGACTCGTGGCACCCAGAATTTTCATCCCATGACCATAGTTATTTCTGGTCATTGATTGTCACAGAGTAAGGGGACCCAACCCTGGAGCAATCCCAGGGAACCCTCCGCCCAGCACAGCCAAAGGCTGGCGTGACATGAACCAGTGTTTTCAAGGGACCGGAGATTGTGGGTTTGCCCATCAGGGCGGCCCCTGCTTCTGCTTCCTGTTTTGGCAGACATCACTGGGGGTGAGGTTTTTCCATACTACCATGGACTTCTTGGGAAGAGTCCCAGAGAGGAAAGTGGCAGTGCCAGCAGATAGGAAGCACAGACCAGGAGAAGCATCTGTTCTCCAGCACTGTGCCATCTCAACTGGGCACCTCCTTCCAGCAAAAAACCATGGCCCCAGACCATGTCTGCTGCTGGGAGATGTCCCCACACTGGACCTGCATAGATGCATAGCCCCTCCAAAAGTTGTGCAGGCATGCAGGTGCTGAGTGTGGGCATCAGAAGCACCAGGAACGCTCACAGTTCACACTCAGCTTTAAATCTCTGGGCCATTTTTTAACATTTTGCATTAGACAAAAGCTATCAGATGTAAGACAGAAATTGTCCCAAGCACAGTAACCAGGCACTTGGACTTTCTACCTGCCCCTCTTCCTGTCCCACAGCAGCTTCCCAGGAAAGGGGGAAGAGGTAGGCTTTGCAGGATGACAATATTTTGATTTTCTGCCTGCAGGGCAACTGCTTCAACACAGATCTCATCCAGATGTGTGCAGAAGATGCTTCCCATTGAGGCTGTCTAAGCAAGGGACAGAACAGGCCTCACAGCCTTCACAGACCCCCTGCAAAGGCCCTCCATAGCCATTGCTGTCACCCAGGCATCCCCTGGCTGCCCTCCAGCCAGCCCCTGCTATGGAGGCACACATGCTTCCCTGGGTAACAGGCTCACCACACCACACTCCATGGGCAGGGATGCTGGTGCCTGGAAATCAGGAACAGAAATCAGGAAAACAAATCATAGAATCATAGAATATTTTGGAAGAGACTTTTAAAAGCTATCTAGTCCAACCCTCTTGCAATGAGCAGGGACACCTTCAACTTCATCAAGTTTCTCAGAGTCCTGTCCAACTTGACCTTGAATGTATCCAGGGAGGGAGCAATTCCTGCCTCTCTGGGCAACCTATTCCATTGTTTTACCACCCTCACAATAAAATATGTCTTCCTTATCTATAATCTAAATCAACCCTTCTTCAGTCCCAAACCATCACCCTTGTCCTATCACAACAGGCCCTGCTAACTTTGTCCCCATCTTTCCTATAGGACCCCTTCAAGTACTGAAAGGCTCAAGAAGGTCTCCCACCCGCAAGTGGAACACAGAGTTTTGGAGGCTTTGGGGTAAGGAAGGAAGCCTGTCTCTTCCAGTCCTTAGGCAGGGAATCAGTCCCCACTCTGAAGGTGCTGGATGGTGTTGATGTCTCCTGGGAGTGCCATTGCTCTGGGGAAGGCACGATGCAGGACCCAGATGCAGGCAGCTGGGCTTTCATGCACCTCACCCCTGACAGCCTGCTGGTGGCAGTGCCCTGCTCAGAAAGCAAAGCTTTCACTAATCATGGAATATCCTGAGTTCAAAAGGATCTACAAGGATCATGAAGTCCAACACCTGGTTCCGCACTGGACAACCTCAAAAGTCACACCATGTGTCTGAGAGCATTGTCCAAATGCTTCTTGAACTCTGGCAGGCTTGATGTCATGACCACTTCCCTGGGGGGTCTGTTCCAATACCTAATCATCCTCTGGGTGAAAATCCTTTTCCTAATATCCAACCTAACCCTTCCCTGACACAGCTTCAGGCCATTCCCTCGGGTCCTGTCACTGGTGACCAGAGAGAAAAGATCAGTGCCTGCTTCATTTCTTCCCCTTTGTGAGGAGGCTATAGGCCATGATGGGGTGTCCCCTAAGTCTCTAGGCTGAACAAGTCAAGTGACCTCAATTGCTCCTCGTATGGCTTCCCCTCCTGACTCATCACCATCTTTTTTGCCTTCCTTTTAACCCTCTGTAACAGCTTTGTGTCTTTCTTACATTGTGGCACCCAAACCTGCCCCCAGCACTCGAGGTGAGGCTGCCCCAGTGCAGAGCAGAGCAGGACAATCCCCTCCCTTGCCCAGCTGCCGATGCTGGGCCTGATGCCCCCAGGACACCATTGGCCTCCTGGCTACCAGGGCACTGCTGACTCGTGTTCAGCTTGCCATCGACCAGGACCCCCAGGTCCTCTTCCTCATTCCCCAGGCTGTTTGCACATCCAGCGACGACCACCCCAGGTACAGAACTTGGCATTTTTGGAGGCACCTGGTCTATCCCTGACAGTGGGTTTCCAAGCCTGCAGTGGGACACATCGCACAGCCAAGCCCTCGGGCAGCGAGCCCAGGGCGCCGCATTCACCGGTCTGGGGACAGGGCGCCGGGGCTCAGCGGGGACCGACCCTCGGGGCCAGACCCACTCCGCAGCAAGTCGCCCTCCCCGCCAGAGGGGATTTCTCTCTTCTTTTGTCTCGGGGGAGGTGCAATTGAAGTTTCCCAGCAGCCGGGTCCCGCCCACGCCTTCCTCCCCTTATAGCCGGGCTGTCCCGGTCCCGGTCTCAGACCTTCTGACAGTGCCGGTGGTGGTGGCAGTGACAGTGACAGTGACAGCGCCGCTGCTCCGCATCCAGCCCCGGAGCCGCCGCAGAGTAAGTCAGCCCGTCCTCCGTGCCGCTGCCCGGAGCTCGGCTCTTTCCCCTTCCCCGTCCGCCCGCCGTCTCTCCCGCTTCTCCCGAGCCGCTGCCCCGCTCCCGGCTCGCTTGTTGGGGAGCTCGGGGGCTCTGCTGGGTCCCAGAGTGGGGAACGAGTGGCAGATGCTAAAGGATGGGTTGCCAGACACAGGGGCAGGTTTCAGCCCCCACCTGGTAATTACCAGAATGGAGAATAAATCGGACCGCCGGCAGAAGGACAGCAGCTCCAGGCATATCCGGGGGTTGGGCACCGCAAGGATATGTGCCTGGCAATTCCAGTGACAGCTGGGTCTGATTTCTGCTGCTTTTCCCCAAAATTTCAGGGCGCAGGCTCGAGCGGTGACTGCTGTAAACCGTTCCCCCCCTTCCTATCCCTCCACCTTCCAACACCTTTCCCAAAATCCAGATGTAGGTCTTGGGCACCAAAGCGTCCTGAACCCAGATCTGGCACTGGGTTTCAGATCCAACATGGCACTTCTGCCCTCTTCTCTTTGTCTCTAGTCAAAGGAAGTGGTTTTGCCCAAACCACAGGAGAGTAATTGGATTATGATTCACTCAGCTTGGCTGTGCTGGAAAAACACCATTTCTGAGCCTGGACCCTGGATGACCCCAGGCATTCCCTATGACTTGCACCCTGCCAGGGTCACTATGCCGAGCTGGAACATTTCTGCATTGCCATGCTTGCCCTTTTAGTGACGGTTTTTTCCTAGTCAGGGTAGTCCCACAGCCCCTAGGACTTACGGTTTCCCAGAGCACTGAAAAGCCTGTAGAAATTACCTTCTATTCTTGTGTAGCAGCCCCATATCCACTGCATCAGCTCCTCAGCACAAATTGAAAAGTTCAACCCTGGGGTTAGGATCTTTGGTGTGTTTAAAGTAGTGTTTCTTTTTGAGGCTGCTGCAAAGTAAGGAAGAGACTTTCTGTGACAGGAGCATATGGCTGATCTAGAAGCCATGGTCCCTCACCATCACACCCAAGTTCAGAGCAGAAAACCTGAAGAAATACACATTCTCCAAAGCATCAGCTGCCTGCTCCCACCAAGGGACTTTGAGGCTTTCCAGTTCTGATAGAGCAAATCACAGGGGAGCAGAGAGCTCAGGTTTGCATTTGCTTCATTCACCCTCTCTATAAAAAGATGCCTGGAAAGCTACAGAATTTGAAAGTGCTGAGAGAAGCTCCCAGGGAATTTGTTTATCTTCTCAGCCACTGTTAGCTCTAGCAATGAACTTTGAAAACTCCAGGCCTTAAAGAAGGATTTGGCTTTGGAACTCTATTATGAAAACAAAACTCTAGACAGCAGCAGCTGGTTTTTCTTTCGGCAGCAACAATTCAAAATTATGCTGCTTGGATTTGAAGCAACAAGAAAAAAGGAGGGTATTACAATGCATTCTCTCTGCTTTTTCCCAATGACAGTGTATACATATACTTTTCTCTTTCTCTGTTTGAAAAATTCTCACTAACAACAGGAGATGCTGGTTTACAGGACAGTTTTCAGGTGTGTGTCACTAATTTAGAGAAATCAAATTCTCATTTGGAAATGACTGATGCACTGCACAGCTCTATCTACACATGATTTAATGCTGGTTTAAAGCATCTATCTCAATGCCAGGTGAGATGCCCTGGGGTCCTCTGCTTTCTCTGCCACTGCCATTCCCCTGAGTCCCTTGTGTTCCCATCACCCCCAACCCTATAGGGGTGCCTGCTGAGGCACATGGATTGAGTCCTCTGGGGAGGTTCTGCTCCTGCCTTGGCTTCTTTACTGGAGACAAGTTTTGTTTTCCCTCAGCTCCCCATTAGGAGCAGAGCTTGGCCACCATCAGGATGCTGCTGGACCACACTGCATAGTGGGTGTCTCGCAGGGGTCTGCAGACAGGATTATAGGTGTGAGCAGCACAGTAAAGTGTCAAGGTGGGGCTCTGGGTGGCCCAGCTCTTCTATGAACTGTGATTTCCCAGGCAGAGCCAAGTGGGAGCCCCCAGCTTCACGGTGTCTCCATTCAGTACTTAATCAAGATAACAAAAACTGTAGGAAAAAGAACCCCCACCTTCTAGGAGGGCTCCCAACTTGCAAAGATTGGGTCTGGCATCTCTGTGGATTCGTTGCTTTTGTGAATTAGCAGTTTATTTACATGTCACCACATGAGGTACACTAAAGTCAGACTGTCTGCACTGCTCTACTGCTTCAGAGATGGCTTGGCCCAGTGCAATTTCCTTGTGTGGGCAGGGATGATCGCTTTTCCACAGGGAATGGATGGGTAGAGACATGGCTGATGCAAATGCAGAGAATAAACTTTGCTAGATAACTCTGGATTTCTGAGAGACTGTGGGAGAGTGGGAGATATCCACTAAAAAGAGATATAAATCCTCATGACCTGGGATGTCAGCAGGCTGGAGAGGACCAAAAATCCAAACAAATGCTTGTTAATACTGGCAGCAGCTCAGGAAAAAGAAGTCAAGGAAAAGATCAGCAAAAAAATTCAGAATAGAGGTAATTAATAAATCTCTTCCCCTGAGCGCTCTCTGGCACACCATGAGCTGCCCTCACCAATGAGATCATTCTGTATGAAAGCTGTTTCCTTTGAGGAGACAAAGGATAAAATGGGAAGCCACTGTGCCCAGAGTCCAGGCTGAGTTCTTCTGTGTCTTGACTCTGCTTCAAGTGTTTCCCTTGCCCTTGCTGCCCAGCCCAGAAAAGCTCCAGCTTGGAGGCAGGTGCTGTGATCAGCAGAGAGCTCTCTGTATCCCACTACAGCTACACCAGCAGGCACAGCATCACTGCCTCTGTGCTGCAGGGCCTCTGAACAGGGTGGCAGAGGATGCTCTGTGAGCTGTGCTGCTCTTCTGGCTGGAAACCAGAAGCTGAATATACTATGTCAGAAGTAATTGGAGCTAAAGGCTCCCCTGGCACAAACCATATTGCCACATAACAATAATGAGGATGACGATGATAACAGTAAATTAGTGATAATACTGAGTTGGGAACAATGTCAACTCTTGACCTCAAATCATTACATTTCCCAAGACTGGAATTTGAGCTCTGTGCCTGGAAAATGATTTAGCATTTCTCCTGCTAAAATATTAGGAGCCTGCTGGAGTTTTAGCAAGCTCTGATGTGTGAGAAGAGCACAGGCATAAAGGAGCAGCCTGTGGCCATCCAAGCCAGAGCCAAGCTCCCAGCATGTCCTGTCTGCTGCACTGGGCAGGAGCACATGCCAGGACACATGACAGGTGTGCCAGCACAGCATCTCCTGCCTGTGCCCCCCAGATGTAACCAGTACCACCTCCTTTTAATTGAGTATTTCTTGTAGAAAGTGTTGGGGTTTTTTCTATAAGGAAGTTTCTTAAAGGCATTTCTTACAGTAAGAGCTTGGCTATTTAACAATAAAGAGAAGGGATGGACTGGGAGTGTTTGGTACCCCTTGACATTAAGACTGGAGCTGCATTTCAGGGCAGAAGGGGGAGCTGGGGTTTACTGGTATTTCCTGCTGAAGATACAAGCACAGGCCACCCAGCAGTGGCACATGGTAATCACTGGGCAAGAGTTCAAGCTGGTCAAATGTGAGAGAGCATGGCAGCTGTTGCATCAACAGCCTTACCTAGGTGCTTGAGGCTGGCTCTTTTTGAGCACTACCAGGACAAAGTTCTGACAGATGTTAAAAACTCAGCTTTTAACCAGCTTAATCATTCCCTTATGGACTCTTGTATGTGTAGTGTCACTTTGATGCTTTTCAAAGATACATTGCATTCATCTTGGCATTGAAGAAGAACCAGAACTGAAGTCTACCTTTCTTATCATCATTCATCAAAATGAAAGACCTGAGCCTTTTGGAAAGGGACAGGTATTTTCTTTGGTTAGAAAACAAACAAACCAATAAAAACCCAATAAATGCTTTGTTTGAAATAATACGAGAGAGAGAAAAGACTCAGCTGAGTCTGAATCTGTGCTTGAATAAACAGGAAGGAAGGGATTTGGCAGAATTAATCTAAACACAGTGTTGTATTGGGAAATGCGATTAGAAAAAGAGCCCTACAAAAATTAAGATAGTTCAAATGGTTTACAGAGCATGCCTGTTACCATGATTTTGTTTGTTTGGTTTTTGGTTTGGTTTTTTTGTTGTTTTTTGTTTGTTTTTTTTTAATAGTGGAAATGTAACAAAAAAGAGCTTTCAGGATTCTAGTGGGGCATCCTGACTAGCACAGCCAGAGTGAACCGCCAGGGGTTTCCTTCCTCCTCCCCTCCTCAGTACATGTGCAGGGGAAAGACGTAGGTGCACAGATTCAGCCCTGGCACAGCTGCTGGCTAACCTGGGATTAGCTCTGTTGGTTGGAGTATCGTGCTAATAATGCCTTGGTTGTGGGTTCAGTCCCTGTAGGGCCATTCACTTCAGAGTTGGAATTGATGATCCCTCTGGGTCCTTTCCAGCTCAGACTATTCTACACCTCCTGTCAGCTGAGCTCAGGTGCTCTGGCCCCCTTTGCTTGCTCATATGCTGTGCCCACACACCACTTCCTCTCCTACCCAAATGAGTTTTCATCTTAATTGTGTTTAAACAGTAGTAGCAGTACTAATCCTGAACATGGCCTGGCATCCAAAGCAGGGAGAAGGAAAGCTCTCAGCAAAGCCAGGCTCTCACTGCTCTCTGTACCACCCAGCTGCTACCACTACCTTGATGCTTCAAAGCTCTCCAAGCTACCGGGAGCCAGCAGGAAGAAACACAATTAAAATGAAAAGCCACAATCTTCCAACCAGTTTGCCCCAAAATAAGTATCACGTTTTGTATCAGCATGACGCATACCAGCAATGTAAACTTAACAAGGGCATTTGAAGGTCACCACATTGTGGTCTTATAACTGAAGCCAAATTCTTCCTTTATCTAAAGTCTAATTTTTCTGCCATTACTCAGTACAAGTGAACCAAAACTTGCCTGAGAGTTCTTCATACAGATGTGCTCCAGTCTTTCTCTAGAAAGTCACTTTAAATAAAGCATTATTAGAATAAGGATTGGAAACTATGAGTCACTTTATTTATTTGCAATAATTGCATAATTATAATCATTATACAAACTTACAGTTATGCAAATAAATATTTAGCAATATATTGAATTATAGAGCAACATAATTCTAAATATGAATTCTGAAAAGAAGTTGTAACAACAACAAATTTCTGTTGTTAATTATTTGTTGTGTAGGAGTGTTGATGGTAAAGCAGGACTCTGGCAGGATCATGTCAGTTTAAACAAGGCTAAACTATCCTGATCCTTGTGCCTTGTTCCCACTTATCCTGAGCACAAATCAGAATAAAAAGGCCCTGAGGAAGGTGGGAATTGATCTCAATGCCATATAACAGTATGAGAGTTTTGTGGTTGCTTTCAATAGGCACAGGACGCTTGTCCCACCCACATCATTCGTGTGCACCATCCATGCTCGTGTCCACAGCCACACAGCACCCCATGGGAGAGCCTGACAAGCTCAAGGTCTCAAATCAGGACACCTGAATCACCCTTAAAATGACTCTTTGATTTTCTCTAAGTTAGACCAGAGAGCTGCTTCCATTCTCTCCATTACCTGGGATGGTGTTGCTCAGGAGCTCGCCTGCAGAGCTGTGCTCACACCAGATGCAAAGCATTCTCCATGTTGCCCACACATATGCCTTGCCACACTTTCTCCATGGTATTTTTCTTCCTAACTGTTGTAATCTGATCCTTTTTTTTTTTTTTTTTCCCTGAAATTTACAGGCTAGACAGAAAATGATGAAAATGTTACCTTTTTTCCAAAGTGGTCCTTTTGGAATACGCAGTGGATCAGAGGATTGCATTGATGCGAAGAGGCCATTTGAAAACCCTTCAGCGTCAGTAGCTGAGCAAGTTCCTGCCTGTCCTGAACCTTCTGCAGATGAGATCTGGTCCAGGGACCAAGAGAAGATGAGTGAAAGGCCGGAGGGAGCCTGCAGAGCTTCACGTGCTTCTTCCATCACGAGCAATGAGAGCTGCATCTCTGCCGGGGACTGGCCTGATAAGGGGAACAAAGGAATAAAGGGAATGCTTAAAACTGCATTTAAAAAAATTAAAAAGACCAAGCCACCCAGTGGTAAGTGCTCCTTCATCCTCCTTGCACCACTTCATGGGCCATAGTTACCTCTAGAGGGGCTGCATGAGGTGGAGTATTGTCCCCTAGAGAAACAAAGGTATCGATAGATGGAAGTGACTTTTCCAAGAAGCCTGGGGAAAATTAGACTGAGGGAGACATGACCTCAGGTCCTAGTCCTTTGGTACCAAGGGCACAGTCCTTGAGAAACAGTTTGCAGGTTTTCTGTTCAAAACAAAACTATTACTGCCTCTCATGGGGACACAGAGAACTGTGGGTGGGTGAGAAAGCAAGGTGTAACTCCCAGTCCTCTTCCTCCATCTCCTCCAAAGTCTCATTGTTTTAGTACAAATTATGTCAATTCCAGACAAGCCTTTACCTCTCTAACTGGCATCTCTTTCTCCATGTGTCAAATGTTTTCCCGCTGCATTGCCCCGTCCTCAATGTCTTTTTTTTTTTTTTTTTTTTTAAAGCAACCAGAATTGCAGAAAATATTCCAGATGAGACACCACCAATGTGTGGTACAATATATTACCATATTCCTATCTCAGCTGGATATTCCTCACTGAGTGCATTCTGGGGTCATAACTGACATGTTTCTGACATGTTCACCATCACCTCCCAGTAAGGATTTACTAATTTTCTAGGCATCTCTCTTCTTCCTCCATCTCAAGCTGATTCACATCCAGCTTGCAGCAGAAAATCCTATTTGTTGCTAAGAAACTTTTGTTCTATTGAATTTGTATCTTGTGTTTCGTGCCATTAAATTTCAGCCCATTTACTATTCAAGTTATCCCGTTGTTCCTGTAAAATACACCGAGCCCTCAGTTTCGATAATGTTTCTGAGCTTTGTGTAATCATCAGATGCCAACAGGGCACTTCCAGCTTTTGTGCCACAATCTCTAAGGACAATATGAAGTAAGATGGGTTTCATGAATAATGTAAGCTTTCTCCACCCAGGGTCCTCCATGCAAATATTACACACCTAACAAATCTAATTTTGCGATATAACTTCTCCATTTCAACTAATTATTTCCCAGGTTACACTGTCTCATGTAACTGGCTGTAAGAACCAGAACTGTCATATCAGATAGTTCAGTTGTATTTATCTTACCTGCTAAATGTGTCCTCCCAAACAATTTCACGGGTCAGGTTGTGCCAGATCTATTTCTGGAAAACCCATGTGGTATTTCCTTTAGCAGATCTTATCTAGTTACATCTTTCCCTCTGCATTATTTCTAAAGCCATGCTTCTGACTTGAGATCCTATTAATGGGAAGGCGATGAGCAGTAACTAACTAACTAACTAAATATCTCTACAAGGCTAAATTTTGAAAAAAATTATAGGTGGCTCATGAATAGCTGTCCATATGTAACACACTGGGTGGTGGGTATTCAAATTTCCATTGCCCCAGTTAAAGGCAGCTTAGAAGCAATCTGATCTTTAAATACACCAATTTTCTATATGGTGAAGGAGTCCAAGAGCTAGCATTTTGGAAACATAAGCATTTTTAAAAAAATATTCCAGAGCCATCATTTTTTATAAAACAGAAATCTAAATCTTCAGATTTGGTTAAAGAAAGGTTGTTCTTTTTTCACCAGTCAAACAAGTCATGGATCTGCTTGGAGAGCAAAAGCTTTGTGATGCCATTCAACTTCTGTTTGTCCTGGAGAGGAGCCTGTCTACCAAAAGCGAGGAGGGACTGATCACCAGCCAGAAAGACATCGAGTCTGTCTATGAAGTTCTGAAGCACAAAGTCTTCAGCATCTTGAAGGATTCTGTGCTGTTTGCAAAAACAAACCCAGACCTGCTGCAGCAGGCAGTGGAGGCTCTGAAAGAGCAGGAGAAAGAAGATAAGAACTACATGTCAGAGAATCCACCTGACCAAAATATGCAATTTAGACCTAGAAAATGGAAAGAGCTTTGGATGGCTACAGTAAAGGAGTCGGTAGAGGCTCGAATGAAAGACACAAGCCGTACTCCTAGAACTGAGAACCTCTCTGCAGTTGGCCAGAACCTCCTGCACATGGGGAAGACAATGAAAGAAGATTTGACAGTGGTTGCCAAGTACATTAAACAGCTTTATCCTCCTGAGTTTAATGTGTTCAGCATATATGCAGAACTCTACCACAATTATTTTGCCTCCCAGGCAAAGAAAAATGCTGAGTCTCATCTGGAGGACAAGGATATTTACCTTCTTCTCTCATGGGTGCACAACTTTTATCCAAAGTAAGTGAGGCCTTTATGCGTGTTTACCCCCGGCAATCAACACAGGCTCATTGGCTGGAAACCCAGGCATTTGCTTGATTTATGAATTGGTATCACTGCAATGCAGTCCAGCACCTGGCTAATTTCTGGTGTCACTGATGATGTGCTGATTTATACTCCTGGCCAGGACAGCCAGAAGGGACATACTCAAGGCTGTTAGTCTGTAAATGAAGGGCTGTTCCCACCATTCTGGCTTCTGGGCAACAGACACACACACAAATGTTTGGGGTTTCACTTGTGGGGTAAATTGGTCAGGTTCATTGCCTTGATATCTATTCCAGTTGCAGACCTGGGCTCACTCTTGGAAAATTTGGAAATTTAAGCCCTTTATACTAGAGGGCAGACAGTAAATAGAACAACCTGAGTTGTAATTATCCTGTCACGGAGGATGTTGCTTAGCTGTTACCCACAGTCTATGCTTTCCTCACCTTTAGGAGAGCCAGGGGTGCACCCCTGCGAGAGGACACCCTCAGCCAAGGGTCTCTACAAACCCTGTATGTTATAGAACTGAAAATATTGCTTGTTGTGGCTAATAGTACTGGGTGGAGAACTGAGGGCGCTCATTTCTTGGGTGGAAACCAGTAAAGACACCAGCAATGTTTCTTCTATTCTAAAGTCATTCAACCTTCACCTTCACTTTTGCCTTGTGTTTCACTGATGGATTATAACAATTCAGCATTGAATCCAGAAGTTTTCCACAGCCAGTGTTATGCTCGAGGTCAGGATATTCGGTCCTGAACCAGCCTGTGTTTGGAAATCAGCAGTTGTGAGGAGTAGGGCTCAGCCAGAGCAGCTCGGCCCAGCACTGGGGACAGTGTTGGCCAGGGTAGCAGCTGCTTTGAGAGTGTTTCCAGAGGCCACGTCCACGTTTCTGCTGAGGGGCCACCTTCCAGCCATCAAACACCAGCTTTTCATGTGCTCACCTCTTTATATTGATGGAGAGAGGTCATGTCCAGGGGACAGACCCCCCTGCTTGCTTCAAATCCCCCATCCCCACTAGAGCACAGTGACTGGTACTCAGGAGTTTGACAGACTATGACTCCATTGTCAGGGTTGCTTGTGGTCCCACCCTCATAGGTCTCACCCCTGGCACATATTCATTCAACTTCTCCAAGTCCTGCCTGGACTAGGGACAATGTACATTTCCATCTGTTTTTTCATGGACATCCTCAAAAAGTGTTCGTGATTTGCATCAACAACTGTCTTGAATTACACTGCCCTTGGAAAAGAAAATTGTTTGGTTTTTTCGTTCCAGAGAAATGAGAAAAGATCATGCTTTAGCCATGGAGTTGGATAAAGTTAAGCTTGGAAGCCTTTTGCCATCAAGTCTGAGCAAAGAGCTTGAAAAGAAATACCTTGACAGTGAAGAGGTAAGAAAGGTTCAATCACTCCTCTTCTTTCCTTTACTGCTCCCATGTGACTCCTCAGAGAGGCTGTGACTTGTCCTGCACACACACTTCTTCACCAGTGAGCCACACACCCTACACACCCTTCCAGGGAAAAGCAAAAGCTTTTGTTTGTTTTTGGGGAACAGGTCACCTTTCTGCTAGATGGAACTTGCAGAGCAAACTTCTGCTTAGCCCTGGGAGCCATGAGAAAAGAATGGCTCTATTCTTGTAAACTGTGTGAAAGAATCTTTATGGGCAACTTCCCAATTGTCTGATAAATCTCCATAGGGATTTATGATCCCTCTCACACGAATCTCTGAAGGATCTTGGATTACTCTTGGTCTCTGCAAAGGTGCCAGACCTTGGGTGAGTGCAAAGCCTGGAGATCTGGTCTTGAAAAATCTGTTTCTTTGATGGAGAATTGCCTGGTCTGCAGAAAATAAAAGTTGCTCTGGTTTTTGTATCACACTTTCCTTAATGGAAAAAGAAGCAGCTTTTACAGTACTCCCATAGCTTAGTGCTCTTGGCATTTGAGGCTGGAATTCCCAGAAAATGAGAAGATAAGTTCCAAGTTTAGATGTAGCCTGTGATGGTTTGCATATGGGAGAGGTGGTGTGGGGTCTGCAAAGCACATGAACGGGGCACTGGAGGATCAGCAATACGTGCCAGACACTGCACAGACCATTTCCAAAGCCTCACTGCAGCACAGAGTGCTCAGAGCAGAGAGAACCTGAGAGCATTTTGTTTCCCTCTGCAGCACTTGTGTGGAGTCAGAAGTGCTCATGAACAGTGATTGCGAAACCAGGTAGCTCTGAGTGTGGCACACGGGCAGTGTGTAGTTGGGGGAATTTGGGCTCCGGCACATGCAGCTGCTGCAACCTTCCTACTCATTGCTCCCCTCCCTGCCCTCCTGATCCCCCTGACGTGCTGGTGTGAAGGGATCTTCATTCCTACCTTAAAATACTCAGCTCACTGTTGCATAGGTGGATATTGTGAGGGGGTTGTCCTCGTTGCTGTGAACTCATGGGCCAAGCATCTCCTAACAAGGAGCCTTTATTTCCCAGCCAGAGCTGAGGGAAAAGTCTGCTGAGCCAGGCAAAAGGTGGGTGGGCGAGTAAAACCTGCACAAGGCAGGAGCTGTTGCATCCATGTTGTGGTAAATGCTGTTGTTCTTCCTTCCCTAAAGGTTACTGTCAAAAATTCGCTGAGTAGATGTTTAGATAAAGAAATTCAAAGATGGAAAGAAGACAAGGAGCCAGAGAAGCTAAATGGGCATTTTCAGAGTGAACTACTGGGAATATTTGTTATCCAGGTAATACAGAGCTGTATTAAAAATAAACAGTTGCATCCTTTTCCTACTTAGTGTTTGAGACCAACTATGGTCAATGCAGAAAAGGAGAAGGCCAAGTCACTTGTGTAGACTGGTAGCAGAGGTGGGTGGTACAGGGAGGACCAAAATCGTGGTCTGACATGGGCTTGGTGTGCCATGTGATGGGGGCAAACGCCTCTATAAGCAAAGCAAGTAGGAAAACTGCCTTCATTCTCCCTGTGCAATCTCTTCTGCATCCCCAGCAGCAGAGAGACAGGAGGCAGGCTCAGCTGATTGAGGAATGGGGAGGCTGTTTCTTCATCCCAGGGAAAGTGCCACAGGCAGAGGTGCCCCTTTCCACACTTACCTCTCTCCCTCCTCTGGCTGCATAGGATTAGTTGAGTTTATTTTTAAAAAATAAACCTCTCGTATGTTGAGGTTGTTGTGATTAAATTGTTTATGTAAATGCAATCTAACAACATTAAAAAAAACCAAAAAAAAACAAAAAAAAAAAACCCAAACAAACAAACAAAACAAAAAAACAAGTGTCAAATTGCCTACTTTCTCAATTGTTTCCTAGATTTTCTTCATGCTTCTTTTGAACCTACCAAATAACTATAGCTGCTCTTATGGTCCCTGGCTCAGTTGCAGGGGGAGATGTGGAAGAGCTGGGTGCAGTTACCTCAGTAAAGGATTTGCAGCCTCTTTACCCAGCAAATCTGGCCTTTTTGGAGCAGGTGACATTTAAAATTAATCTTTCCTGTTTGTTAGAGTATCTACAGTGGCCAGAAGCGAGCTGAGGACATCAGCCAGGCTGTGGGTGAGGAGCTGTCCCGTCGGCTGCTGAGGGAGCTGCCAGCCTTCCTGAGGAGGTGAGGTGGTGAGGGGCTGTGGGCAGCAGGGCCACCTCAGCGCCTGGGCAACCACTCACCCACCTCTCCTCTTCCTATCTCCTCTCCAGCTACAGGGATGCCTTTGAAGACTTCAAGGAGAAAAGCAAGAAGCACACATACTACAAGCCTATACTGATTGCAAACATTAACAACTGCTGGAATTTTAGGTAAGGGTCTGAAAGAAAAGGTTTTGCTCCTTCCTCTGCAGGCAGCGTATAATAGTGTGATAGAGGGGAGGTACTCCAGAGTGAGCAGAGGTAGGTCCATCTGCCTGCAAAAGGTTTGGAGACCTCTGAATTTCTCTCTCCCTCCTCTGAGGATAGACTATTCTGACCTGGCTGATATTTCCTTGCAGGGAATACACAGAGAAACACATGGCAGAAAAGGATGACAGTAAAGCCGATATCCTCAGCACTCTCACTGATATTGAAAACAGCGGCTTTGATGTGCTGCTTCAAAAGCTCTTTGCCCAGCTGAAGGTACCATATCCATGTCCCACACCTTCCTGCCCCGTGGCTCAGCTGATGCCAGCACAGGGCATGTTCTCCTGCTGTGCTATCTGTTGCTCAAATCTCTGATTCAAATCAGCCAAGTTCAGAAGGGGCCGGTGCACAGGATCAGTCCTAACCCACAGTGCTGCCGGAAAACTCCCTCTAAGCTGTCCTTGAGCTGGTCCTCAAGCCCGCAGGCAAAATGGGTGCAGTGACATAGGCATGACTGTGCAGGTGAAATAAAACCTGCTGATCATATCTGAGACAATGGCTGCAGCAGGGAGAGTCTCAACCTGCAGCTGTTTACTCTCCACATTGTAGGAAGCAATCACTTATGGCATAAACTGCAATTACGCAGCTTTTGGCTTCCCCGTAAAGGTGACCTGAAAGGCATTTTTGTACTTTAGGCTTTTTTTTGGTTGGTTGGGGGTTTTTTTGGTTTTTTGTGGTTGTTTTTTGTTTGTTTGTTTGGTTTGTTTTGTTTTATTTATATATGTAACAAAATCTTTTCAAGTTAAGCAATTTCAGTGGAGGAGAAGGAAGTGTAGGAGTCAGGAATGTTCAGCCACAATCTCTCCTGCTTTCTCTGTTGAGCGTTTTGGAAGGCATGAGAGAACAGGGGTGGGGTTTTTTTCTTTTTCATATTTATTTACTGGGGCTGATAAAAATTATGATTGAAGAACATCTCACAATGATTAATTTTTTCCCCTGATGGTTCCATAATTCTCTAATCAGACAAGACAATGAGGAAAAAAAAAAAAAAAAAGCAGACACTACATGGGATACTCTACATATAGAAATGACAAATATACATGTGCATATAATTTGTTTGAGTTAACTTAGCAGATTTTCCTTTTTTCCAGACAATATACAAGAAGTTTACAGAGAACAAGTGGGACTCCAGCAGTGAAATTATGAATGAGATCATTAAAACCACCAGCAAACATATTTCAGACTTCCAGACTTTAAAGGACCCATTTTACCATGTAAGTCCGAGAGAGATATTGGAGGGATTCTGGGATGCTGAGGCTGCATTTTCAGCTCTGATCCCCTGTGGCTTGAGTTCTGCTTGACCTCTGCTGAGCTGGTGAGCTGGCTTCGCATCAGGAAGCCTCCCAGGCAGGGTTTCCATCAGCATGCAGTTTACCCAGATTAGGCACAAAAATCTCACCCTTCTCTGACAGAAGCAGACTTCTGCAGCTCTGCTGCACTGTTTGCAGAGCAAGCCACCCTTGATGTACAGAATGTGCTTTAGAGACCACCCAACACGTGGCTTTATTTACGGATTTGGTTTAGCAATCTTGAAACACAGGCACAGTTGCACAGTTCAGTCCCATTGCTCCTTTGATTGCCCTAAGGACTGGAGGAGGTGGGTGCAACTAGGACAAATCCCAGAGAAATGAGCCAGAACCACATTCTCACTGGTGCTGGAGGATATATGAAATATCACCATATAAGATAATATTTGATTTCCTGCCTTTGTCTTTTCAGTAGCTGAAACAAATTATGATGTTTTGTGTGTTAGACAGAAGAACAGGAAGAGCAGCATGAATTCCTGTTTCTCTGTGATACTGTTATTCCTCTATCACATGGAGATCTATTCTGAGCTTTAAACTCTTCCCAGAAGGACACATTTGGAAATTCCCATACTTATTAGAGCACAAAGAATTTCTCAGCATCTAGGATGTGGCGTAACCAGTCTTGGGAGGTTGGCAACCAGGGCTATTCCTGCTGTGTAATCACCAGCAGCCATTGGTGGGGCATGTCTTACAGCACCCAGGATGGTTTTGTCCTCCATCCACACACATGGTTTGTTCTGTCCCCAAGCAAAAGACAGATGGATGATTCCCTCCTCTCCTTCCCAACAGGCTATCGTTGAGAAGATCCACATCCATTTGGTTAAAGAGTACATCGTGAGGCTGCTGAAGAGGAAAGTCAGCCTGAAAACCGCAGCACAGCAGCAAGCTCTGGCCCAACACATCTCCAAGAATGCAGCTGACCTGGAAGCCTTCTGCACCAGCAATGTACGTGAGTGCTTGCTAGGAACACAACAGCACGGGGCACAGACACACTGAAAAACAGGAAAATAATTCTGGGAACTTTCGTTAATCTTTTCAACTCAGCTTTATTTCCTGGAGGGCAGGACCTTAGGCAGAAAGAGGTCTCTAAGTGCCTGTGGGCAAAAAGGCTCCCCTGTCAGCAGCCTGCCCCTCCCTGCTTGAAGAGACGTGATTTCATCCTCCTTTGTCCTATAGGCAGTTTCCTTTGGAAGGTTTATATTAATAGGGTCAGGAGACTTAGATAATCTTTTCCAGTTTCAGTACAGCTTCCATGGAGTGTGGGTTTCCTCTCACCCTTGATTTCCTTCAGACTGCGGCTTTTAGGTCAGCCAGGGGCCAAAGCAGGCAGTGTGGGGTCCATGGTATGCAAAGAATTCCTCCACGAGAGCCACAGCTGAAACACCCCTCTCTGTCCTTCGAGATAATCTCCTTCCTTCCATGCCTCTAATTTTGCCTGCAAAAAAGCTAACAGCTAAGCCAAAACCTGTCCTCCATCACCCCATGCATGTTTGACTGGAGAAGAAACAAGCCTGAGTTTCACACAGGGTGGGTGGGAGGTCAGGCAGCTGCACCTTGGGAATTCCAGTGGCCAGGAGAAAGCTCCAGCTGGGGCTTCTACCTGATTTTGGCAATACCTGGAGATGCTAAAGGCAGAATTGTATTTGGAGCTGGGGCAGAGCAGCACATGGCAGTGATTTACTGGCCCATCAGACCTTGTGCACACACCTGGCAGTGCAGAAACTCAAGGAAAGGGAAATGAGCAGAGAGAATCTGCTGAGGTGGATGTGGAAGATTCAGTCTTATGGCAAACCAAACACCACTTGTGTCAGAGGATTTAAAACCATCAAAAAGCTAATTCAATTTTTCCAAGGCTGCCTCAGGCAGAAACATCACTGAAAACAATGAGGCATCTAAAATCACTGACGTGTCCTTTCCCCTTGCCAGGAAACAGCCTCAGGAGCCAGCTCCTGGGTTGGGGGGAGGTTTGCACCCCCATGATGTCCTGCTAACCACTTTCTCTTCTCACAGGGATCTCAAGCCACGTGGCTGAATTCAGCACTCCCGAAACTGGCTGAAATAATCCGACTTCAGGATTTAGGTGCTATTAAAATTGAAGTTGCAACACTTGCCACGACATACCCAGATATCCGGTAAGAGATGCTGAAACAGATTTGCTAATACTCATACGGAATTTTAACTGAGCCAGGAAGCAGTCAAATATGAATATAGGTGAGGTTCATATAGCCTGAGCCTATAAACCTGGCTGGCGCCTGCCTGCCAGGCTGTGGCAATCCCAGTGCTATCAGAAAGCAAAGGAAGATATGAATAAAACCTATTGATATATTCCAAATTCTGACCTCGGACATTCCCTTCCCTACCCCAAACACCCCAGGACAATGCGGGGTCTTGTGTAGGACTGCCAAATGCTGATCTGGTACCTGCAGGGGTGGGAGCCACATCCTGGAGCAATGGCCCTGACATGTGGAGGTGTGTGGGAGGAAATAACACCTGCCTGTTTCTCTTCCACAGCAAAAGGCACCTGGAAGCGTTCCTGCACATCAAAGGTAATTTGTTACGCAGTGAACTCAAAAGCATCCTGGGCTACTTGGCAGACAACACAGCATCCACACAGCCCGGGGCCCTGCTCTTCTCCAACATAAATGTGTCCTAGACCAAGGCATCTCTTGGCACCGCCCTGTGCTGGACTGTGGGGTGAGCTGGGGGTGGAGACCGTCCCCTGGAGCAATGCACGGCACACACTGCCACCTTTTCCTGTGGAAACTGCTTTGTACCATTCTGGTGCTCAGCGTCTCTGTGGGAATCATCGCCCTCCATGTGGGGCTGGGCACAGGGTACACCCATGGCAGGTGCAGTGTCCACAACGACCAGGGCTGCTCCTCACACCAGTCATGGATCCCCCTCAAGGTCTCCTTGGTGCCACCACAATCTCTGCCTGGACACTGCCCTGGTGCTCTGAACTCCATCTACCTCTCGGGGTGCCACAAATGCCACATCACTGACTCCCCAGCCAGCCCAGACGAAATAGGCACCACCTGTGTAGCTTTTTGTCTTCTAAGGAAATGTAGGTAAACAAAAACTGAAACCAAAATTCAGAGATGTTGGAAAACTCCCATGTAAGTGTGCTTGCAATCTGTCTACCTTCTCAGAGCCAGGCAGGGCAGATGTGTTAGGCTGGTGGGAGAGGCACGAGGTTCCTGGTGAGGAGGAGCTGCAGCTCAGCCGTGGCAGGGTTCCTGCCAGCCCCCTTGGAGCAGCTGCAGGGTCTGACCCAGGGCAGCAGCACTGCCCAGGGCCTTGGGATTTCCACTGGAAAACTGGCCCTGAGAGCGTGTGCTTCCTTCACCTCTGTGAGGTGGAAGCACCTGGGCCCCTGGCAGCCAGCCCCTCTGCGGCGACCCCATCCAGGGCATCTGCACGCAGGGACACCCTGCTGACAGGGGCTGGGAGTAAGCTGCCTATTGCAATGGATTGTGTGGGCTAAGTCAACATCCTGCAAAGCTCTTTGGATATTAATGAAGTCCTCCTTATCAAGGAGAGGACCTTTCCAGACCCCATTAACAACACAGGCTTGGAATGGGGCATGAGACTGGTCTCAAATGTCATCAATATGTACAGAGCACCCTGTATGTGTCATCGTTCTCTTGCTCACCCTTCCCTTCTTGCTGTGAAGTAGATATGAAGTGAAAACACAAATGAGTCTCTTGTGAAACTGTGTTTTGTTTCTTACAGCCCAGTTTTTCTGGGAACCTAATCACTTGCCAAAACAGCACTGTGTATATCTGGAGACCTTTCCCTTCTGTGTTCCTGTATTTCAGCTTTTGTATCAGTCTGTGGAAAGTCAGTCCGGAAGGAAGACGCCTCATGACTGTGCAAATTATATAATGTATTTATATGTACGTGTTGTATACCGCCGGTGTATTTTTGCATCCAATTTTATTTTTTCTCAGTTAGAGATACTAATTTGCAATGTTTATAATAAACAGTATTCAAATATGCTAGAAAAGGGACTCATTTATTCTGTCTCTGGCTGTTGTTTACTGTGTTGCCACATCTATGAGTCCTCCTTCATAGGGCCAATCCTTCCACTTCTCCCAGGCTGCTCTGGTGAATATTACCCACTGGTTCCAAGCAGGGAGTCTTGCTGGACTACAGACAGGCTGGAAAGGCATTGCTGCTGCCCCTCTAAGACATTCACTGAGCATGGTGGGCTGCTCACTAGCAGTGGCCTGTGGCACACACTCAAAGGAGTCCTCTGCCAAAAAGTCCTGCGGCAAAATTGTGCCCTGAATGAAAAGCAGTGCTTTGGTTTTAGTCTGCTGCCTGGCCACAGGCAGCACAAATCACCCTCTCCTTCCTTAAGCACGCTCACACAAAACTCATATAGACACATGGGTTAAAAAATTATTATTTAAACACTCGTCTCAGCTACAGTTTAAAGCCAAATGCCAAAATGACTTCTGACTGTGCTGAGCACTCATGAAAACTGTCACCTATTGGGTAACATTTTCTTTCCCAATTAGTGAAAGGTCATTTTATTGCTATAAAAATATGTGTTTTGATTTAGAGGTCTGTTAAAGACCTACAGAAATGCATCATACAAGTGATTGCGCTGATCTTTAAAAAAAAAAAAGATTCCAGCTAAGTAAGTGCCCAAAGGAAAACAGTGTCTCTATTTATATATCATAATTAGCATGGGTAGGAGAAAATGGTTTTCATACACATTTCATAAGCCATATGGAAGTGCATTGTGCAGTTCTCTTAATCCTGCCGTAAAACCCCAGCTTTCATCTCTAATGAGCCCAGGAAACTAATTTATTTATCTTCCCGTGTGACTCGACATTTACAATGGCATTTATTTATAGGTGGCATATTACACATAGCCAGGCAGTTTCAGGAGGTTGCACAGATGCCTTCTGATAGCAGTGTTAGTTCAATATGATAAATAGCACTTCTAAAAACTAACTAAATAAAATTTTCTGAGGTCAGTGTGTCTTGATTTTCTTTATCATGCAATCTCTGCTGATGCTGATGACTGCCCCTCCTTGGAGGCAGAGCAGATAGCCAAGATTAAAAAAATAAGATGAATTTTATAGAACAGTTAAGAAAACTGGTTCCTGGGCACAGCTACTGTGGCATTAGCAGCTCTCCCTTTTTGCTGCCCTCAGTGTCCCCAGACCACAACAGCCACCACATTGGGCACAGGCTGAGCTCAGATATACACTCACACACTCCTGGCTCCCTACGCATCCATCCCACCTGGCACTTTCATCATTTGACAGAAAACTTGCAGTTTGCAGTGCAAAAGACACAAGGACACAAACCACAGCATAGCAGGGGGTGGTCTGAGGCATTACTCCCTCCTCTACTCCTGCAGCAGCCACCTGTGGTGTGCCAAGTCCCCAGGGACACCTGGGGAACCTCTGCCCTCTCTGTAGGGGAAGCCAAAACCTTCAGAGGGTTCACAGACTCTCCCCAAATGTGAGTATGATTTAAAAAAAAAAAAAAGCAGGAATGTTCTGTTAGAGCCTGCTGAGAAACTTTGGGAACTGCTGACCTGGAAATGAATGGTTAAGGAAGAATGCCAGCAATTCCTTGCCTTTGAGCCTGGATCCTCTCTCTAAAATCCCCTGAGAAATGACAGCACTGGACTAAGGGCCACAGGATTTACTGATGTGTTGATTTTAAGAGAGAGCACTAGAGCAAAGTGGTTTGGTAGGTGGGCTTTTCCAGGTGGCCAGTCCTGGCTTCAGTGACGTGCCTGGGTGACACAGTGCCTCACCTACTAATTGCTGTAAAGCAGGAAATGTATGTGCAATTACACCTTCACCAGGGACGGGCCAACAATTTGCCAACATCCATTTCCAAATCCTGTATTTAGCTTAGCTAATATGAACTTCAACAGAAGAAAACCTGGAAACTCCAATCCAATGGGAAGAGACCTGAAGCCTGGCAATGCATGAATCATCCCAGAGGAAAGGCACACCTGTAGTGAGTGGGATGGCACAGCCTCCT
Source organism: Orthonyx spaldingii (assembly GCA_013397795.1). NCBI lineage: Eukaryota > Metazoa > Chordata > Aves > Passeriformes > Orthonychidae > Orthonyx > Orthonyx spaldingii. The sequence goes on along the minus strand of VZTJ01002241.1, from coordinate 569,412 downwards.
TCCCAGCAGGAATTAGGGCACACCGGCTGCAGGTCCTGCATCTCCCAGGATGGTTTCACTTGCTGCCCCATCACTTGCCTCCATTTTACACGGCTTGGGTCAAAAGCCAGTACTGGGGATAAAATGGGCGGGAGCCAGCATCACTGAGCACCAGGAAGGAAGGATATTTTGGGAATGGGCTAGAAATAAGTGAGCTTAAGTGTGGCACTAGTAAAATCACACCTTCCTGTGCTGTAGATTGAGACCCATGAGAGTAATTGCTGCCTTCCTGCATGACTTAAAAGAGGATGTGGACACACCACCCCACTGATATCCTTGAAACACAAAATAGCTTTTCTGTAGCCACAGTAATAGAGACGGCAGCTAATGTTGAGGGATTTCAAGAATTACTCATCAATCCAGGAACCACAGATTTCCACCCTAACAAGGAAACAAATCCACACTGATGGGAAGAGAGGCAAATCCCACTTCCTAGGGGGAAACCAGAGGAAATGCAATGGAGTAGACACACACATCAGGCTGTTCACGGGCATGTTACAGAGGAAAAGTTAACTGTTTTTTAAAGCAATATGAAGTTTCTAAGGTTACCATTAAGTGACTGTTCGCACCTGCTGGACACAATTTCTCCTTGCTACCAGGGGCTTTCTCCTCTGGAAAACAGGTTTTAAAAAAACCCTTTTGAACTGACCAGTTTGGAGGCTTCCCTACTGAGACATTTTTCATCTCTTCTCTGGGTCTTTTCCTCAGGTGTTTGGTTCCTTCTTTCACCTCTCCACAAGTCTCCTGATGTCTCCAATCACTACCCAGTGAGGCCTTGGGACCACATTATTCCAATTCTCTCAACCTTCCAGTAGACGGGACACACCAGGGCACATTATGTACCAACACCCAGAAAAAACATCACTTGAGGTCAAGGAATTCAGTGTTATTTATCCAAGCAGTTTTTATCCAAATAGGACATAGCACTTGAGCTGTAATAACTCTCATAATGGACTAATAAAAGAGGAAAACTTATTATTTAGCAGAAAAGCTGAGCTCTCAAAAGTACTCCTCTCAAAAGGGAGGAGGTTATAACAAGCCCTTAGGTAGAACAATATTGGTCCTGGAGTCTTCAAGAGAATTTAAACCCTATCCCAAAGGCTTGAGGCCAACCCCCAAGTCCCACTGGCAAGAGCAGTGCAGCTGAGAGCTCAACCAAGTGCACGGTTTAGAGAAAATAGCAGGATAAAGTTAACAGTGCTATGTCCTACTTAACAGCGGGCAGTTTCTGCTCCTTGGTTTCATTGCAGCCCTCTTTACTCTACAACAAAGCTGTAAGAAGAGGTGACAACCATCTGAGCTGTAGGACAGGGACTGTCATCTTCATGCTCCTGCACAGCAGACCCCTTGTCTCGGCCAAGGTCCCAACCCCAGCTTCACTCATCCCCCTTCACAATCTGCATGGGGCTATACAGACCCAAAATCCTTGGTGGGAGCTACCCACTCCTCCTGTTCAACATATGGGGAGTGACAGAGGTATTTCCATGCTCCATGAGAGCACTTCAGCCCAGCAGGATCCTGGCAGCCACCTGCTTGTGACAAGCTTGTGCAGACACTCCTCGACCACACCAGCTTTGAGGCAAGTGGGTGTGAGGGGAATGTCACCTGCAGAAGTCACACTGCATTCAGAGGTGTCATTGCTGTCCTGCCTGGACACGGGTGGTTTGCAGAAAGCAGCTCTGAGCAGCATTGTGTCCCTCCTCCAGGATGCAAAAACACCCCTAAGATTTACTGAAAAAGAGTTACCGAAAAGGGGGAGGAAACTCTTGCACATGCTGGGTCAGCTAGACCTGCTCCTGGAGGAGCCGTGGCAGCTCATGAAGATATCACAGGTGAGATCTCCAGGTTAGTCCTTGAGCTGGCATAAAAACTGCAGCATGAGTAGTTATCCAGATAAACTTTGCTGTATGTCAGTAAGGGAAACATAGTAGGCTGCAGAAGTAGAGACTGAGGTGGGAGAGTATCTGCCATGACTCTGGCCATGTTCAAAAACCTTCTGTAGGTCTATGTTTAACTGTCCAGCTCAGCATCCCATTCAGATCCATTAAAAATATCACCAAGACTAAAGTATTACTGTGGAATGCATGAACTGCCCAAGCTCCCATTTTTGTTTGATTTGATTTCTCTACAAAGCCTCTCTCAAAGGGCTCAGATTGCATTTACTTGGGGAATATTTTGTCAGATCAGCACGTACAGCATGAAATCAATAGCAGCTTTTGAAGAAAGACCAGATTCATGCATTGTCCAGAATAAGCTCTTCAGCCAACTTTTCTTGGGTGGAAACCACATTTAAAAAAAGGACAAGTTCTAGTTTCCTTTCACCTACCTCAAAACCTTCCCCTCAACATTCCCTGTGGATGACAGGCAAAACCCCATCTCTGCATGTAACATTATCTTGGTATAAAAACCTATTTCTGTACAAAATAACACTGCATCCATCCAGATATTATGTTATTCTTTCCAGTGTAATTTTCTACTATCTCATACGAACAACTCTATACTGCAAGCTTCAGCTTATTATTCAAAATTATAGTAACTGTCAATTTTCACACATTTCAATATAGCTGGACTTGAAAAGTAAATTCCTGCTTTCAGTAGTACATGAGCAATGCTTCCATGTTAATGTGCAAATTATCATGAAGAGAATCAACACACAGCAGATTTCTGCAATCTGTTTACCTCTCTATACACAGAAATATCCCCTATAGGGGTGCTTTCCAGGCAGAAATGGAGCCAATACAATCTATAGGAAGTTGTGATGACTACACAGATCATTTCTCAGTCAAAGGCTCATGTATTACACATGCACACAGTGTCCCCACACAGATGCTACTACCATAATAATTGTTTTTCTTATAGACACTCTATACCCAGCCCTTTGCCCAGTTTCAGCCCTTCAAAGAACAGTTCTCTAGAAATTCAACACTTTTCCTCCACAGAAAGCGGGCAAATCAGGGTATTTGGTTTGGCTACCCAAACCATGAAGTCTGGAACCCAAGAGCTGGTTGTGCTGATGTGTGAAATCCCCTTTGTCTTCCTATGTTCTGCCACAGTGTGGGCTTAGATGAGTCCCAGCATGGGTTTTGGTCATTATTCCTTCTCTGCAAGGAAAACATCAGAAAATTGAGACTATGAAAGCTCATAGTGTTGTAGGAGCTTTAACATATTATGACAGAATACAAACAAGATGCAGAGGACTTCTCTGTCCTGTCCAGGTCCATGAGCCATCAAGAACCTCAGGGTTCCTGTTGTGCAACGCCCACCTAATTTACAAAATAATTCAAAAACCAGAAAACACGCTATGATCTTACAGTCTCTACTACCTCGACTTCCAGTATTCAGGACTGTCAAATGGGCAGTCCTAAAATTCTGAATTCTCTGCATTCTGAAGCTTTTGCTGTACAAATATATGCAGGGTTTGCCCAAAAGGACAAGGTAGACGTCAGTCACTCAGAGGCTGATGTGGCTGCTCTCGAGCCAGTGATGAGCTGTGTGGTTGTGGTGTTTCACCTGTGTGTCATCGGGGCAGCCTGTGAGGTCTGGTGCAAGAGGTGTTTTTTAGGACAGGTGGAGAAGTCACCAGGGCCAGGGGCAACATCATCTCTCCTGGCAGACAGCTGCTGCAGGAGGGAAGTCTACCTATGTATGTAAGATGGGAAACAACTAGCACTGCAAGCAAGTGGTTCTCCAGCTCTTTGATAAGGAGGGAACAGGAGGAGTTCCCAGGAGAAAGGTGATACATGTCTGGACATCCTGGGGCCATGTCAGAGGAGTATGACTGTGCTGTGGAAGGGAAGGGTGACCTAGCTATAGCACCAGGAAGGGAACCCAGAGTTGGTCTCTGAGCAAAGCTCTTTACATACTGCCTCTCTCAGAGGCTCCTGATGGGCACAAACCACAGCACAGGAGCAGGAAGAGGCAGGAAGCCTCTCTGGTGAAGGATTCATGCAGATGGTGACACTGGCATGCCTTTTGTGCCTTCATTTGTATCTCTCATGAGTACAAGCCATGGAATTCTCAGGTGCAAGAACAGATTATGAATACCTGGCTGTGCTTGAGCTCTTACTTTCACCTGGCTTGGGTGACTGCAGCATGAAGTGACAGGGTAGCAATGGGCTATCCCAAACAGACCATGGCATTCCATCTCCAAAGACACAAAACCACCATCAGGGGCTGGAGCACTGTAACACAGTGGCCCAGCTTCCCCAGATACTCCTAGCCAAGGGCACAGCATATGGGGTCAGCAAAGGCATCTCCTGTGGGCCTGGGGGTGGGTCTCCAGTACACAGCACGAGCTGGGGCAAGTGTCTGGACACAGACAGAGCCACAGGAGGGACATCAGAATTGTGAGTGAAAGCCAGGGAGACGCAGTCTTCAAGGTCAGATGATGACCAGCCTAGGACATGTGGCTCTATATTTGGCAGTGATGCAATCAGCTGGAAGCATATACTCATTTTCCCCTGAACTGTAGGCAGGGCAATGCTGCCAGAGCTAACATGAGCACCATCAGTGACAGACGATATGTTGTCAATGCTCAGACCATCTGACTCTCCTGTGTTTCTGTGTATTCCACAGTTCTTCAACATGTTTTCGTTTCTCTCGGAAAAATGCAAGTGGAGAATGGGTTATTTCCCTCCCCCTATATAGTGCCAAGCATGGCAAGAAATGGTGTGGTGTATCCACAACTTGAGGCAGAGGTTCCTTTTTCCAGAAATTATTTCTTCATCAACCTGCAAGCTTCAGAGGTGTCAGCTGCAGCTGTACTGCACACAGAAGCCAATCTGGGGCCAGAATTCTATTGAGTGTGAGGCTTCAGGTAACAGTGAGTGACAAGTAAAAACTGAGTTACATAGCAGGAGAACATGGAGCAAGGAGTGCCCTACCCTGCCCTCCACTGCTCCTCTGCTACAGGAACCACAGCCCTGTAGATACACCTTCATTAGTTCTATAAGTGATCAGTCCCACAAACAGCATCTTGTCCTAAACTCAACCCTGCCTTTAGTCACAGCATCCAGAAAACAGAGGTCCTTCTTGAGTTGCTTGGCCAGAGCTGTTTCCTAGCCCTGATTTTAGCTGCCATCTACCCAGATCAAAGCATTTACTTTAAGGCAGAGGTGTGTGTTGCTCAGCATGTGACTGCTCTCCCATCTCTCCTTCATGCAGTTGAATTAAAATAATGCCACTAATGAAGGTCATCAAGCATCACTTATCACCTCTTATAGCCAGACCAAACTGTCTAAATGCTGCACATTATAAAGATCAGCTGAGGGGGGAGCAGGAGGGAGATGACCACTGAACCAGAGAGTGTTCACATGCACTGCACAATGCGGGGACAGAACTGTCCCTGACTTACACCAAGCCAGAAATACACTGGGTTGTGTCTGCTGGGGTCCCATGGCAGGCATTGATCCTGCTGGCACAGGATCAGCTGTTGGACTGGAGATCATGGGGATCAGCAGCCTCCATCCCCACAGAGTCCTGATGGATGTTTCTACCTTGCGTACTTCTGACAACAACACACCTAAGTCATGAGGGAAAGGAAATGGAGGAATGAACTGTGTTTGTGCAGCATAGAGAGTTGGCTATGGGGAGCTTGGAGAGTGCCCTGTTGAGGTCGGGGGTGAAAATCATGGGCTCACTGCAAGGAGAAGTGAGCACCAAGCTGCCTCTTGAAGCCAGTGTCAAGGACACACAGTGTTGGTCCCAGGGGGGATCTGGTATCTCTGGAAAGCAGACTGAGCTTTCCCATGGAGGAAACAGGTAATCCACCAGTAGTGTGAACTCTTGAAATTCCCAATGTGGCCACTCAGCTGTGCAGTCGTAGCCCAGGTAGAAATTGCAATTTTGGCTAAAAACTTTTCCCCCCAAGAGCTACCTAGAGAGATTATGATAGACAAACAGAGCACAGAGGTGCACAGGGATCCCATGGCAGCTGAACATCCCTCAGACCAGCAACTGCACAATTGCTGTCCTCAACCTCCTTGGCATTGTGGGCACTGTGTTTACCCTGCAGAGAACCAAGACAGATGGCAATTTCATCAGCCCAGGAATGTACATGCCCTCTCAGCCCTTGGTCTCATGTCTCCTCTGCTCTGTCTCTTTCCTTTCCTGTCTAACAAGCTCTCTAGCCTGTGTCGTTGTGGGGAAGAGGCCATTTTGGTTCCCAGCCAAGCCACCCTTCCAAGCACAAGCAGAGCTGTCCAGTGTCTCCGGCAGAGCAGTACCCTCATATATCATCGTGTCCCAGGCCAGCTGACATCACAATGTGTGTCCAATAGGTCAGCCCACATCAAGCCAAAAATAAGGACATATTGGCTTTTCTCCACACAGTTGAACTGTGTTTGCTTCACTGTGGGTTTGTTTGCTTTAACTTATCCCTCATTACAGAAAAGCATTGGCAAGAGAACTTTGAGCAATCTCAAGTCTCCTTAACAATGGCTGGGAGAAATCAGATGCAAACAGCCTGCATAGTTCAGTCTAAAATCTGAAATTGGTTCAACACAATACAATCCATATTTCTACACCTATACTTGGTTTTAGCTGCATAAATTATTTTGAGTCATTTTTTTCTGCATAGGCTTAAGCACATAGATAATCCAGACAGGACTGGCCTTAACAATCTTTGCTACAAGGTGCTGCCAGCTTTATATCTCCAGTGGTGCCACTGAACCATGCTTCAGCTGCCAATGTAAATGGAATCAAGCCAAGCCAAAAAATTCTTCAAGAAGTGGGCTACAATTTTTTTCAGACCAGATGCACATCAATAGCCCTGCAGAAATCACACTGTGCTCCCACCAACTCAAACCCCACTGCTGTTTCAGAGGGAGAAGAGGTTCTTGCCCTCGTCCCTCCTTGGAACACCCATCTATTGAGATGGTCCCTTGTGCCCAGGATCAGAGCCCTCTGACGAGTGTTTATTCTCTCTGTGCACTGGAAAAAAGGCCTGGTCTGCATTTTACAGACCAGGAGATGAAACACAGATGTGGCCAGCCCTGGGACAACTCGTGGTCTCACAGCTGGTTTGTGAGCCCAGGCCCAAAGGTCCCTGGGCACTCTTTGGCCACCAGACCAGCTTAGATTTTCAATCAGGCTAAGGCAAGGAGTTTGGAAATGAAGAAAACTCTCCCACCACCCTCCCTTCTGACATCTCCTGTGCAATACTTGAAGTATTGTGATGCAAAAGGCGCCAGCAAGAAGATGCAAGACGTGACTTGGAAAGCCCCAGCGTTGCATGCTGCTGGGGCCTGGATGTTACAGAGAGCATCCCTGCGGGAATTCTGGGTCTTGCATTCCTTCCCTGACCACCATGAATGGCTGGGTTTTGTTTGCTTTTTTCTTTAATTGTTGCAAAACTTATGTGGCAGGGACAGTAGTGCCCATGAGGAACAGACAGCTCAGGAATAGTACAAACCAGTCAAATCACACTTCAAGGATAGTTTCAGTTGTACTGGACCACAGCCATTCCAGGACTCCAATCATATGATGCTGTTACCACACACTGCCACCATTCTTGTTCATCTCCTCCCAGCACCTCTGTCATCATCCTTAACCAGATGCATGATGGAATCTGCGTGAAAAATGAAGAGTCAACCTGAAACAGCCATTCCTGCTCCAGTGTCATGAAACACACCTCACCATCCTTGCAGAAAGACCTACAGACAACATTTTTCTTCTGCTCTTGCTGCCCCACACCCCCCTGCTGCCTATCTGGTGTCAATCTTCACCCTTAAAAACAGTCATATCCAGGGAATAACAGAAATGATGGACACAGGAATCAGAGATGATGTAAACATCCTGCAATATCTTGTTGCTGCAGCAAGACCACAGTTCTGCCACAACAGGTCACTTCCCCCGTACTTTCCCCATGGTTGCTCAGTGGATAACTCCAATTTTTCTCTTTGTTTCAGTTTCACTGCCAGTTTGACTTCTTTATCTGAAAGTTTCCAACCTTGAACAAAGTCGGTGAATTCTTACCGCAGAATTTAACAGCAAATTTTCCATTCTCCCTCACCATGTCTGTTTATGTTGAGCTGGGATTGCTGTGGCACTCCCTGGGCTGCCAGACACAAGCTGAACCTGCATCTCAACCAACACAGGTTAATTGGTCAGAAAACACCGGGCAGCTATTTGTGCTGGGGAAAGACCAGGATGTGGAAGGCCATTAGGTCTTGAAACACTGTATTTTCCCACAGAACGTTAGCTCCAGGAAGTCAATGCTTTGAGGCAGAATTTTCTTCCCAGAGCTCCTGGGTATATTCCAGAAAGGAGTTGGTCTTGCTGAAGGCTGGATGTCACAGCCCTAGAGGTTTTACTTCATTTGTAAATTAACCTTTGCAGACTGGAACAAGTAAGTTTTTAACTACCCTACAGAAAGGAAGGGATGTAGAAAAGTCATTGTGTCCTTGACCAAGGAGAAAAACCCAGCCAAGCCAGGCTGGAAGGAATAACCCAGATTCCATCCCATGCCCCAGGGCAGCTGCCCACCTCCACACCTGCTCAGGGCCTCAGGACCCATCCAAAAAACTCTACAGCTTTGGAACAATATTGTTTCTGGGGGCTCCTGGAAATCTGGAAATTTAAATCACTTTCCTGTATTCAAAGTTGTCTGTGTCTCACTCTGGAAGGCCTCCCTGGAACCCATGGGCTTTGCACTGCTGTAAGCAACAGCAGGGGCCAGCCCCCTATGGGACACACCAAGAGAGGGTGGCTGTCACATGAATGTGCCGTGTCACATGGCATCCCCAAACCTGTGTACTTCCCCCCACTCACAAATGGGTCATCTCCCCACCACAATGAAAATTACTGGTTTTACCATTAAGTAACCCCAGAAAATCCTCTTGTTTTCCTCAGCTATCCTCCATGTGTCCTTTCCACAGACACCCTTACTCTCTGCCACAATGTTCCCCTCACATATTGATTTCCCAATGTGAAAAAAGGCATCTAAAGCTGGGACACCTTTCTGGCCTGTCTCACGGTGATTCACTAGGGAAGAACCAGCCCAGCTTGGCACCTCACCAAGCCACAGGGATTCAGGGGGTGGGGAGCAAGGGATCGCAGGCGAGAGGCTGTGGCCTACTGAGGTTTCCAAAAGGCATTTGGAAAGCTCTTGCCATAGGCTCAGAGAGAAACTGGGGAGCAATAGGTGAGTGAGAGGTTATCACAAGGACAAGTAACAGAGTAAAGATGGGAAATAAGGCACAATTTTCATATTGGAGGGCTGTTCTTCTGTGCAGGGTTGTGTTGGGATCTCTGCAGAAACCTGGACAAGGTGGACAGGCAAGTGACAGCTGTTGCAAATGACACCAAACGGCTCATGGCAGTAAAAGTGACCTTATGATGCTTGGCAAACAGGTGTTCAAGTGGCAGAGGAGATTATGCAAAGGGAAGCAAATTCTTGTTTTACATACAAAACAGGGGAGCCAAATGAGACCCTGGGCAGGTAGCTCTGTAGAAATGTTACCAAACGCAAGGAAGAGAGAAGAAACTTCAAATTAAATGTGAGGAGGTACTAAGAGAGAGGGAAAAAGGGAACAAATCAGGAGCAGAAAATCATGTCATAACAAAAACTTATGGCAGTCCCAGCTCAAGAACTGTGCAGTTTGGGTCCCTTCACCTTAAAGAGGTGTTAGCAGAAGAGAAAGTCCAGAGCAGAGACACAGCAGAGCTTCTGGATAAGCAGGACAGGACTCTTCAGGCTGGAAATGGGCCAGCTGAGGATGGGAGTCTGCAGAATAGTGGAAGACTAAATAGGGTGGAAAGAGGAAAACTGCCTCTTCCCACACAAGAGGTATCAGATGAAGGCAGTAGGTGCATAACCCAAAAACAGAAAACTGAAGCTTTTTTTGCACAAGGTGTAATTAGGCTGCAGCAGCTCCTGCTGCAGGATGCTGTGGTTACTCAAAGCTCAGCTGAAAGCAGAAAACAGGGACGGAGAAGGGGCAGGAGGAACAAAACAACATTGAGGGCTCTTAAATAGAGCTCTGGCTAAATACTGCTCTGGCTCAGGAAATGTGTAAACTGAAAAGTTTTGGGGTATGGGAGAATAGAAGGGGGTGGATTGTGCCTCTCCCATCACTCCAGCTATCCCTGGGCATCTATTCTTGCCATTGGCATGGAGAGGATGCTGGGCTGGCGAGATGTTTGGCTTAAGCCATGTTGCCACCCTGTACCCACTCCCAGATGCCCCAGATGTTTGAGGTTTGTGGATTGGGTCATTTGGCTCCATACTCTCTGAAATTTGTGTTTAATAATTTTGGTGTAGTGCCCAGAGGTTCAAGAGAAGCAGTGAGTGATGCTGTGGAAGGTCACTCTCAGACTCTGCCAAACCTCATTTTCAATTCCAAAAGCAGTGTAAGAATTCAGATTGCTAAATCAGTCTTCTTATATTTCTTCACAAAAATTATCTTCTGTTCTCTTTCTTCTTGTCACCCAGTAGAAAAACAAAACAAAGATGATTCTGTGTTACATATAGAAAATGGCTTTACAAGATACCCTTTATAAATTCTATAAATTATAATTTATTAATTCCAGTCAACTTTACCTCATAAAAAACTCCCAAATCTTTTTACTCTGGACTTCATGGGAGCCTGGGGCTCTGCCTCATGTCCTTGTGTGCAGCTGGGACATGTGTTTATGCTTCAGTCATGTCAACAAGAACAAACATTCCAAGCAAGCACCACTTCTTGGTTCAATGACTTGAGAAAGCAGGGCCTTGTGGGAAATTCCAACCTCACCACAGCCTCTTGGGAGGCCTTGCTACAAAAATGTAGGTCATTGATGCCAACAGGCTTCAGACTGGGAAGGACCATCCAGTGACTCAGGGAAATTCCTGTCCTTCTATTCTGCTCTTATCTGGTCCCTGGTAGGGACTTTTTCTCTTCCACATGGTGTGGGGTAAAGAAAAAGACTCCTGCCTTTGAGGAGATTCAAACCCCTCTAGTCTACTCTTAATTATGTTTTCTGTCTCTTTGTTTGCCCTTTCTCTTAGTACAATATGCCAGTGTTACAAAATTACAGGTGTGCTCTTCACCCTAGCCCTCTGCTCCATCCACCTCCCTGTTGCACCGTGCTTGGGAACAAATTTGCCAAAGCCCACAGAGCTCTCATCTCCTGTTTCTTTTCGGCAGGTGAGAAGTGATGCTCCATTACACACAAACACTCACACCAGCTGTAAGTCAGTTTGGCCTGGCCAAAGGGCTCACAGGATGACACCACTGCTGGCAGGGGGCTCTGGAGGCTCCAGTTCACCTTCCATTCAAAGTAGGACCATTGCCAATACTAGCTCAGGTCAATGTTTTTGCCTAAAGAAGTCTTGAACAACCTTCAAGTGGCAAGTCGGCTACCTCTCTGGGCTGAATCATCTCCCGGGAAGAAGTTTTTCCTTGATGTTGAACCTGAACTTTCCAAACTACAACCTGTGCCCATTTTCTCTTGGTGTATCACCTGCTGATACTGAGAAGATTTTGACTCTGTCACCACCATAACCACCCTTCATGTGGGTTGCTGTCAAATTGCCCTTTATCTTCCTTTTTGCCAGGTTAAGCAAGCTCAGCTTCTGCACCTTTTGTTCATGGTCTAGACCCATCTGCTGAACCCTCTACTGAGCACACATCCGTTACTGGGAAATGTCTCTCCTGCATGCAGGCATGGAGTGGAGACTTCAGTGGAGATCCTTCTGGCCAACAACAGTGTCTTGCCAAAACTAGTGGCTGTCAGGGGACAGGCTGGTGCCCTTGTGCCCAAGCCCCCTGACATCAGCTCCGAGCACAGCCCTGGGAGAGATGCTGGAGGTGTCAGCCCAGGCTGGGGAACAGCCTTTGCTCTTGACATCAAAGTCTCAGCACCTCAGTGGCACAGCAGTGCTGCCCTGCCTGTAGGGCAGTAGAAGGATGGCAGAGCCTGGCAGTCCCAGCAGGACCTGGCCAGCACAGGAAGTGTCCCCAGCCCTCACTTATGGCTGGGAGAAAGGCATCCAACTGCATGCTATCTGAGGTGAAAGGTGAATTTCATTAGTGCTGAAACCATAGCAGCCCAGCATTGTGCAAAACATTTGAGGCTAACATAAATATTTCTGCTTTTATGAAAATGGAAATCAGATGGCATCTAAATGAACCCAGAGTATTGTTCCTCCAGTGCAGTGTTCTGTCATTTGTCCACAGATGGAGGAGCTGGGATCTGGATTTTCCAACCAAATGACTCAAGCCATTCTCTGCCTTTGTTGGTAGCTACAGCCGTGTTTTGACACAGCACTTAAAGCCTGCTGAAATACAAGCTTGTGTCATGTCTGGCAGCAGTTTCAAAATCCTTGGGGAGACACGTGATTTACCAGAATCGCTTCTTTTCCTGCATCCAGCCCTTCAATAAAGCCCCAGCATTCTGCTGGTATAGGAGAGGATCATCCTTAACCACACAACCCTAGGGGTTTAGCAGCTCAGACTCTGCTGAAGACCAGGACACAAACAAGCCAGGGCTTTGCAGTGAGACACGACAGACAAACCCCCTGCACCTTCCCATAGCCTGGACATGCCTGACAAAACACAACAGGACATGCAGCAGCAGCAGCACTGCAGCTTTAGAATGGAAGCTGAGGCACAGCAGTGATGTGTGACAGCTATGCCCAGGGCCATGTGCCTCAGTGTCCCCGGGGATCCTGCAGACTTTTCAGCCTGAAGCTCAGCTGCAGAAGTGGTTTATCAGGAGTTCAGCCATTCAGAGCAGTTCCCATTCCCAACACAGCCCTGTGCTGGGCAAAGGCTGTCAGCATCCGAGGCACCCATGTGGGTGAGGCATGGCTGCTCTCAGCCTCTGGGCTTTCCTCCTTGTCAGACCTCTTATATCCCCCCGCTGGCTGTTTTGGAGAGACCACACTTTCCTTCCAGGGGCCCCTGCTCTGCTGTCTTCCCCTCTCCTCCTTTCAGAGAAGCCCAATTTAGCTGTACCTGGGGGCTACTGTGCTTCAAACCCAAGGATGCCACTTGTAAGCCTGAGCCTTCACAGATGCTCTGGGAAGTGCTCCTCACCCCTGCACTGAGTACACAGGTCTCAGTTCTGCTTTTCTGATCCCCACTCTTCATGGGTGGGAGAAAGGATCCAGATCTGGGCAGAGGAAACCAGGACCAGGCATGGGAAGACCAGAGAAATGCCAGTTCTCAGGACAGAAGGAACTGGAAAAATGAAGTGAGACCAGGTTACAGACACGGATAAAACAAGAAAGACCCTGGGGCCTACGGTTAGCCTAAGAGGAAAGAGGAATTTAGAGGAGCAGGCACCTCCTCAGGACATAATATTAAAGGCACGAAGAAACCTCCCAGAGCAGTAGGAGGATGTGCAGCATGTTGGAAATCCAGCTGAATCATAAATTCCTTAATCCCTTGAAGTTCAAGAAGGAATTACATAAGGAAAACAAGCCATTCAGATTCCAGGAGGTGAATGTAAAACTGTGGCACAGGCATCTGGGGAGCAACAGGAAATCTGAAGCACAGATACCAGTACCAAGGGATGAGAAACACCACGGGAACATAATTTTATGTGCTCAGAGGTGCCTCTGCTCCAGCAGCAGCCTTGGCTTAAGCAGCCTCTGTCACCCCTCTCACCACTTGCCTACCTCCCAAGAGCTGCACTAGCACAGGGGAGGTCACACATGCAGAGGGGGCTGCTTATGCCAATGATGCTGCCAAAAAGTAAATGAAATAAGATAAAGCTAACAAATCATCCACCCACTGCAGCCTAAATAAACCAGAGGCTTCCAGAGGTGGATTTCACCCACCCAACTTGTGCCAGCACAGCATGCTAGGAAAGTTGGTTGAAGTCCTCTTGCAGCCATCCACTGCAATGGCTGAGGGAGGTGCCTCCCTGGGCAAAAGCAAGCAGTGCTGATCTTAAAAGACATTTCCTAGAAAAATATCAGTAGAATTAGAGAGTTTTCAGCATGAGAATGACACCAAGACAATGCACCAAGACTGTTTTAATCAAATTGGTTCTGCCTAAATCTGTTTGCTTTCCCTCCAGGGCAGTGAGGGAAACTCCACATCCCTGAAAGCAGAGCTGCTGTGGATGGCAGAATCAAGGAATGGGTAATGTTGGAAGGCACCACTGAGGGTCATGCTGTCCAACCTGCCTGCTCAGGCAGGGTGCCCTGGACCATGCTACTCAAGATGGTGTCCAAGCTCCTTTTGAAAATCAGTGCTTAGTTACCCTCAGAGTAAAGTAGTTCTTATTCATGTTCAGGTGGGATGGTTGGGACTGTTGACTTTAACAAGGTTTTTAACACTGTCTCAAGTACCATTCATGTAAATGAGGGAGAGATGGCTCCTGACTGTGGCTTGGCACAGGTCTGAGAAGTACCACATCTCTCTGTGGGCATACAGACCTCAGGCTGGGAATCTGCTCTTGCAAAGCTTCTGGGAGGCAGACACAAAACTGGATAGAGATCCATAATCAGAGCAAAACTGCAGGGGGTATTGAGTGCAAGTTCACAGGAGCCTCGTCTGAGCCAGATTCATTAACGATTTGGATGCTGAAATGCAGAGAATGCTTTTGACAGATTCAGGGACTGCAAGCACAGTGACCAGAGATAAGGGACTGAATCTGATCTCAGAATTATCCAGGAAAATAAAAAAACCAATAGGATGCAGTTCAAACACAACAAGACCAGCATATGGCAATGCAACAGAAGTAAACAACTGTACAAACACAGGGAGGAAATTGCCCATTCAGTAACAACTCTGCAAAAATTTAAACACTCTGGAGTAATGACAGGTCATGAATGGGCTGGGTCAGCACATTGCTGTGAAAAAGGAGGCCTCTAGCTGGGAAATGCAAAAAGGAGCGACACCAGGACAACATGGAAAGAAACTCCCCTACTCCAGCTGTCATTGCCAGAGCTCGGCTACTGTGTAGTGTCCACTCTTGGCATTCCAGAGTCCAAAAGGCAAGAGGGAGACCGACTGACAGACCAGAAATGTGATGTCTGAGTAAGCACTGAAGGAACCAACAGAGCTTAATTGAGAAAATGAAGTAGGCCTAGAGAAGATACTGAACCCAGAAAGAAATGCAATAGAGGGAAGGGAAGGGAAGGGAAGGGAAGGGAAGGGAAGGGAAGGGAAGG